>CM074441.1:22621630-23084130 GCA_037101425.1 Elopichthys bambusa | reverse complement strand
ATTTTTAGCAGCAATGCTCTATCCCCCAGACAGGAAGTCTTATACAGGCTGTAAACACACATGCACACACTCACACTAAGCCATACACACACATGGGCATCCTTAATGTCCCCTCTTCATGCCAGGAGAGAGTCCTGGGAAGTCTGGAGTAATTGAGAACAGATAGAGTGAAGGCAGGGGGCCAAATTCAGCTTTGCTGTCATTGGTCTTCCTGTCTCTTGTCTCGTTCCATGTACTTGTGCTAGATTGAACGTGTGAGAGCGATTTTGACATTGAGTTCTTCTGTTTATTAGTCTGCTGGTTTATTAGATTGTTATGTAACCCTCAGAAATTTTCACAGACATCTTCAGGCGTCAAAAAACGTGAGAAGAGGAAAAAGCTGTGCACGTGTTTGTTTTTACTCATGTGAATTTATGTTTGAGGTTACTGCTGGGTTACATGGATGTGTTTATATGAAGCATTGAGTATCTCAGCACTTCATGCTCTCTGTGATCTTACACTATAGTGGCCCCAAAGAGACATTTCTTAAATGTAAAGTGAATCCTCATTCGTAAACCAGTGTAATTTTCTAATGTGGTGCATTTCTGGGTGAAACTTGATATTCAGTGGGAAAAAATGTAGGGAAAGACTTCATTTTATCCATCAGGATTTGACTGGAGAGTCCCAGAATGGAGACTGAATGTGAGTTTGCTAAAACAATGGCTACACTGAAAAAAAGTGAAATGAACGTTAATTATTTTTAATGCATTTTTATCTTGACTAATCGAAAATCATAGTTTCCAGTGTTGTTTCCCATTGAAAAAAAACAAAAAAAAAACTATTTTGTTTAAGTAGTATATTAACTTAACATCACAGTGTTGATGTGCAGAACTCATTCTGGTTAGCTTTACTGACTGCAGAAATTATTGTTTTTTATGTTTTTTGTTAGTACATAACAGAAAATATGATGCATATTTTAAAAATACATCACAATAAGTATTAAGGTCTTTTGAATTTGCCCTTATTTAAATTAAGTAAACTAAATTAATCATCAACTAACAGAATTCTACCATTATATTATAGCTAATTTAGCTTTTGTTTATGGTATAATTAAGTTGTAAGAATGCCGAAAAATATTATATTGACCTAAATTAAGAAACATTTTGGCTTATGTCTAAAGTAAATATATTGATTAAGTGTGGCATAGTCTTTAGAATAAATAATATTTTTTTTGTCTTTGGTTAAAAAATTTTTTTTTGATTAATATTAAATCAAAATTTAAACCATTAATTTAAATTGAGATAAACTAATCGTTTTGGTTAGTAGAAAAATTTTATTTGGTTAGTTTTTTTTTTTTAGTATAAAAAAATAGCTAACATTATAGCAGCCTAAGTGACATTAGTGGAAAATGAAAGTCTTTATTAAAGATTATTTGGAATAATGATGAATTATTCACAGAAAGACTAAGAATAAATACTGGTCCACTGTCTGATGCAGTTAATAGTAACAATTTACAATAAGGTTCCATTAGTTAACTACACTAGTTAACATGAACTATAATGAACAGTTGTATTCATATTACCTAACATTAACAATGATTATTAACTACTATATTACATATTGATCGTTGCTTAAACAAATGGGACCTCATTGTAAAGTGTTACCTAGTTAGTATATCTCAGATGTTTTGTCTGCAGTTTTCATGAAGCAGAATTTTCACAGTGAGTTGTTGGGAGACCAAGGAGAGAGAAGACCATGAATAATCTTGTTTGACTCTCTCATGACAACTGTTGCAATGCCAGCCATTCACAGGCTCTGTTAAGAGTGTCTGCCAACCACTTCTGCACCTGCACATGTATCCATTCAGAAAGAGAGAGAGAGGGCACATCTGACCCGTGGCCACTGCTTCTCAGTTCAGATGGCAGTGAAGGCCGTTATTTATCAGATGTTTTGACTGAAATAATGTTAAGGTCTCGTTTAGTTGTTTCCACATTAAGGTGAAACTCTATTTACGTTCTTAATGCACATTCTTCATGTTATTCTGAGCAGTTAATCCATGCATGTTATTCTTTAAGACAAAAATTCATACTTGTAGTTGTGCAATAAATTGTTCTCCCTATAACATAATTTTTAATTCTCAGCTGAGGTCACCAGTAAACCAGCAAGGTCAAAAGTTAGAATTCTGTCAGCATTTACTCACCCTCATGTCGCTCCAATCCTGTGCACTGTAAAATTATTTTTCAAAGTTGTAAATAAAACAAAGATTATTGGAGTATGTTTTATAAGAAAATACTATTTCAGTTTTTCTACGTCAAAATTTCACATTTAATTCAGTGTTTGCATTTGTTTGTAAAATTTATTAGCAATTTCTGAGTGAAATTTTTTTTCAGTCTATGACTTTCTTCTGCAAAACATAAAACAAGATATTTTGAAAAATGTGTTTTTTGTCCAAACAATGAAAGTCACTGTCACTTTTGAACCGTACTGACTTTCATTGTATGGACAAAAACAGCCTTCTTTTGTATTCCACTGAAAAAAGCAAGCCATACAGGTTTGAAACGACATGAGGGTGAGTAAATGATGATAACATGTTCATATTTGGGTGAACTATCCCTTTAAATAACTGTTGATCACATGAGTAGTTCCTCAAGGGTTCACAGATCTGCTAAATAGCTTCCCAGCCGTGGGCAGGTGTTGGAGGCAGTGAGAGTCTGACTGAATGGAGCATCTGAAGCCTCTGGATCACGTGATCTGAAGGAAGGTTGTGGGAGTTGTGTGTGTCCGGTCAGGGTGGGAGGCCAGAGGACTCCTGGATACAGGAAGTCTCTGAATGCTTTCAGGATGGAGCTGTCAGCTGATCCCTCATGGGAAGGGAAGAGGATGCTGGCAGGTGTGTGTTTGTGTAGCATATCATCTTGACTGTAGCAGTGACATTGAGAAGGTCTGTTTTTGAGATAAAAAAGCCTTCGTTTTTGAGCTAAAGCGCAGCTGTGAACTTTATACTGAGCCATGTAAATGGATGTGCGTGCGCAAATCAACTCAGCTCTGTTATGTCTCAACACCAGTAGCACTGAACTTGATTTGCCTTGCTGAAGACCTTTGAGAATAGGATGTGAGACATGCATGCTCTTGGACAAGCACACTGTGTACTGACAGAAGGCCTTTCTCTCAGCAGACAGACACTATGGGGTGGACCTGTGGGTCTGTGCCAAATGGGATACACAGGGATTTTTTTTTTTTGCAATATCATTTCCTGAGTACAGCTCTTCAGACCGAGGATTCAGATGGCTGATCTTTAACCTTCCTTTTTTTTTGTACTGTCACCTGATTTGGCCACAGTTCAATCTGTCAGTGTCCCACCCAGTGGGACAAACTGTGAAAAACACTGGTTTGAAGAATTTTAAAAGCTTAAAAATCTTCAAATCTTTACTTTATTTGTATTTGAAGTCATGCCTCTTTGTGATGAGCTCCCATGTTGGAGGTTGTTTGTTTTGAGGGTTTTTAGTTCTGGTGTTTCAGTAGTTGTGTGTGTGCTTCATTGTGAGTGTGTGTGGTTATAGGAGGGCAGGTTATTGCCGGCCTCTCCCATTCTCTCCTGTAATAATGGTGTTTAGGAAACATGAGCAGACAGGAAAGGCAGATACAGAGTGGAAGAATGGAGGGATATCCCTTTACCGGGTTTCCTCCTTTTCCCTTTGGACCTGGATGGAGAGATGGAGAGTGCCGCAGTGCTGTTCTTCTGGGCTGCTCCAATTTCTTATTACACACAGACACACACACCCACACACACACAAATTTCTATTTGGTGTATAAAAACAACAAACACCAACATATTCACTTCTTTTAAAACTTTGTGAAATTGACAATCAGTTTGGGTTGTGAACCGAGAATCAGTTCTTTTTTTTAAGTTACCATTTCTCGCACATGTATTCTTCTGCCATTGCGGACAAAATACAGTAGTAAAATATGGAGACAGAGTTTGCTGCAATGCTTATTCAGAGGTACCACAACTCTGTAGTCCAAATCCTGAACAAATTACTCCAATGAGCCAGTTCTTTTTATTGAATTAAAAACATACAGCGCATCCAGTGTAATTTGACTCCTGAACAAATAACTCTAATGAGCCGGTCAGTGTTGGGGATAATGCATTACAAGCAGTGTGAGTTATGTAATCAGATGACTTTTTTTTTTTTTTAAAGTAACCAGTAAAGTAATGCATTACTTTTAAATTTACAACAAAATATCCAAGTTACGTTTTTAAATAAATAATGCATGTTACTTTGTTTTCCCATTTTTTGACTGACAGCTCTCTTGTCCTCATGTTGAGAGAAATCGGGAGTAAGGAGCAGAGGTTTTGTGTGCGCTGTAAACATAATGGTTATTGTAGTTCTAGACTAAATGTGAGCCTGCATTTACTCATCTCAATTGCACCAAAACAGATTCAGTATTCCTCAAAATTAATAAAAACAGTGAAATGCAAAATGTATAGACTATTATGCAAACCTGCAATAATTAAATGTTAAATAACACATATATACTTTTTTTTTTTTATTGCTGAAGTAAGAGTGTTGAACTTTTTTCTTGCATCCTATTCTTCTGCAATCAAGAATGGCAGCACAGCTGAAAGGTTTGTTTGAGCTGCGCCCTCTACTGTACAGGCATGAATTTGCATTTCCTTAAGCATAAATTCAGCCTTTATTTTTGCAAACAAGAGAATTTTTTTTTTAGTAAAAAAACAAACAAAACAAGCAAGTGAGAAAAGTTAACACAAAAGTAACGTAAAGCATTTCTTTCCATAAAAAGTAACTAAGTAATGCAATTAGTTACTTTTTAGGGAGTACACACAATATTGTAATGCATTACTTTTAAAAGTAACTTTCCATATCACTTGAGTCAGTTCTTTTTAAGTGAGTCAAAAACATACCGCGCAACCAATGTTGTATTATTCCCGAAAAACAACTCTAATTTGCAAGTTTATTTTTAGTGAATAAAAAACATACAGCACAACCAGTGTAGTGTGATTCCCGGCCAATTTACCCTGAGCTGTTTCTTTTTTAGTGAATCAAACACAGACCACTTAGTACTAACTTTGAATCAGTGTTGTTACTGACTGGTTGTTTATAAGATAACATGTATTTAAAGATATACATTATGTGTTTATCGGTAGTATTTTATAGTAAATGTTAAATAGGTTACCTCCTTTTTTGTTTGTGTAGTATTTTTGTTTGTTTGCCTATAAAAAAAGTCAAGAATAGTTTTACATTTATTTATTATCATGCTCATCTCATCATTTGGTAAGTTATATTTGTTTGTTTTTTTTTCAAATATAAAAAAGAATTATCATTGGCACAGTTAAAAAAACAAAATCGTTAAGTGGAATCAGTACCAGAACTGTAAAATTATTTACAATTCCCATGTCTAGTTATCATAATCAATCAGATGTTCCTTTATATCCACTGGCCCTTTGAACTCTGTAAGTAGAGACTTTGGCCCTTCTAGCCTGTGTAACCTACTGGCCCTCATACCAGCAGAGTTCAATCTCATCAAATCTGGCTGCAAGATTGGGAGAAATCTTGGATGAGCTGGTTGTGTTAAGGCCCAGGCAGGCTGGGCTTTATAGCTTAAGACCCCATTTTAATTACACTTGGCTGGAGAGGAAAGTTAACCGCTAAGTAATTGTGTTGAAGGTCACCAAGCGAGTGAGCACTTCTTGATGGATCAGAGCCATGCCGTTTGGGAAGTGTTCTATTTGTGGTCTTTAAAGTTCTGTCTCTTGTGAATATGGTGCAATTATCTTGTATTTTCACAGACTAAGCACATACTTTTTCCTTTAATAGGCCTGCTTTTATGCTTCTGATTAGTCTGCCCCCTTGTGGCCATTCTTGTATTTGCGATTAAATTTAAAAAACAAAGTTGTCTGATGTTTCATTGACTCATGCTGCCTATCGCCACACAATTTAAGACTACAAACATTTTTCAAGCTGTTCACATCATATTTATTTCTTTATTTAACTTTAATTTGCCTTCTTGTCAGGTGCCACCAGGGATATTGGTTCCGCTTTGACCCGGATGTGCATGCGACACCGCAGCATTGAGGCCAAACTGCGCCACTTCACCAAGTGAGTGATCGACCCATTTACTTTCATGCCTTGCTCCCCGCCAGTCAGACTGCACTGACAGGATTTTATGTCTGTGCCAAGCATTGATTTTCCACTGTGGAGATAAGCAAACATCCATAGATCAATCAGCCTGCTTTAAGGCTTTAATGTGCTGTCTTCAGAGAGACCAAATTAGCTCACAGCTCGAGAGATTTCAAATGCTGACCTTAAAGGAATAGTTCTTCCAAAAATGAACATGTTGTCATTATTTACACACCCTCATATCATTCCAAACTACTCATGAACACAAAAGAGATGTTAGGCAGAATGTTTACTCTGCTTCTTTCCATACCTTGATTTCATACAGTAACCAATGGCTGTCAAGCCAATATATATATATATATATATATATATATATATATACAGTATATATAAACTCAGCAAAAAAAGAAACATCCCTTTTTCAGGACACTGTATTTTAAAGATAGCTTTGTAAAATCCAAATAAACTTTACAGATCTTTATTGGAAAGGGTTCAAACAGTGTTTTTCATGCTTGTTCAATAAACCATAAAGACTGCACATGCACCTATGGAAAAGTCCTTAAATGATTAGTTCACTTTAAAATGAAAATTACCCCAAGCTTCACTCACCCTCAAGCCATCTTAGGTGTATATGACTTTCTTCTTTCTGATGAACACAATCTGAGTTATATTCATAAATATCCTGACGCATCCCAGCTTTATAATGAAGGCCTTCTGAAGTGAAGCGATGAGTTTTTGTTAGAAAAATATACATATTTAACAAGTTATAAAGTAAAATATCTAGCTTCCGTCAGACCGCCTTCCATATTCAACTTACAAAGAAAGTGTAATGCCTCTTGCAGTTCAATGCCTTCGTCCTACGCCTTCTGTATTTCAAAATTACGAAAAAAGCGTAACTGATGCGACGTCGTACATTGAATACAGAAGGCGATCTTATATAGCTTGGATACGTCAGGATATTTATTAATATAACTCTGATTGTGTTCATCAGAAAGAAGAAAGTCATGTACACCTAGGATGGCTTGAGGGTGAGTAAAGATTGTAAATTTAACAATAAATTTAACACTACTACTAAAATCTATTTTGTAACTTTAACATATACTGACAACCACCATAATAATGCAGGTGGTTAAAAAGAAAGCCACATGAAGAATCAAGAGTTCATCACAAATAGCTTTTCCACAGGCTGAATTATATACTAATATTAAGAAGGGGCACAGAGTGATTCACGCAAACGCAAAACACCATCATGGTAACCCACAACACTTAAGTAATGCAATAAACATTCATTAAACAACAGAAGATGTAACATAAAACCCTAATGTACATAAATGATAACAAAAACTATTAAGAGACATGAATATTTAAACAAAATACTTTCAAATGTGAAGTGTCACACAGGGAATTGTGGGAATATCAGTTTACAGTTTTTGACTGTAAATTATACATTGATTTGTTCTTTTTTACAATATTTTACCATTAAAATCACATTCATTTTTTACAGTGTGGGGAAATTTTCATTTTAAAGTGAACTCATCCTTTAAGACACTAACAGTTTACAGGCAGTAGACAATTAAGTTCACAGTTACAATAACACTAAAAAGACACCCAAAGTCCCTGATCAACTGTGTAAACTTTAAGGCTAGGTATCGAATTCGATACTTTTTAGGTACCGACCAAATTGCCTCGATACTATCAAGTATCGAAAAGTGTCTTGTCATTCGGTACCAAATTTCGATACCTCCAAACGGAGCCGGGGAGAGGGGGTGGAGAAATGCTGTCGCTATCTCGTTGAGTAATGTAATAACGTTGCACTACATTGTTATTTCTATCTAAATATACAGGTGCATCTCAATAAATTAGAATTCATTTATTTCAGTAATTCAACTCAAATTGTGGAACTCGTGTATTAAATATATTCAGTGCACACAGACTGAAGTACTTTAAGTCTTTGGTTCTTTTAATTGTGATGATTTTGGCTCACATTTAACAAAAACCCACCAATTCACTCAGTAAATTAGAATACTTCATAAGATCAATAAAAAAAAGGATATTTTAAAAAGAAATGTCAGGCTTCTGAAAAGTATGTTCATTTCTATGCACTCAGTACTTGGTTGGGCCTCCTTTTGTATGAATTACTGCATCAATGCGGCGTGGCATGGAGGCGATCAGTCTGTGGCACTGCTCAGGTGTAATAGAAGCCCAGGTTGCTTTGATAGCGGCCTTCAGCTCATCTGCATTGTTGGGTCTGGTGTCACTCATCTTCCTCTTGACAATACCCCATAGATTCTCTATGGGGTTCAGGTCTGGTGAGTTTGCTGGCCAGTCAAGCACAGTAACACCATGGTCATTGAACCAGCTTTTGGTCCCTTTGGCAGTCTGGGCAGGTGCCAAATCCTGCTGGAAAATGAAATCAGCATCTCCATAAAGCTTGTCAGCAGAAGGAAGCATGAAGTGCTCTAAAATTTCCTGGTAGATGGCTGCGTTGACTGTGGAAAACACAGTGGACCAACACCAGCAGATGACATGGCAGCCCAAATCATCACTGACTGTGGAAACTTCACACTGGACTTCAAGCAACATGGTTTCTGTGCCTCTCCACTCTTCCTCCAGACTCTGGGACCTTGATTTCCAAATGAAATGCAAAATTTACTTTCATCTGAAAAGAGGACTTTGGACCACTGAGCAACAGTCCGGTTATTTTTCTCCTTAGCCCAGGTAAGATGCTTCTGACGTTGTGTTTGGTTCAGAAGTGGCTTGGTACTAGGATTGTGACAGTTGTAGCCCATTTCCTGAAGACGTCTGTGTGCAGTGGCTCTTGATGCACTGACTTCAGCTTCAGTCCACTCCTTTTGAAGCTCTCCTAAGTTCTTAAATCGGCTTCGCCTGACAATCTTCTCAAGCCTGCGGTCATTCCTTTCACTTGTACACCTTTTCCTACCACTTTTTCCTTCCAGCCAACTTTCCATGAATATGCTTTGGCACAGCACTCTGCAAACAGCCAGCTCTTTCAGCAATGACCCTCTGTGGCTTACCCTCATTGTAGAGGGTCTTGATGATCGTCTTCTGGACAACTGTCAAGTCAGCAGACTTCCCCATGACTGCTGTTGGGATTACTGACCTAAACCCAGTATTTATACCCTGAGAATGGTAATTTAATAGAACTTGAAATTAAATATTCTAATAATTTGAGATACTGATTTTTTGATTTTGATGAAGCAGCAAGCTGTAATCATCAAAATGAAAACAAAAAAGTCTGGAAATATTTTACTTTATGTCTAATAAATTTAGAATATATTTAAGTTTTACTTTTTGAATTAATTAAAAAAACTTTTTCTTTATATTCTAATTTATTGAGATGTACCTGTATAAAACTATGTGCGCGAGAGAGACCTGAGTGCGAGAGAGCGAGTGAATCAACGGTTTCACTTTCAGCTTATCTCCGAAAAGGATGGGTGAGAGCACCGGCTGTTTATGCGAGCATCCGGTTCACTACTGTCACTCCAGATACTGTGAACAGCAAAACAGAAGTGCAGCACTGCCTGCACAAACAGCGGGACGCGCAGTCTTTTTCAGACTAGTTATGGACAGGTACAACACACAGCAGCGTTACATCAGCGTTTGTTTCTCAAGTCTATGGAAACACTCGACCGGTTCGTGACGGGCTCTAGTTCGCCTGTACGAGCACAGGATCTGGCTTCAGAACGCGAACAATTCTGGTGGAAAAGGGGTATCGGCGTCCTCCTGATACTGCCACTGTGTGCAAGCAAAAAGACGCAACGAATATGCGTCACTCTTTTACTTTTGTTTTCAACTGTGAACGTATTTCTCTTTAGAGAAAGCCAATCAAGGAAAGCATGTGCCTAGAGCACCTCCTAGTGGTCATTATATGAAACACAAAGGAAAACCCTACATGAGATATTGCTTTATAACTTAACAGCTTTAACTAAAAATATACACAAGCTTAACTAACAGAAATGATATAATTATATATTATATATAATTATATATCCAACAATGATGTAAGGAAAGAATGACAAAATATAAGTTTGAAGGGAGTAAAGCCTGTGTTTTGGAGCTCTTTATTTTGAACTCTCAAAGTGCACCATATTAATGAATTTATCATTAAAATGTACAAAATATTTTCTATATACATTGTTAATAATTATTATTTTTTTGAAAAAGAAGAACAATTGCTGTGTGATTTAAAGATCTGCAGTGAGCCTCACATACTGACTTAAAACTGTTCATTTTGCATTGAAAACTATTTGAACTTTATTAAAACTATTTAGACTGATTTATTGTGTTGGTTACATTTGTGCTTTTTTACTCCTTTGTGCAGTGGCTCAGGAGATGAGTCTTTGAGTCTGTAAAATAGTCAACAAACTTAAAATATAAAACCAAAGTTTTTTGAGGTAATGTAATCTTGTTAAAACAGATTTTATAAAATTATCGAAAAAAAGTATCGTTCAGGAATCGGTATCGAAGTCAAGGTATCGGTATCGATATCGATTAAATTTTTAATACGATACCCATCCCTAGTGAACATGCCATAGTCCTGCTACAGGGAGGCATGAAAACTGCAGATGTGTCCAGATTACTGCGAACGTTTGTTGGCCACTGTATTATTTCTGTTGTTTCATTTTTGCCATTTTTTTTATTTTATACTAAGTGCTCTAATGGAAAAAATGATCGCCCCACTCCAAGACAAGATAGAAGAGTGGAAGAAAACTGCTGCCCTGCTTGATAAAGACCATGCCAAAGGTGGGACTGACTCATCATAGTGGTCTCAAACCTGTTTTTTCTGCAATACTAATGTCTCTGTCATGAATTTACACCTTCTTTCTGTTCACCAGAGTACAAGCGCTCAAGGCAGGAGATCAAGAAGAAGTCATCTGACACAATTAAGCTGCAAAAGAAAGCCAGAAAAGGTCAGTCTCTTTTTTCCCCTTCTGTCAGCACAATGATTTCCCCTCTCGCTCACACTGTCTCTGTGCTTTGTTTTTAGAGTATTACTGCATTCAGTATGTTAAAGAATCAGTGAACGTGTCGTGCTGGGGTCTTTTCTCACGTAGCCCCCTCTCTTGCATGCTAACTAATTCTGATGGCAGGATTAATTAGGTCAAAGACAGATTATAAAGTTCAAGTCAGGTCAAAAGGTCAGTAGCTCTATTGAATCAGATGATGATGACCAGTAAACCATACCACCATCTAGCTTTATTTTTGTTCACTTGATTTTAAAGGGATAGCTCACTCAAATAAGAATATTGATTTTATTGAAGTCCTTATTTACTCACCTTCATGTTGTTCCAAACCTGTATGATTTTATTCTGTGGAGCATAAAAGAAGAATTTTGTATATTTAGTTACATGTATCACAATTGTTGTGAGGCAACACACTTGCAATTGCATTCCCTTTGCAATCTCTTTACGGCAATGCTCTTTTTCTCTCTGTCTTTCATACTGTGATTGGCTTGGCTTCTGCTTATTAACTGTAGAACTATCAGGTATGTATTCAGGCAATTCCTTCATAGTTTACATCTATTCCTCCATCACGTTTAGCATGACATTGATTTCATTTCATTCAGGGTTTTTTGTGTGCGTTTCATAAGAATGTTTTAGTGTCCTTTGCGAACGCCCCACATTGTGCCATTGTTTGCAAAGCGTACTCATCTCATTGTCATTCTTTCCGTCAGACATAATAAGCATCTGTGTTGTGAAAGTAAATCACAATGTACAATCATGCAGTATTTGTGTGTTTAGATTCAGAGCATCAACTCTTATGTCATTTATTTTCATTATATGATCATGAAGGTTTTCTTGCATGAAGGCTGACAATGCTTGGTTGCTGTGTTGACATTATCCACCCTAATCTGTCTTCATTGTGCTGACCCATGGGACATCTGTGCTGACATCTACATCAAACACTTCATGTGTTAAAAATGCTAAAATGTGCATTTTCAGTTTATCCAGTGCATCTTGGTGTACACTACCATTAATAAGTTTGGGTTTGGTAAGATTTTTAAAAGTCTTTTATGCACATTTTATTTAATCCAAATTACATTAAAAACAGTAATATTGTGAGATATATATATATATATATATTTTTGTAATATGTTGAGAAATGTATTTTTTTTTCCTGTAATGGAAAAGCTGAATTTTCAGCATCATTACTCCAGTCTTCAGTGTCAAAATAATCCTTCAGAAATCATGCTGATTTGGTCAAGTAACATTAACAAGTAACGTCTTATTATCACTGTTGAAAACAGTGTGCTGTATAATTTTTTTTGTGGAAACTGTGATATATTTTATTCAAGATTCTTTGATGAATAGAAAGTTTAAAAAAACAACATTTATTTTAAATCAACTTTTTTTTTGTAACAATGAAAGTCTTTACTGTCATTTTTGATCAATTTAAAGCATACTTGCTGATTAATTAATTTATTTCCCCCCCCCAGAAAACTCTTTCTTACCCCAAACTTTTGAACGGTGGTGTAATTTTCCATTCGTGGATTGCTTATTCGCCCATGGCTTTATTGCCTTTTATCTCTCCTCTCTCACAGTATCTCTCTTTCCCATCATCTCAGGTCGAGGAGGACTACAGCCACAGCTGGACAGTGCCATGCAGGATGTGAGTGACATGTACCTGCTGATGGAGGAGACTGAGAAGCAGGCGGTGCGCCGAGCCCTCCTGGAGGAAAGGGGGCGCTACTGCACTTTCATCAACTTCCTGCAGCCTGTAGTGGTGAGAATGGGAGGCTTTGGGTTTAAAGTTACTTCTAGAGGTCTAGCAAGATTATTTTTTCTTTTTTGTGAGTAATATATTGTAATTTTTTTAAGAGAGGATTGAAAATGTAAGCAAGATTATGACTAGTTGTCACTTTTTTTCTCCAGTGAATATGTCTTAAAGGGATAGTTTACCCAAAAATGAAAATTCTGTCATCTTTTACTCACCCTCAATTTGTTCCAAATCTGTTTGCGTTATAGGCCCCATTGACTTCCATAGTGTGTGTGTATGTATATATATATATATATATCCATACTATGGAAGTCAATGGGGCCCATCAACTGTTTGGTTACATTCTTCAAAATATCTTCTTTTGTGTTCAGCAGAAGAAAGAAATTAAAAATAAATCTTTGTTACATTATTGCCTATGACAAAAAAGTAATCTGTTGTGGCAACATGCCCCAATACTACTAGATGCTTGCCAGCCTGCCATGAAAAAGCCTAATATATACTTTCCAGCAATATTTAAAAAGTAAGAGAGGAGTGCTTGCTGCTATTTAAAATTAAAAGTAAAATTAAAATTAATTTAACTAATCAAATATTTCTTTTAATTAAATTAATCAACATCAACCTCTTTCCTCAGATGGGTGAAATTGCCATGCTGGGAGAGGCCACTCACCTCCAGGCCATTATTGATGATCTCACTGTGTTGACCACTGACCCACATAAACTACCAGAGGCCAGTGAACAGGTGCTTAAACATACATATGAAAATCATTTATCAAACATACACACAGAGAGATAATAATAATAAAGAAATATTAATTTGACTTCCACTAGGTGATTTTGGATCTTAAGGGGTCTGACTACAACTGGTCCTACCAGACCCCACCTTCTTCTCCGAGTAGTGTTGGATCCAGGAAGAGCAGCCTTTGCAGGTGTTTGTCTTATCGTTTTTATCACAATTAAGAATTCCCATCAGTGCGAAGTGTAATTGTGTAATTCATTTGTCGGCTACAGTTTTATAATGATATTATTAAGCTGTACACTCTTAAAAATAAAGGTTCCAAAAGGGGGCTTTCGTAGTGCTGCCACAGAAGTATCATTTTTGGTTCCCCAAAGAACCTTTCAGTGAACAGCTCTTAAAAGAAGAGTTTTTCCTTACTTTTGTAGAATGAAAAGGTTCCATAAATGTTAAAGATTTTTCATGGAACCATAGATGCCAATAAAGAATTTTTTTTTTTAATAGTGTATATATCTAAACCATTCTCAGTTGCATTTAGATATTCTTATAGGTTATATGCTAGTTTTGGGAATAACACTAATGATTTCTCTGTGTTCCTCTCAGTTTGGTGCATCTGCCACCAGGTGGCGCCCATCGCCTGAGCAGCGTCTCCTCTCATGATTCTGGATTTGTCTCTCAAGATGCGAATATGCACTCCAAACCTCCGTCTCCCATGCCGTCTGACATCACTAGCCAGGTCTTTACCAGTTCATCTGGTGTCTTGTTTTCATCTGTTATGTTTAATGCTGTTTAATTTCCACATTTATTTCACTGACCTATCTAACTATCTCTGGTAATCAGAAATCATCCAGTTCTGCATCCTCAGAGGCTTCAGAAACCTGTCAGTCAGTCAGTGAGTGCGGCTCTCCCACAATAGTAAGTATTTTTTTTTATGTCTGGGAATCTTAATAAATATATGGCTTAATTACTTAAACTCTTTGGCTAGCACCTTAAACTTTTTTTAATTGACAGAATTCTGTTGTGATTATTTGTTTATTTTATTAAGTTATCATGTTTCTTTGATTTAAACCTTTCAAGCACATTGCCCATAAGCTATATGAGGACTAAAAAAATCCTAATGGATAATCCCACCCCCGCCCTGTTAAAAAGCATTCAAACCAAATATTGATCTGTTTGTATATATTTCATGCATAAAGGGTTAAGCTAGCATATTGCTAGCATATATATACTATTACGCTGTTATTTGGTGTGGGGTATTCACTATTTTGTTGTTCTCCGTATTTGATTGGGCCATCCTGTCATTCCGTTTCCACAGTTCGGCTCATCCTTTGCTACCTTTCGCCCTGCTCACTGTTTTAATGACTCCATCAGGCCTCACTCTTACATACTTCCTGCGTCCCCTTCCTATAATCAGTCCCCAGGATCAAACTCCCCTTCACCCACATCAAAGGTTCCTTACTGGAAGGTTTGTTTTTCATTTTGACCATTCGGTCGGCCATTGTTTGCTTTGTTATATTCTGTTATTCTTTGCAAAACAATATTAGTTTTAATTTGTTTTCACTTTTATCTCATCCCATTTAATTTCTTTATCATCAGCTTTTCATTATTAACCAACATCCGGCTCAGGCTTTCTGGCTATTTTTGTTGATTAAAATGAACATCTACTAAATAAGTCAACTGAAATTGCAGACCCATGCACAGGTCCTGTCCTATTCTGGCTATATTTCCATGACCCTGAAAACAATTTCCTCTTGCAGCAGGACTGGTCAAAGGCAGGTCACTATGAGCAGACGGCTGTAACCCAACAGCGCAGGACTGAGGCTGCAGAGCCCTCTAGTGGACTGGGAGGAAATGGAATAATTCACCCTGAGGATCCTTATAGGCTAGCTAGGATGAATTCTAAAGATGTCGCCACCAAGGTTCTGAGAATATATATATATTTTTCATATATATATATATATAAAACTGAAAAGTAATTATCTTATATACAGAGAGAGAAAAAAAATTCTATCCTTTTCCTTTTCTCATAGCATGGTAGGCCGATGTCATCCGCCGCTAGTGAGCTGGCTATGGTTCTGACTCGAGGGCTTAGTATAGAACAGCAGCAGAAGAGCAGCTGTGACTCTCTGCAGTACTCCAGTGGATACAGCACACAGAACACTACACCATCATGTTCAGAGGACACTATCCCTTCACAGGGTAATATACACAGACAAACATAAACACTCTTAAGTACAAGTGCACATGTACAGTTGGTACAGCCTTTAAAACATTTCATTCAGAGAATGTTTTCATTCACGCAAAGATTGACAACAAGCTCTTTTTGGAAAACTAGTAAGCTGCCTTGCTGTTTGGCATAGGTAGCTACCTGTAAAACAATAACAAAAATGACCAATTTGGATTGCTTTACAAAGGCAACAATTCAGTGCGGCTTGCAAATAATGTCCCTCCCTGGATGCGAATTGTAGACTCAACAGACTCTTGCTAAGCTAACGAAACTGAACTTAAAACGCATAGAAATAGTATAATGTAGAAATGATGTAACCAATATAAATAAAATAAACAGTTTTAAATAGATGTAACAGTTTCTATTGTTAATTTTCAGAATTGAATGAACTACACATTTATGTAAGTACACTATCGTTTGTACACTAAAAGTTTAGGTTCAGTACATTTCCTAAATAATTAATACTTTTATTCACCAAGGATGCACTACATTGATCAAAAGTGACAGCAACGAAATGAATAGTGTTACAAAAGATTTTCATTTCAAATAAATGCTGTTCTTTTGAACTTTCTACTTATCAAAGAATCCTGATTTTTTTTTTTTACAACGGTTTTAACAAAAATATAAGCAGCAACTGTTTTTAACAATGGTAATAATAATACATGTTTCTTGAGCACCATATCAGCATATTAGAATGATTTCTGAAGGATCATGTGACACTGAAGACTGGAGTAATGATGCTGAAAATTAAGCTTTTCCATCACAGGAGTTTTAAAATATGTTAAAATAGAAAAGCGTTATTTTAAATTATTATAAATTACAGTAATATTACTGTTTTTACTGTATTTTTATCAAATAAATGCAGAATAACAGATTTCTTTCAAAAACAGAAAAAAAAACTTACCAACCCCAAGCTTTTGTTATGATAGTGTATACAGTATACTTATAATCAACATTTCTGTTGCATTACTTTATCTTTATGCATTATTGGATGACTACATGAAGTGTTGCCTTTATAGGGATAATTCACATATTTTATGTGTAACCAAACAGTGGATGGGCCCCACTGACTTCCATAGTATGTTTTTCTAATCTACGGACCCATAAAATATGGGAATGTTTTTATTTTTGGGTGAACTATCCCTTTAAAATGTATCTTATCTTCTGAAACAGTCTTTAAGTTGGGAGTGTGCTTATGAAGCCTTAAAATACTACCTAAGTAGGCAGCTGATCAGAGCCACAGTTTTATCAATTTAATAAACTTTATTTGATTATAAACCTTTTGCTAACAGAACAAAAAGACAAATATGATCCATTGCTTGAAGTCAGTTTGTTGTTTGTTTAGACTAAGAGAGTTCAATAACATCTTCTCTGCCATTTTCTCTTTGCAGGATCTGAATATGATTGTTATTCCATGAATGGCGATGGTGACAACGACACACAGACAGACTTCGACAAGTCCTCCACCGTCCCTCGCCACAGCAACCTGGCTCAGAACTACCGCCGTATGATCCAGACCAAGAGGCCCGCCAGCACCGCAGGACTGCATGGAGCACTGGGTGCCCAGGGAGCCCCAACAACTAATGGGAAAGGAAGTGGTGTCATAGCCTCAGGAACAGCCACCATTCGTAGAACCCCTTCTTCTAAAACAAACGTGAGACGCACCCCGTCCAGTGTGGGTCCGATCCCTATCCGACCACCTATTGTCCCTGTAAAGACCCCCACTGTCCCAGACTCACCTGGATTCCCTAGCCCTCCTCCTGAGCACAATGGAAGTGAGGAAAGTCTGTTCAGTGATGAAACGTTGGAAATTTTAGACTACAAAGCCTCTCCCAAGCGAATGAGCCTGCCATCGTGGGGGGGAGCTGGTGGTGGAACTGTCTATGCCCAGCAACCTGGAGCTGTGGGCTTCACTTCAGAAGAAGACCAAATGCTTGCCGCCAATCGTCACAGTCTGGTGGAGAAGATTGGAGAGCTGGTCGCTAATGCTCATGCTCTCGGTGAGGGCCAGTTCCCGTTCCCTACGGACCCTCAGGCCAGCCACCAGCAGGATCAAGAGCATGAGAAGGAGGGAGAAGATATGTTGAAGACAATCCGTAGAGGGGTGCGTCTCAGAAAAGCATCCTGCAATGACAGATCAGCACCAAGGATCATGCGATAGTTCAGTACTGCGTATCCTGCCAAGTCTATTGCTGTAGACTCTCCAAATGAAGAGGAACAGTATATTATGTGAGATATAAGAAAATGGCGATTTAAAAAAAGAAAAAAAAAAAGAAATCAGTGTTAAAATCTGGCATCTAACAACTAATAGGCCAGTATCAATGTTACATGTTGAGTGTGTATGGACACAATACTCATCTGGACTATTATTGCTGTAGTTATATTTGGACTAATATCTCTTTGACAGGCATATTATTATGATGGACATATTATGGCCTGAAGGATGAGAATGTAATGTTTAAAATGTGTATTAACATACTAGTTATGTCGGTTGTTCCTTTTTGGAGTCACAATTTGTAATGACTATGTTCTTCATGTTACTTCTATGTAAATGCTATGTTAAAAAAAAATGACATTTCTCTTCCCACAAGTAACTATTGTAAAAAGCCAAAGTCTTGTTTTCAACTGAAAAGCTGCACAAAATGGCTTATACCACAGCTCAGTCTCAGATGGACCACACAATCGAATCACCGCACATGCTGTAAACTGCCAAATAAAGCACATCAGTTGTACTAGACCAGAGTAAAGATTGTTTTTTGTTGTTGTTGGTGATGAACCAAAAAACTGTTTAAATACATTTTAGAAATGTGCCATCCATTTTTTATAGGAATTGTCCAGCAGGTGGTGTGAGTTCCTAGCAGATGTGCTCAGGACTTATTTAGCAAACATGACAAAAACCGTGTTTGTTTGCTTTGCACACTGTATCACAGTACTGGAATATTTGTTGGACATTACAATGATTGCAGTGCCATGTAAATATCATTTAATATAAATATGCAGTCATACATACTATGATATATATCAAAGTATCATATTACCATGTTTTTTGGATGCAGTTTTTGGGTGATACTTTGGTATGCTTGACTTTGAGTTTTATGAGGCAGTTTTATTTAACCCAAATATTGTTAAAGAATTACTATATGGCTGGCTTAAAATGAACCCAAAATAGGTTGGAAATTAAAAATCAGACACATAATTACTAGAGGCAACAATAATAATCAAAAGGTGAACATTTATTAGTAAGCAATTTAATAATGTTTATTGATTAATTATTCATTAAACTTATTAATAAATATTCATTTATTAAACATATTAATAAATGTTAATTTCCAACATATTTTGGGTTCATTTTAAGCAAGCAATACAGTAATATTTAAACAATAGTTGAGTTAAATAAAACTACCCAGCAGGCTGGGCAAACATTTAACCCATCCGCTGGGTTTGTCCATTTTCAACCCAATTTGGGTTGTTTTTAACACAGCATTTTTTAAAGAGTGTTTGAAGCCCAGTGGAGTACCATGTAAATACAACTGAATATTGGTATAATCATACAGTGCCATAACAAATGTCATATCATTTTTATGCATTACCATGATGATAGCATGGTATTCCTTGCTTTGGAATTCCATGTAATACCAATGAACATGAATATGCAAATCATAGCACTGTGGTATAAGTACTGTTACTACCACAGTAAGCTACTTTGTTTTAAGGGTACAGTACTTAGTTCATTAACAATGAACACTTATTTTTATGTATAGAACTGGCCCAAGTATGGTAAGGTGTGTGATCTAATTTACTCTTTTACAGATTATGATGGCTCTTTTGATCTTTTGTACTTTGTTCAGCGGGGCCCGATATTACCCGTATGTGGGGTTTATGTGACCCATCCCTGCGATTAAATCTAATTGATGGGATAAAGAGCCGGACGTGGGCCGAAGGAGGCGTTTGATGTGGCAGCTGGAGATCGTGAGAATGAGGAGATGCAAAAGCCTCGGCTCCAGTCACTCATTCACTCACTCACTCATCCCATCCCCGTCGCCGCGTCATCATCCCCTTCCTGATGGACGGGACCCCCACACTCCGCTCCGGGCTACACATACAGGGATGTGACACTGGTGCGCATCCCGCCGTCAGTCGCGTAGCAAAGTGGCACGCGTGTCATTTTCACTGACAGACGCGCTCGTCTGCCTATCCACGTTCCTCCGCTGCAAATGCGAGACATGACTATATACTGATGGAGCCACGTCGCAAACAAGACAGCGCAGCAGAAATAAACACATCTTGAGCAATGCGATCTGATCTGAAGTATAGGGGGGTGTTTAGACAGGGACAGCAGAGGGAAAGCACTTGAGCACAGGGACACTAAAGCTTTGTTTGTTTGTTTTCCCTTATCTGCAAAACTTTTGGGATGAGATTTTATGTTTAGTTATATGCATAACTAAATAGGGTAATTATAATTATGGTTTTAGAACTGCACAGTGATTGCACATGGTGTATTATATGTATGGTAGTATTATATTTACATAAGGGGCATGGCCACGACATTGGTGACCAGACGTCCCCGTTTTCCGGGGACAGTCCCGGTTTTTGGGGTTCTGTCCCCGACTGGAGCTGTCCCCGTTTTACAGCTCGTTCAAAACAAAACAACCCGCAAATACATAGCAAAAAAGTCCGACCAGCTTACCTGTTGGTTATCGGAGCAATTGTGTAGTGATTATGTTCACCAACAGAGGGGGCTGTGCAGCTACACTTGGTCGCGCCCGCGCCGCTACTTCATGAAGAACATAATCTGGATCTGGACCGGAGCAGAGCGCCATTATCGTCAAATATCAAAATAAACGTTGTTATCGGTTTCAAGGTAGTAACATACTAACTATTAATTTTAAATTAAAGTAATACTGTGTGTATGTTTTATAACAGGGTGCGAGATTGTTTTGCATCATTTTAAACGTCCAAAAAAGTTCCGCTGTCACAATGCAGCAATTTCCACACACATATCACGTGGTGAAGGTACACTCAGATATGAATAATAAATAATAATAATAATAATACATGTGCAAGTGCAACTTACTCTGTGCTTAAAATGAGTCTAAAATGCAGTAAAAACAGCTTGTCAAAACTAAAATATTAAATTCAATAATGAATGTTATAATAATAAATATTTGTTAGCCTAAATGACGTTTTATTTATCTTCTTATATTTATGTTGTTTTATTTTTGTAATGTAACGTGCTTTTGTAAAGTCATACTTCTGTTATAACATAATAGGCATATTGTTTTGAACTACTTTTACAATGGTTACTATTAATCGTTTAATAGTTTTTTTTTGTTTTTTTTTTGGTAAATTGTATTAAAACCAGACCAAAAGTCCTATTAATAAAACTAAATCAAAATAATTAGGCTATTAATGTAATAATATAATATAATATAATATATAATATTAAAAACCAAAAACATTCAAAAATGTATTGTCCCCGTTTTTTAATAAATAGATAATAACAAATGAAATTTTGGTAATATTTTGACCACTCAAATAAGAAATGTCCCCAGTTTCTATTTCAGAAATCTGGTCACCTTAATGTAAGTAGGACTATAAGATAATACAGAAAGTTAATTAAGGGTGATTGATTGGGACATAAGGTCAAATGTGACAGTATAACTAGTCTACAGAATTTATTTTCTCACCTGAAGAGTGAGAATAAAAACTTTTTTTGCTGAGCTCTAGCTGTGAGATCTCATAAGCAAAACTGGATGCCATCATTGCCGTGACGTCATGTAGGTGGGCGGCGCAGGCATTAGACAGGAAGTTGACCCTGAAATGCATGAAATGAGAAAAATGACAAGCTTTAGATAGTTTTCATTATAAGGTCGATATAAAATCGTCATAGCTACTAAATTGCACAAACCTTTGATGGAAATAGGAATATGATGTACTACTGCAACAAAATCAGTCAAAAAATGTGTTCATGTCACATTTCTTTTTTCAGAATTAGGTTGTTTTTATTTTATCCCATCCATTCAAACACACAGCATAATTTTGGGTGATTGGGACAGTGCTTAAAGGCTTTGCTAATTAAGAAAATTATTAACCTTGCAATAGAGAACCACTGTATATGCTTTTATACATGCATTGTATTCGAGAAATAGATGTCATTTCCTCAACATATGATCTCGAGGCCACGTCTTCACATCGCTTGGCCACAACATAAGAATGTCGTTACCTCAAAAAAATGATCTTGTGGCCTCGACACATTATCACATTCCCACGAGTTAATATGTCATAGCCACAACAAAATTAAGTTCAATGAACATGTCCCCTCCCGGTCACCGTAGAAAGCAAAAGTTGAAGATGGGCGTCAAAAAAATCAGTTGCGCGAGAGGAACATTAAGAACATTTGTGAACATGAACGTGTGAATGTGTTTATACTATATAGTAAGGTGACCAGATTTCTGAAATGGAAACTGGGGACATTTCCTATTTTAATGGTCAAAATATTACCAAAATCTTATTTGTTATTATCTATTTATTAACAAAACAGGGACAATACATTTTTGAATGTTTTTGTTTTTAATTGTTTGTTTTAATTGTGTACATTTATTACTATTATTACATTAATAATTATGATTTAGTTTTATTATTAGGATTTTTGCTCTGGTTTTAATACAATTCACCAAAAAACAAAAAAACAAAACAAATTAATAGTAACCACAGTAAAGGCAGTTCAAAACAACATGCCTGTTATAACATGACTTTATAAAAGCATATTACATTACAAAAATATAACATCATAAATATAAGAAGATAAATATAAAATGGCATTTAACAAATATTTTTTTAACATTATTGAATTTAATATTTTAATTTTCACACGCTGTTTTTAGCTACTGTATACAGAAATTACAACTGTTTTAACTTTTAACTATTTTTAACTATTATTTTGCATTTTAGACTAATTTTAAGCACAAGGTACGTGTAGTATTTTATTTTATTTTTTATTTATTCATATCTGAGTGTACTGTCACCACGTAGTTAAGATTTGTGTGTCGAAATGTGTCGATGTTTATTTTGATATTTGACGATAATGGCGTTTGGTCCAGATTCAGATTACGTTCTTCATGAAGTAGCGGCGCGCGCGCGACCAAGTGTAGCTGCACAGCCCCTCTCTGTTGGTGAACATGATCACTACACAATTTCTCTAGCAGGCTGCTGTATACTCGTCAGGCTTTTGGCAATGTACTGTATATTCGGGTTGTTTTGAACAAGCTATAAAACGGGGACATTTCCAGGGACAGCTCCAGTCGGGGACAGAAAACCGGGGCTGTCCCCGGAAAACGAGGAAGTATGGTCACCCTACTATATAGGCCTATAACTCTTTGGTATTATGAATTGTATAGCATATATGACTTAGAGATCCAACGCAACTACCACTCCAAGGTCCAGAAAGGTAGGAAAATCATTAAAGTAACTCTAGTGGCTTAAACTCAGTTTTATGAAGCGACATGAGTGCTTTATTTGTGCAAAAAAACAAAAAAATGTATCACTTTATTTACAAAATATTATCTAAAGCATGTTCACAACAATGTTGTTGAGTTGATGTGCGAGTCTGAACACAACACGCATGCGTCGTGGAACTTGTGAACGCGCATTGCAGATCAATATTTTTGTAAGTAAAGTGGTAAATTATTCATAAAATTGAGGTCGAACCACTGGAGTCACATGGAGTACTTTAATGATGTCCTTCCTACCTTTCTGGACCTTGGAGTGGTAGTTGCGTTGGATCTCTCTGGAGGGATAGAAACCTCCTTAACCTTCATCAAAAAGATCTTCATTTGTGTTCCGAAGATGAACGAAGGTGTTACAGATGTGGAACGACACGAGGGTGAGTAATAAAAAAAAAGAATTTTCATTTTTGGGTGAACTAACCCTATAAGATCTAGGCCTACTACAGTAACAGTGCATGCTGTTTTAGTGTGCTTGTAGCCTATACAACTGATTTGTAGGCTTTTAAGCAAATATAATTATCATTTATATACAATGACTGGCTGAAACATGCATTGATATTAGAATATTAGTGTATGCCAGTATGTTTATATTAACTCTTTAATTAGGGTTGTAGAGCATATATTATGTGGTCTTGAAGCCTATACATTATAAGTGAGCAATACAGTAATACAGTATATAATACAGTAACTCGTGGTTTCATTGGACATTGGCATCAGTGTATTTATTTCTATAAAATTCTGATTCTATTACAGTTTAGAGAGCAGATGTTTTGTAGGTTTTTTTTTTTATTTATTTATTGCTGTACTGGACAAAGGCTACAATCTCATTAAACAGTTTCACAGTTTAGCCATTGATTATTTTTCTAATTATTTTGTCAATATTGTGATCTTACAGCCCATTAGGTGTGGCTTTTTTTTCTCTACTGCAGTTGATATTTTTGGAGACACATAACACAAGCTATTTAAAAATAAGTGGTCTACTGATGAGAAATAATTCTTTTGTTCTTTTAAAAACAAAGCCATTGACATAAGCTTGCTGACGGATGCTGATGCTTTCAATACCTCAGAGACCAATGATGAATTACTGCAGACACACAGCGCTGAGCATGCAAATATGTCCAGCTACACTCTGATATTGCAGCAGGGGAGGACAATGTGCTTACATCTTTAAAAAAAAGACACCCTGTTTGACTATCTCACTCTGCATTAATTTTGTTCATGATGATTAATAATTTGTCTCATTAAAGTTTAATTTACCATGTGCTTCATGTATATAGTGCTTCATATATGTTATTAGGTTTTATATATATATATATATATATATATATATATATATATATATATACATATATATATATACATATATATATAGTATAGAATATAATTCTATTACATTGCACTTTGTAGCTTTGTAACAGTGATCGTTAGGCTAATTTGTAGGATTATAGGCTGACATTTCCTGTATGATCTTCTTTTCCTGTTTATTATTACCCTTCTTAATCCATTTGCTTTTGTGTCTGTCATCAATGAATATAGTCTTGAACATAGTTTAAAAAGCACTTCATTTCAGAGACAGATTATCTAATGAAGAGCACTTCCTCTGTTTTTTCATTGCTGTTGCTCTAGGGCCATATGCAAAGCAAAAACAGATCCACTTTTGTCTCTAAAATGATTAATTCCATTTCAAAAGCATTTAGCAACAATTTTTTGCAACAAAACCTTTTTGTTATTTCTTTACTTTTAACCCTTGCAAGTACACTCTATATAGAAACTTAAAGGGTTCTGTCTTATGACAATATCAGTTATACAGCAACACACAGTATCAGTGGTATAAAAAATGTTGTTTTGCAATAGTAGTGAAATAAATCATTTCTATTCAGCAGCTTGATATTGGGTTTCTATGAAGGATTTGTTAGAGCAAGTCAGATGACAATGAAATAGAGATCAGAGTTTAGCTTATGCAACACCTCAAGGGAAGAAAATGTTCTTTAGCCTTGTGGTCTGTGTTTTGTGTGTGTCTATGTGGCTTCCAGATGGCAGGCAAGAAAACAGACTGTAGCTGCGGTGGATGGAATCCCTGATGATCTGGAGAGCTCTTTGCCGGCAGCGACGGTTGTTGAGGTCTTCAATGGCAAATAGCCGAGTCCGCGCTGGGCAGTTTTGACTACCCGCTGAAGGGCTTTCCGGTCTGAGGATGTGCAGCTGTCATACCAGACTGTGATGCAGCAGGTCAAAATGCTCTCAGGAAGTTCTCAATTACTGGGCGGGTAGATCGAGTTTGATATGGGTAGGCCTATTTATATGAAGATAGGTAACTTGGAATGTCACTTGAATCTTTCCAATCTTTTATTATTATGTTCTATTGTATTGACCAATACAATAGAATCCAATACCCAAGTATATACCAAGTCATATACCCAAGTATGCTTGTATACATTCTTAGAATAATATAACACTTATATAACCCTATTAGGGGTTCCCATCATGGGATCATTTTATGAATTTAGTTTTAATAAATTAATTTTGTTTTAATTTATTTTTTGTTTTGATTACATTTTATGAATTAAACAGCTTGTAAACATACTTTATCACTAGAAAAAACTGAAATAAACCATTAAACATGAAAGTAGTATGCAATCAAAAGACATTTCTCCTTATACCTTTTTGGCTTAAATGGTTCTTTAAAATTGAGTCAAGAACCCTAGGGTTCTATATAGAACCCCATTAAACCTTTGTTCTATAGAGTGTACATTACATATAATTATGATAAATAAAAAAAATAAAAAAAGATGTCCATGCATGTCCTTGGACATGCTTTTTAGGGTTTAATCAACTGTGTGTGAGCACACGATGTTTGTGATGCATTTGTTTGTTATTGGAGAATTGATACACATTTTGTCCTCTTCCCGACAGCCACAAATCAAGTTAAATTACTCCATCAGGAAGGACAGTTAATTGCAAAAATGCATTTATGTCAGAGATGATGTATTTTTGGTGAAAATATCCTCCAAATCATAATAAGTACACCTTTCACCTCAATCAAAACACTCAACCTTGAGCCTTCTCTCAATCTTCAGACTGGTTTGAAAGACATACAATACCTGTACATTTCTGAGAATAATGCCATTATATATAACCTCTTTTATAGGCTACTTACAGGAAGAATGAGACACACTTACACTTCTCTCATTTTCTCTCCCTGTCTGAACTATCAGAGAAAACGCAGGACAGGCCTACCTGAAGATAGAGTCGATGTGTCTCGGGCGTCATGTCTCCTGTCAGACGTGTAAGCTGAGAGACAGGAATGGCATGGCCGGTGAAGCCCCAGTGAGCAGGAGGGGTCATCCTTCAGCTCAAAGACAGGCTGAGAGACAGCCACATGGCACACATCTCCAAATGACAGCCTGTCACTGGCAGGAGATCCACCATACGGCCCTGTCACCTCTCACCTGACTGAACTCGGCCCACTGTATTTTCGAGCTAAGGGGAAACTGCGTCACTGTCAAACTAATGGTGGTTAAAGGTGAAAAATTTCCATTTTTGTCATAAGCCCCATCTGTACATTTATATTTTAAGATCAAGACTTAATTATCTATTCAGAGCGGCCTATGACCGAGCCTCTGCTGTCATCCTAGAGAGGAAGTTGGATTAGTGGATGTGAACGTGGTGATTTCTCAGTGATAACTGCATAAATTAAATGTCTTGTGAGACTGGGGCATATTGTTACACTTTTTACTGAATATTTATTTTATATCTATAGGAACCTTAAAAGTATTGGCTTCCAAAAGTCTCTTGAACATTTCCACCGTTATTGCTTAGAATAAAAAAAACTTTTTCATCATCAAGCGTCCAGTGATTCTCCTTGCAAAATCGCATCGTTCCATTCCGATCAATTGGCAAGGTTAAGGCTCTACAAAATCAGGATAGGAATGTACATAAACTCGGTCATGCAAGAGTTGTTTCTCACAATACATATCGTTTCAAAGCAGATTTACAGAAAATGCATGTCAACATTACAATTTAGAGTAATCTGTTATCAGAGGTGATTCTGTGCAAGTTATGTCATTTCAGAAATGTACATATACAAATCATGCAGTTAGCTAACAATCTATTAATTTAAACAATGTATTAATTAAGACAGAACAATGAGCTCATTGAAGTAATTAATACATGTTAACAAATGATTAGGATATATAGAAAAATTTGCATTGGTGCATGTTGATCCAGAGTTGCGTCACCTGAAGTCCTCGCAGCAGTTGGCGCTGTCTCTTCACAGGTGTTTAGGCATCTGAAGTCTTCATAAAAGGCTGGATCCAAACTGGAGCCGATGTACTCTCTAGGTACACTGTAAACCCGAATAATTTGGCAAGACGCAAAAATTGTGAGGCAATCAGTAGTCTCAAAATTTTTAAGTTAAGAAATTTGAAGTTTAAGTAAGCAGAACTGGCAGATTTTTATTTTGTACTCATACATTTTAATTCTTGAAATGTTTGAGAAAACTAATTCATACATTTAACTTAAAATTATCATGTAACCTCAATGTAAACTTACATGTTTATTAGTGTAAACTTAGCTAGCTATAACAAGCTAATTCAGAAAATGCTAATTTGCTAATTTGCTAACATTTTAACAATAGCATGGTACAGCACTTGCTGAATGAGTACAATATAAAGCATTCAACATACTTGCAGACCAAGCCACACACTTGTCACCATGATGGTAACTCTCCAAAAACCCACATTAACAGAAACTCTTCTAAATTAGCCTAACAAAATCACTACTAAATCTCCCACTCAACGTTAATCTTACACACAAAAAAATTATATAACATTTAATTTTAGCATTTACTCTCCCTTTTCGAGTGCCATTTGCAAAGCATGCTGGGAAATCCCACCCCAGTTTCATTTAAACTTAAGTTTGTCTAAATTAAAAGAAATGAGTTCATAAAACTCAAATCAATGAAACAGTTCAGTTCACTTAAAATATATCAGTTCTGTGAACTTGATTAAAAATTAAGTGCTAAATACTCATAAAAGTTAATTTGACTGAACTAATTTGTTTAATTTATGTTTGTCCTACTGAAACCAATTAATTATTTTGAGCGTTAGGGTTTACAGTGTACCTCGGGATGGGCATCCCGAGATAAAACTGAAAAGCAAATGAAAAATATTTAGCGTAGCTTCTGTAATTAATTACTGTACTTTAATTAATTTTCCTTCGAAAAATTAAAGTATGGGATTACTCTTAATTTTTCTGTAATTTAATTACAGTTACTTCTGATGTAATTGCATTAAATACTGTATAGACTAGAACAATTATATAAAACAATAGTGGATTTAATATCAAAATGTAATGTCTAATGTTAATGTTACTTCTTTTTAATATAACCTCCTTACCTTAAATACTTTAGTCAGTTCAAGAATAATTTATGCAATTTTATATTATTTATTTTAAAGAATTAAAAGAGTACTTTCATGTCTATCCTATTTGTTCAACAACTGGTTGAGTTTGATATGGAATTTAGAAAGTAATTAGTAATAAGTAATGCAAATCATTTTTAGAGAGAATAATTAGAACTATTGAAGATGTAATTAGTAGCTAGTAATCAATTACTCTTTGTGTATCTTACCTAACACTAGACGTGAATTGTATGAGACTGTAAACATTGGAAAGACTGTGCTATGGAGGTTGATCATGTTATATAGAAAGGTAAAAGTTTCCAGATAGCTACAGAGGATATTTATGGACCTTGATTTATCCACTAGCACGGTATAGCTAACCATGTCGAGAAATCCAGGCCAAGAATGGATTGTAATTGTCCCGTGCCATGTGCAAGTGGAAATACAACTATTCTTTACTGTGTTCAAAATAATTCACCCATATGGTGGAAAAGCACTTTATAGTTCAGACGTGTTGATGCTTTGCGATAGTGGAGCATGTTGCCACACTATGGGGTAAGTTGAGAACTGACTATGCATGAAATATCAGATTTTTGGGTACATAATGAGTTTTCAGCAAAATAAAAAATGAGTACGAACGACCAAAACAGCACAAACATTTGAACACATGTGACAACTTGCTCCAATATAAATGTACAGTATAAACATTGTCCTGACAACACAATTCAACCTTATTGCACTACAATCATAATAGAGTTGAATTGTGCTTTTATGTATCCTAGCATGATTTTATTGTGTTTATTTAACAAGAATATGATGTTTTAGCATAGAATTACCAAAATATGATTTATAATATAACAAATTGAGCCAACATTAGGTTTTACAATATTGTATTGGAGGCAATACTGATTTAATTTTACAGATTCCTGCAGTTACACTGAATTATTGCAGGGTTAAGAATAACATCCTGATTGTGTCATTGATCAACACTTTCTAGAGTTTAAGGCTTGTAATCTCTCTGCCTGATCAATACTGAGGCAGAATGAATTGCTAAAAGCAGTATTTGCAGATACTTTCTCTAGTTTGTTTTAATCAACATCATCAGTTTCTCTGTTTTTAACATTTATAATACACCCAGGTGCTGCTATCTCCAACGCATTCACCTCACCATAGATCTCTTCAAAACAGATTTGTGAGTCTATCTGAGACAAATAACCGGAGTTGGAGAAGGTGAGCCATGCTGTTTTGACACACTGTTAGAACATGATGTTACAGAGCCAGACACCTGACTTGGGAAAAAGGTCATCTGTTCATCATAGATCAAAGTGGAGGACAGCACCTCTCAAAACAGTGGCAGAAAGCGGGCAGGAGGAGATAAAATGAAATCTTCACAACAGGACTGATGGACATGTGGCTCAAATACACCCTCCTGTGAGCTGTAGGGAGGGTGGGTGTCCTGCTGGCAGATGTCCCTTCTCGTTTCAGATGCTGCTTGACAAGATTGCTCTGAGGTGGGGAAGACCAAAGAGGTCTGGGTAATGAGACGGTTGCCTCTTTAATGTTTGCCCTGACATCGTTGCACAAGCACAAAAACAAGAAGACATACACTACCAGTCAAAAGTTTGGAAACAGTACGATTTTTAATGTTTTTAAAAGAAGTTTCATCTGCTCACCAAGGCTGCATTTATTTAATTAAAAATACAGTAAAAACAGTAATATTGTGAAATATTATTACAATTTTTTACAAGTTTTCTGGTTGAATATATTTTATAAAGTAATTTATTCCTGTGATGGCAAAGCTGAATTTTCAGCATTATTACTCCAGTCTTCAGTGTCACACGATCCTTCAGAAATCATTCTAATATGCTGATTTGATGCTCAAGAAACATTTATGATTATTATCAATGTTGAAAACAGTTGTGTACTTTTTTTCAGGATTCCTTGATGAATAGAATGCTCAAAAGAACAGCATTTATCTGAAATACAAAGCTTTTTTAACATTATACACTACTGTTCAAAAGTTTGGGGTCAGTAAGAATTTTTATTTTTGTTTTTTTGAAAAGAAATTAAAGAAAATAATACTTTTATTCAGCAAGGATGCATTAAATCGATCAAAAGTGACAGTAAAGACATTTATTATATAGCATATATTTCAAATAAATGCTGTTCTTTTGAACTTTCTATTCATCAAAGAATCCTGAAAAAAAAAAAAATACTGTATACAAATATTTTGTACAATTGTACACAATAAATGTTTATTGAGCAGAAGATCAGCATATTAGAATGATTTCTAAAGGATCATGTGACACTGATGACTGGAGTAATGATGCTGAAAATATGATGAATAATATTTCACAATATTACTGTTACTGTATTTATAATTAAATAAATGCAGCCTTGGTGAGCAGACGAAACTTCTTTTAAAAACATTAAAAATCTTACAGTTTCCAAACGTTTGACTGGTAGTGTATAGTTACAGCCTTTTGAGAATTTTAAAGTACTGAACAGAATGAATTGAGCAAAGTAACAAGACTTATTTGCAGAAATCAAACAATGAGCAATGAAATAAGATTTGCTAAAATTTCAATTTCCTATAACTATTCCATTTCATTACAAAAACAGTTTCACTTGATTAATGTTAGTTTAAATGAACACTTCTGTGTGTTTGGACAGACATCTGCATAAGCAGCCTTTTCTTTTGTTCGTTTGCAACTGTGGTTTGTTTAGTTTAGTACTCCTGACCTCAGTCAACAAACCCTCTCCATCCCATTCATTGAGGACCAATACAAGGATGTCACTGGCAGACCTTGCCTTGCATTTGATTTATGTTGCTCTAAAAGTAAAAATCAAAGATCCTCTCTAATGCAGCTCTGTGGCAGTGGGATGATATATGATGCAGCAGAGCAGTTAAATGAGAGCACTATGTCTCTGCCTGTGTTTTAATGGCACGGTCAGAACTCTGACCCCACATCTGAATGACTTTACAGTACTTAAAAAGACATCCTCAGACAGTGCTGATTTGTAAAAGAAAGTCCTCAGGGCAAGCTTGTTTTGGCCATGCAGTTTTGATTACTCAAGGGACTGTTTGCAGGAAATACAACCGAGATGCACAACAAACGTCTTTTATTGGTTTTCAGTAGAATTTAACCTTAATAAGAGGCTTAAAGAATAGCAAAACATTGAGACAGAAATGTTGTACATTAATTGTAGCAAATGTTATTTTGTTTTGCTAATTGTTTGATGCAGTAACGAATCAGATTTATCATCTCACTTTTTTTTATTTTTTTTTAGATCGGCTGCAAGCTATCAATGGTCAGCTAAACAGATGTTTTTTAACACACACAATACACCATCGCATTATCCATGGATAACTTTTGAATCACTATAATGAATATAGCGTATAATGAATGATGAATAATGAATTTATAAATTCACTACGTTCATATTGTTTACATTATATGCACTTACGTGCCGATTGCCAACAAAACAGACATTTGAAGCAATTTTACTCACCACCTGCGGTTCTGACTCATGACTGGGATCATTAAGTCATTCAAGTCGCTGTGACCGCTACATTTCAGTTTCAAACAATTTGTAAATCCAGCGTAGAACTGGGCCTTGTTTATGAAACCATAAGCGCCGATCCTGAGGGCTTGAGCAGCCACGGAAAAACATGAGATATTTTCCATTCATTTTAACCAATAAAAAGTGATTGCAACTATCAGTTTCTATGGTTATTTTAATAACAAATTTCGAGAGTGCATCAATGTAATATGTGAGCACAAAACTCTCAGCTCCACTTAACGCTGGGTTCTTTGGGAAGCAAGGTTATCTTTCCCTCACAACCAAAAACACACATCTTTAGTGACATTGTTGATTTTGTGAGGTCCTGTGACCTGTGCAGCTCTGCTGATGACTTCCGTTAAGCCGAACGTGCGTTAATAGGCGTGCTTTTGCTCTCTCGCTCTGGTCGACGTGTGCGCGCGCACTCTTCTGGGTGAAGTGCCCCTACAAGGAATTCTGCCCCCGTTTACGTAACACAGGCCCATACTCGAAAAAACACCCCGAAGTTCGTGAGGATTTGGAAGAGTATTTTTGGCACAGAAATACTCTGTCATTCGTCCAACTCGTGTTTTGAAACTTTGGCCATGTTTAGCATGAGAATCCAACTCTTTAACAGTGTAAAAGTCAGAATGCATGAACCCCCCCCCCCCCCCCCCCCATGTAAAAGTGTGATAAAAACACATATACGTATTAGTATAATCATATATTACTGAAGTATGAGTAGCTGTGGTATTTATAACTTTATATATAAAACCATGTCAATCACAATTTTGGGTAACATTTTATAACTTTCAAGTCCTTTACATGTCAGTTAATGTACATTAAATAATATCTGATAATATAACCTAAAAAAAAAAATCAAAGTTTCATGACATATATAAATATCTGTATGTAGGGTTAACATGTCAAATAATTTTTTTTTTTATGACAGTGGTTTCAAACAATTAACAATTTTATTTATAGTGTAATGATGGTTAAAAATGGAATGTCTTTTATTTCAATGTAAATTGATTTCAATATAAAATGATGAAAAATGCACTTTAACCATTAACGGACATCTCAAACGTTTGGTATATGCTTAAAAACAGTTAAATCTGTAAAAACACTAAACATTGTTTGTTGTTATTGTCCCAAAAACTCCTTTTTATCTGGGTGTGCCCTTTAAAGGGTTAATTTACATCCTCCTTGTCAGTGTAAGCGGTCTTGTTAATGCACTCTTAAGTGACATATTGGCAGTGTCTCAAAACCTTACGAGCTGCCTACCTAGACTGCATTTTTTTGGCATTATATGTGGGTGGGAGTGACTAACAGGAGCACAGGAAGCGTATAATTGTTGGTCAACGCATGTCTTTGGTCTGCGTCGCGTCTCTCTGATGTTGCGCCATTAACGTTGTCGAGTTAAACGTTGTAACTTTTATTAACTTCTAATCGCAACACGAAATCCTTGCTTTCTGTGCCATTCCGTTGCATTACATCTAGCTGTTCTGGACAGCCAGACGTGTGAACGCCCCCATACTTTCTGCGAGTGAATCGGTTGCCGCGGACTTTTGAGTGACGTGACAAACTCGTAGCGATCGGCTAGGCGTTACTGTCCTGCCGTGCGGTTTCCCCTCATCACTCCAGCAGACTGGCTTTAAACAAAGACCACAGCTGAACACGGAGCACCTGGGCTTTCTTCTATGCCCAAAGCGAAGTAGCGTAGCTTTTGTGACCGCGCTATACTTTTGTTAAATGGTGACACGTCTGACTGGGAGCATACATAGTTGAATATCATTTCAGGTTGCGTATATAGACACACAGTCTGCGCGCAAGTATGCCGAGAAGAAAACAGCAGGCGCCGAAACGAGCGGCAGGTAAGTTCATCTGAATTTGATTAAGATGCTCTTGTGCATCTGTCCTCCATTATGTACATTTCGTTTTATTACATTTCATAAAGAACAAAAGCTTTGTAAAATCGCTTTTAATTGCCTGGAATATTTTCACGTATACACATTTTTCTTGTCCTAATTTGACTTTTTTGTCATGTTATTGGCTAATTTTTTTGCCTGGATTTTTTTTTTCTCGTCAGAAGTTAATTAAAGGTACAGTAAAATGCAGTTCGTACACAAATTACTTGAATACAGCTTTCGAATAATGACAAGTTTGTAATTTTAATTGTTCTTTTTTTGTGGGGCTTAAAGTAAAAATTGTAGGTAAAGTGGAGCAAAGTAATTTTGTTTAAAAATATTTTAAAAGCTTTGGTATAACCAACATTCAGGAAGCCATTTTGTTGTCATGTGACAAGAAAGAAAAAAAAAAAAAACATAAACCAGAAAAGACCCATTTAGACCCTCAATCTGTATATCAAGGTCAATAAGTATTATAAGGTCAATAATTATTATAATGGGCCAAATACATATATAGGCCTATAATATAAATATAAATTTGATTTCAAGAACTTGGCACTGGCATTTTAAACCAGCTTTTTATCAGCTCAGGCATCATTTACATACAACCATTTCAGACTCTTCTTTTAAAAAGTGAGAACCACTGAAACTGCCTTCATGTTAACCAAAACATTATCTGTCTGCTTAATAGAATAGATCCTATCCTATTATTTGAAAGAGGAGGAGTTCTGGGGCATTTTTATATTTATAGCAGAGCTCTTTGAAACAGATACAAAGCCATTATTATATAGCCTTCACTGTTTGTGTGTGTTTGAGGCAGAGATGATGTGGAGTTTAATGGAGGGGTATGGCTTGCTCTGTTAGACTGGCCTGTCAGAACAGCTTTGTCTCATGTTGGATTTAATTGTTATCCTTGTGACAGCCTCATCCATCAAAGGCTTTAATGGTCAATCAGAGCAAGGCCATGTGAGTGCTCTCCTTCTTTTTCCCATAAGCTTGCCTGGGCTTTTATTTCATCAGTATGCTCCACCAAACTTCACTCATGGATTCTGTGCAGAGTGGTGACCATGGTGGTTTACAAGTGTGAGTTTATGGTTTACAGGTATGAACACATTTAGTGATGTGCTGTTTACTTTTAACTTGATGATGACCAAATTATTGATTCTGATGTATTGTTTTTCTCTGTAGAGGATGTAAAGCTCAATAGCCGATCTTGTAGATGAAGTCTTAATGAGAGATTTCAGAGCAGTGTACTCTTTCCCCATTTCTCTTGCCCTAAAGGTTTGCAGTGCTCTGTAAAAAGAAACATGTTGTTTGCTTTATTTGAGCACACCTAATTAGCTGTAAACTTGATGGATTCCTGACATATGTAATGATTGGAGATGACAAGGTATGCGTCTGTCACCAAGTCATATTAGGTTTGTTCTCCCTTGATGTAATCAAGTTGATATTAGCCACTCCTGCTGGCCTTTCCTATCGCCATAACCCAATTTAGCACCTTTACATGACAAATGAGCTTTTTGGTGACTGTCTGGAATCTAGATGATTCCGAACTGTTATGAGGAGACAAACATGTGGAACCACCTACAGTCCCTCTGAAATGGATGTTTTCATCTGTCTGTTAGGCTTTGAGCCATATATGGAATGACAGATTAGACATCAAATCTATTTTGAGAGTTGTACTTTGCTTCAACTTTGTTAGTTAGATCTCTCTCCGTCTGTGTGTGGGTTGATAATGTGAGTTAATCGGACACGCCTCCACAAATCCCACGGGCCACCCTGGCCAAAAATCTTCTCAGTTCTCAGGCTCTGTTGGGCGCGACTCCAGGCCCTGCCTTCTCCCACTTTCTAAGGGTAAAATCAGTCGCTGTCAGATCTAAGGTGCAAGGCAGGTCATCCGGACAAGCGGCCATCAGTCATGCATGGATGTGACGCAGGAGCTGAGCTTGATGGTGGCGGTGATGAAAGGGCAGGAAACCATAGAGGCCCACCATTCCCTAATCCCAACCAGTGTCAACATACCTCTCCAGCCAGGCATGCCTGTAATCACTGCCAACAGCTTCAAAACTGCTAGAACCCCATTGATTTACACATGGCTGAGACAAAAGATTAAAGTAATCATACACATTCCTGCATACACATTTCACACATGGACACAGATGGTGTGTCCATAGGTTTAATGTGCTCATAACTGTTATTGATGTTTTAGGTGTAATGGACAAATTTAGTTTTACTTGTGCATGTTCTGTTTAATCCTTAAAATTGCCTACATTTTTAAATTTAAGCTAAACTTTGTAAGTCATAGCGGACTAAATAAGTGATGCCTTTTACTAGAGAGTATAAGAGGGGTTTAATAGGGTATAAGAGTGTCCATGATAAATAAATGGAAAAATCTAGTTTAAAACACGTGCCAGGTTCATAGAAATAACTATACTAAACTATACTATACTTTTGAAAAATTGGTATAGTTATAATATTAAGTGTTTTACTTTTTTTGTTTGTTTTGTTTTGTTTACAAATATTATGAATTATTTTATAAATAGTTTTTGTCACATGAACTAACCTTGCTTTGTCATTAAAAAAAATCGAATTGTGATTTTCAGATTTATTAATAGTCATCAAGCTCTGCAGGGATCCTCTCTATGATATAATTTCCTGTTTGATGCTATTATAAAGATTTTGCAGATAATTATTTTCTAAGAAATAATAGTAAAATATGCCAAAAGTTACTGTTGTATCACTCACTTTTTTTTACTTTATGCCCCTCACAAAAACATCACTATTCCTTTTTATACAGGAATTAAAATCATGCGCATTGTAGAAGAGGTGTATATAAGTCATAGTATGTATTGATTGCATTTTTCAAATAAATTAATAGAAAGGACAAAAGATGAACGTCCCATCATTGACCTGCTATCTATCCAAACTCTCATTTGACCTAGCACTCTATTGTAGTTGTAAACTTATATGAATGTTACTTTGCTGTGTTGACAATGAAGACATCAATCTTCTGTTAAGAAGACAAAAATCCATCTCTTTTTTTTCTCATGGGAGGTGGCTTTTAGCTTGCGGTCCATTTTAGAAAAATGAGTCAGTCTGGTCCTCAGGGGTCCAGAAACCAAACCCTGGTGGAGAAGATCAGCACAATGCCAAACCGTCAATTACCCTTTCAACAGAGCCGTTAATCACGCTGCCACCCTTTACTTCTGGCATCCTGACACATGTCATCTATCACGCAGGCTTTCCGAGACACTGAGGGAGGAAAGAAAAGAGAAATATTGTTGAGAATTAGACAGAAAAGGCTGGGGAGAAAGTTGGGAAGTCATAGATACAAACCAAATGTTTAAAAGCGAAACGGAGATGGCGCTGTATAGGGTTTGCAGTTAGACTAAAAGAAAGTGACACAGGCAAGAAAATTCAATAAATTGTTGCACTGCTGAGTTAAGCTGTTAAGTCATTAAGTCATTGAAAGCCCTCTTTGGGTAGAGACCTCGGCCGATGACAGACTAAGATATATTACATGTTGAGCAAGTGAAACGACAAATGAGTTCTAATTTAGCTTAATGCATGATAATTTCTACCTTAGCGAAAGGTGGGAATGTCTTTCATTGCACATTTCAAAATTTTCACCTACCAAACCACGTTTTAAATCAATCAATCAGTCTGTCAATTGTCGACTGCTTCTCAAGAATGCGCGTTCGCGCATGCATTCATCTTCGTCTGTGGGTATTCACATACGTGGACATTTGTACGTGTTCACGTCCGCGCATTCCCGTCCAAGCTAAAAATGACACGCATCACTCAAGCACAGCTGGCCTGTAAATGAACTCTAGCGTTCTCTTCTGCAGCTCTAGCACTGCTCCATGATGGATGCTCCTTTAAAGAAAGAGATTAATGAGAGGTAGGCGGCTTAGAGGACCATTTATCACAGCGAATATTATTTGGACGGCTGTGTAAGCCTGTAACCTGAGAGTTAGAGAGGCATAGACAGAGCACAGGGTCTTAGATGTCCTCTCTATGATGGATAGCTTTGCTTTCTTTCCATGTTTGTTACGAGACACCAGCTGTCCACCGGGTGGTCATTGCCGGATAAGATTGGGAGTTTGGTATTGCATTCCCAACGAACCCTTCCAGTATTCTCAGTGAACTCAATTCCTAGTTATCGGAAGCTTATTAAAGAGGGTAACTTCGGGACAAAGCCTCGCTTGAAAGGTTGGGGGGTGGGTGGGTGACAGTCTGGGGTTTTTTGATGTTGGTTTTTGCCCCCAACCTCCCCCACCTTGTCCCTGCAGAGTAGAATTATGAGTGCCATCCATCTCACTGAGTTCTTTGATGCTGGGCCATCATCTCAGCAGCTGCTGGCTTAGATACACATAGAATTGTTGCCAATCACTCTTGGCAGCTGAGACACATCAGACACACTGTTGTCAAGGGGGAAAAGGAATCAAAGGCACACAGAGTGATAATTAGAGAGATATCTCCCCTGAAAGGACGTTTGTGGTCTGTGGAATTCCAGTCAACAGAGACTGTTTGCCTTCCCGCATTTACTGTAAATGGTCAGTTTTAAGTTTCTCCTGCAGAGAAATAGAAACACTACAGAAAAGGTTAGACCCAGGGCACTGATATATGCCAACAGTAGGCTTTTTTTTATATTTATTTATTTTTTTATATATATATTTTTTTTTATTTGACTGCCCACTTTGATTGAGTTTAAAAAATTCACACTGTTCTTTGCTTCATTTGCAGCAAAGAACACACTATTTTTGGCATGGGGGCATCTCAACATGTTGCCTGAACGCTGCTTTATTTTGATCAAAGTGTCATGTGTTGCACATTAGCATGGCCTCAAGCAAGAACAATTCTCACAGTTAGCCTCAATCTGTATCGCACCGTGAGGTTGCAAGTGAGTCATGTGAGCTTTGAGGATGAAAAGCTACAGTATTTACTGACAGAAAGCTTTGTTTATGTCGAGCAACCATTTAAATGCATATAATAATGCTCTTATTGGGTATTATTGCAAAGTTATGTAACAAGACTAATGTATGGCATTAAATGATTAAGAATTTGATCATCTAGACTGTTTAGAAATCACAAAGTGCAAAGCAGTTGTGAGAGTAGATGCGCATTCACAAAATATGCCTACTTTTAAATGTTATCATGTGTCTGACCTCTGTACAGTCTTAGAGTAATCAATAATGCATGCACATTAAATGAATAATGGTATGTATAGTACTTGATGTTCCAATGCTGTTTCTGTCTATAGGTTGGAGGGGGTTAATGACTGGTCATATGGAGACAAATGTAATAGTTACATAAATCAAACCGGGCAAGTGGCACTAAAGTCTCCTGGATTTTTGTTCTGCTAGAGCTCATTGCACACATCACATTTTATTAGCTTAATAAATCACCCAGGCTGTCAATCAAGCCTTTTGAGAATAATTGGTTATGGTAGGTGCCTCCTGAGATTGATTATAAATCATTCGAGGTTAAAGATTGTGTTCAAATTTGGTGGGCTTGGGTTTTGATACATACACAAACGTTTGTAAAAGTTTATGGGTTTTTTTCTTAGGATGAATGTCTTCTGAACTTGTCCACCCCCTAAGATTTTTTGAGGACAGACTTGAATACATCTGTACAATATGTACAGTAACAAACTCAGCGGGTTAAAGTTGACTTATTCTGATTCTCATTATGTTTTGCCCGGTTTAAAAAAAAAAAAGTACAGTCTTGAAGTCTTAGGCATTTGTACAAGAAAAAAGCAATTTGCCATCGTGGACACTCAGTGTGTCACCGTAATTGTCTCAGGGATATGAGAGGGCAGGAAAATGATCATGTCATTGTAGTTACACCTGGTTCACCCTCTTTTCGAACTGCTTTGGAGTTCATGCCAAATCAGGCCGTTCAAATGACATCTTTTGATCAAGGCTGTCGGGCACGATCAGAGGAGATTGGCAAGTAATGGATACCTAGTGACAATCCAAATCTACAGAGGGGATAAGACTGGCCTGCACCTGCCAGTTATCCTTTAGAGCCCCCATCCTGCAGGCCGCCTGGCTGACAGCCAGTGAGAGGCTAAATGAGAGAAGCGCAGGCTTGTGAGATTGTGTATTATCATTTGAAATGAGAGCTATTTGTGCTTTAACACTCTTGTCAAGACTGTGGTGGATCTTGTAAGAAAGAGAAAGGAAGAGAGACCGTTAGCATGCGACAATGCACTTGAATCACACATGCAGCAGCACACCATGTTAGCTTGTAATTTAGGGCCTGCTGTATTTCCAAACATCTGACATGTCAAGCATTTTCCTTTTGACATGAGCAACATAATCACAAATGCGCACACAAACAAGAGTGAATAGAGTGGAACAGAGAAGGGGGGGTTGGTATGGCTTTCAAGAGGGCATTTGTTCCACTTACGAAGTCAGAGTGACAGTGTCAAACTAGCAGGGGACAGGCTGTCAGGAGACGGGATCATCAGTCCCGAAGGACGGTGGTGGATGGGCTCTTTGAGGGTGTGAGGGCAGCTGGCAGGGAGAAGGGCGACCGTGTCCCCTTGGATCTGTCATCTTGAGGTGCTCGAGCAGACACCTTTCTCGCAACACGTCACCTGTCCAAGGTGAACAGTCGTCAGGTGGGATTCAAAGTGACAGGTGGCTTATGTGCCGCCATCTTATGTCATTCCCCTTAACCTCTCAATCTATCTGTCCACCTTTTCCCTCTATCTATTTGTCTCTTTATATGTGCACAGGTGTGTGGACATGTGGAGAGGTGGGCCAAATGGTAGCAGGTGCAACCTCTTGTAAATAGCCTGATTATATGCTTAACAGCAAACTATTAGATTAAAAAAGCTTTGATGTTCACCTGACTAGACTAGATTAGACTAAATCGCATTTCTAAAAGAAATGAAAGTTATTTCTCGGTCCTCGGTTATTTGCTTGTGGATGCACCAGTGCTTATGTGCCATTCAGAATTCAATTCAAGTCCTGAATTTGATTTGCATATGAATTGAGGCAGACAACAGTATACAGAATTGCAATTTGAATGTAAGACTTTGACTTTTGTGAGCCAGGGTGGAAGAACACCTGTACTGAACTTCTTTTCATTGGAATTTCAGAAGGAATTTGCCCATTCACTTCATTTATAGAAGAATATTATTAGGCTAAATGTTTGTTTTGCTTGCTTACCTTTCAATGTGTTACTTAAGTGGCATTTATTTAATTTGTTTCTCCCCCCCCAGCTTATGATTCAGAGAATGTTAAGGAGACACCCATAGAGACTGAAGGTACTGGAAGTGATTGCTCAGTGACCAATGAGAAACCACAGGATGAAAATGATTTGGGAGAAGACTTAAAAAACCCAGCTGATGAACAAGATTCCCCTGCTGCTGAGCTTTCAGGTCATGATGTTGACAGTGAATCTCACATAAGTGAATCTAGTGACCCTACGTCAGATACAGAGAGCACCCTGAACAAAAAAGAGGAGGATGCCACAAGAGACTTTCTAAAAGACAGTTCTGAACACTCTGTATGTATTACAGACAGCCTAGAACAGATGAAGGCTATTTACAAAAGCTTCCTCAATAATCCCTATTGGTCTTTTTTGAACTTGAATTCCTCTCAACCGTATGCAGATGAACAGCCAGCCAGTAGCAGCGGTAGCAGTAGCAGCAACAGCAGTCCTGGACGCAACTGTTATGATTGGCATCAGTCTGCTATCGCAAAGACATTCCAACAGGTCTCTCAAAAACAACCTATTGCACTTGAACCAAGTATTTTCTCCACTGTCCAGCTCTACCGCCAAAGCACTAAACTCTACGGATCCATCTTTACTGGTGCTAGCAAGTTCCACTGCAAAAGCTGCAGTGCAGCATATGACACACTGCTTGATCTCACAGTTCACATGAATGAAACAGACCACTACCGTGATGACAACCTCGAAAGTGCTAGCAAGGGTGCCAAGTCATGGTCCAAGCCACGTAAGCGCTCTCTTTTGGAGATGGAGGGAAAGGAAGATGCCCAGAAAGTTCTACGCTGTATGTACTGTGGACACTCTTTTGAATCTTTGCAAGACCTTAGCGTGCACATGATAAAGACTAAGCATTACCAAAAGGTTCCTCTGAGAGAGCCAAGAACAGCAATTGCTGCTAAAGTTGTGTCTTCTTTTAGGAAGAGGGTTCCAGTGGAGTTGAATGTTGCAAAATCTTTGCAAACCACAGAGCAGACAAGAAGTCCTAATGATGGGCATGCCAGTGATATTTTTCAGATGTATTCTGAACAAACCGACAATAAAGACTTAAAAGATCAGAAGACGACAAGCCGAGGTATACAGTTCAAGTCTCAGAATCTCAAGTGTATGGAGTGTGGGATTTTGCATGACTCTATTCAGCACTTGAGTGCTCATATGGTGTTGACCGGCCACTTTGTTAAAGTTACCCACTCATTGCAAAAGACAGACAAGCTTCCTCATCCCAAAAGTAAGTCTGAGAAGTCTCAGTCAGGTACAACATGTTCTTCCCCTGTCTCAGCCACAGGAATCTTGGAGTCATCATCCATCACATCTGCAGCAACTGTGGACAACAAGAACAAGACACAAGAAATTATTTCTCAGAAAGACAGTGAATGTAAGGAGTCTGCAAATGTAAATGATGTTAAGCAGAAATTCAGCACATTAGCAAAGTCTGATTACCTTACTGAAGATGATCTGAAAGAGAGTCCTAAAATGGATTTTGATATTCTAAAATCACTGGAGAATACGGTTACATCGGCCATTAACAAAGCACAGAGGGGTGCTCCAAGCTGGGGTGGTTACCAGAGCATTCATGCAGCTTATCAGTTACAAAACCATCTAAAACCTGCTCTGCACAACTCAGGCTATATTTCTTCTTTAAAACAATCAGCCAGTAGTCAGGAAGTCCAGCCCTTAGACAAAAGTAATTTGATTCCTCCAGGCACTCCACCAAGAGCTTCCTCAACCATAGTTAATCTCCATGAGGTGGACAAACTGGAAAACAAAGTAACAGAAAAAGTTGCTGAAGTAGACAGGCAATTTAATGACTTGAATGGGCAGAGATCACCACATCGGCAGCTAATGAATCTTAAAGGGAAATTGCCAAAATCTCCAAGCCTGGATAGCATGATTACATCTATGAGCAATGCCACTGAGGGTAACACAAACGAAAGGGAAATTCAGAAGCACACACAAGATTTCAGAAGTCACACCACCTCCACTTCAGATCCATACGATGACGCTGGTCTGTTATCTGCACACCCTGAGCCAAAACAACCCTCTGTCAGTCCTCTAAGTGCCCTTCAATCTGTTATGAACCTTCATCTGGGTAAAGCTGCCAAACCGCTAAGGCCTGTCCAGGACCCTATGAGTATGCTTCTCAGGATGAGCAACAGCATGGCGGAAAGGGCCGCTCTCGCCGGTCCATCTGGACACTCGACGAAACTTAGCCAGTTACATTCAGACTGCCATGAAATTTGCAGAGACCAACCGATAGACTTGTCCAAAGGCAAAAGTGAACAATGTCTCAGAGCTGCCGCTCTCCCAGGCAAAACTGTGAGTTCCTCTGTATCTAGTGCATCTGTGAGTGAATCCACTAGTTCAAAAATCTTCACACCAGTGAGTCCTTTGCGTGAAAATGCCCTCTCTGACATCTCAGACATGCTGCGTAATCTCTCAGACTCTCAAGTTCTGAAGTCCCCAACACTTTTATGTAGGCCAGAGCAGTCAGAAATCGAGGGTTCTCACACTTCAGATGAGGCAGAGGATACGTCAATGGTGCACAAACGTAAAGGTAGGCAGTCACACTGGAAACCCCAGCACTTGCTGATTTTGCAGGCTCAGTTCACGTCCTGCCTCAGGCAGACAGTTGATGGAAAATATGTGATATCAGACTTGAGCTCCCAGGAAAGGATGGTCATATCACATATAACAGGTCTGTCTATGACAACCATCAGCCACTGGCTGGCCAATGTAAAATACCAGCTCAGACGAACAGGCAGAACAAAGTTCATAAAGAACGTTGACTCAGGACACCCAGTTTTCTACTGTAGTGAATGTGCAACACAGTTTCAAGCTCGTTCTACGTACATCTGTCACCTCGAGTCACACCTTGGGTTTAAAATGAAAGACTTGGCTAAACTTTCTTCTAAGGATCTCAACCGGAAGGTTACAAAGCATTCTAAAAGCACTCCCATAAAACCTGTGCTTCCTGCTGTATCACCAGCTAGAGGATGTCAGGAGCAACTGCTACCAGTGTCAGCGCTGTAACATACAAACAAGATATAAAATCATACAGTTAACATTGTATGCGAGGATATTTATTGTACTCTAAGCTGAGAACAGACAGTAGGATCATAGTGTAAGGATTCATTCACAGATACTTATATATTGTTGCATTAACATACACAATTGGCCGTGTAGGCTAAGCTTTGTGATCATTGGTGTTGCCATGGGAATTTAGCATTAAACATTCTAAGGTGGCTACTGCCAGCTTTACCAAATAGATACTCTGTATAAGAAATCTAAAAACATGTGTCTTAAAATTATTAACATTCTTAAATAATCATGAAAATTTTTTTTTTTTTTTTGGGAGAAGTTTCTGTTCTGATGAAAAAAGAATGTACATTTGTATATAGATAAACTGTTATGCATATTTTCCAAAATATGGCTTGCTTTTTCCTTGCTTTCATTTATTGCCTGTGCTACTACTTTGTTTGTGCAAAAGGAATCTGATTTATTTAGATGTATAACTAAAGAACTGTATATAAAGTGTTATAAAAGACTTGAAAATCTTAAACATTTTTGTTGTTGATATAAATTGCCATGACTTGCTTTTTTACAAATGCGTTTTTTCACTTCTGTATCACTTCTTAATTTTTATTCTAGCCAGATTTGTTAATCAGACTATTTAATCAGACAAGTTTTTATTTACACCATTTTCGTTGAATGTTAATACATTGAATGAGGCATGCCATCCATATATGTAAAATGTAAAAAAAAAAAAAAAAAATCAATCTTTTTATAGAAAAAACGAAGCCTGTTTGTCTTTTTCTTAAATACTTGACTTTCTCTCATACATGCAATTCACATTTTTATTCTGTTTAACTGATGTTTTTCCACCATTTTTAACCTGATTCCGGTGTTCTGATAAGACATTTAAAGCCCATTTTTTAATTTGTCATATAGTTTGACCAAGGCTTTGTCATATTTTCAAATCTCATGACTCTGCTGTGATTACTTCCTTTTTAGTGCAAATCTTTTAACTCTTACCATGCCAAGTTTAAACATCTCAGACGTCTGTACTCTTTGTAATGTTAGCTTGTTTCCTATCCAGTATTGGCAGATAGAATTGAATTGACATTGTTGTGTCTTTTTGTTTTGTTCTCTTGGTACAGTGAATTCAGTGGGGGTAGTCACGCCTCAGTGGTAATAAAATAAGAGAGAAAGAGAGAGAAGTGCTCCCTGTCAGAGTCACATCAGCCTATGTCACCGCTCTAATGAATATCATCTAAATTGCTTTGTATATCTGAACAGTTTGGATGTCAATCTAATTTGAGCGCATGCACTGATGGGAAGGGGCCCAGACTAATGAGAAGAGAGCTACGTTTGACAGTGCAATAAGCTTCAACCTGATCAGACAAGTTTGAACAGAAATTCTGACACATGTGCCAATCGAAAAAAATTTGATGTGAAATGCTGTACAGGTTGTACTGGAATCATCCTTGTTTCTTGTCTGACATCTTATCTGAAGTTAGCTGTTATAAAACTAGCATATGGGCCAGTACCTGAAAAAAAAAAAAGTGACAAATTTTCATAAACATCTCAACATGTAACTTCAAGAGTGGATCTCTGTTCTGGTGTAATTAGCGGAACGTTTTCATGGTTAACCTGAAATAAATTGATCAATGGGTTAGAACAATCTTCATCTTATCATGGCCTCTTGGAAATCATGTTCACCCGCTACTTGAGTGTCAGTTCATATTGTGACCAGACCTGAGTTGACGTGACAGTTTATGACAGCTCCAGAGCACTCATGGGACAGAATCGAGGCAGCTGCCCACAGAGTCCACACTGACTGAATTATTCTCAGCACAAGGGTATGGGTTAAGGTCATTTTCCTTTTCTTAAAGAATGGGAAAATTGACTTACTACTGCAGTGAGTGCAGTCAGTTTAAATCAAGTTGAACATCATTTATGCTGAAGTGCTTTAAACATGATATAAATGTGATATTGGTTCAGTCATGGAAGATCATAAGTGAAAAACTAAGCAGTGTGAAGAACTTTGGTGCATTACATTCAATCTGCCCAATAAACAAAGTTAAGAAAGTTGTTGTACGTCCAAAATATTTAACAGCTGGACAGGGAATATTGTGAGCAGCTGAATTGCTATTCACTAGCATTTCCCCAGACAGCTGTCAAGAGCATTTTCACATGATATCTGACAGATTTGCAAAAGACACTCGTTTCAGGGCATTACACCATACATTGTTAATTTAATGCATGATGACACGACCAATTATAGTGAGCTACATGCTCAAATAGCATGTCAAAAGCTGTGTATCAACCCGTTTAATCCTGTTTTCCAACACCTTAAGTGATACCTTAAGCAACATTTCTGACTGCGAGTGAAGTGCTGACCAAGTAAAACGCTCGAGAGGAACACATTGGCTGATCTAGCTATATTTGCAAGAAAAGGAAGGTCTAAAACAAGATGTGTTGGTGTATAAATAAGAGCATATATTTCATTTTTATACACTAGAGTGAAACAACCCCCAAGAGAACTGATATCTCGCTGAGAACCAGTGTTAGTTTTGCTCAATTCATTATTTTATTCACTGCCCTTCTTGACAGAATTTAGAAACAAGAATCTTTGTTGAACATGTTGACTGTACCACCTTACTGAGTTATGACAGAAAAAAAAAATCAATTTCAAATATTTACAAATGAAGGACTCTTGGAACACCAGCACAAACAACTCCTTATGTACTGTAGATTGCCTATGACTGCATATCTATATGATGTGTTCTGCACCCAGTAGGTTAGATTTACTTTGTCCATTGGCTGTTAATATATATATATATTTATGGGGACAAAAAGTGTAAGGGCACATTGATCATTTGGAATTTATAAAATATCTATTGAGCATTTTAAAATAAATAAATAAAATAAATAACATTTTAAAATAACATAAAAGGAAATGTATTAGGATTCCAATTTCATTACATAATTTGGATTCCATTTTCACTAGTAGACTTTTGGACCTTTATTTGTATTATCTTTTAGCATAACAGGAGCCTTATTTATAAAATGTTGCGTAAAAACATCCTCTCAAACATTTCTCAAATGTGCGTACGTGTGATTCAGAGAACAAACATACGCACAAAAAAAACATGAGTACGCCTCTCTTGCAGATGTGACATTTTTAAATGATCTTGAAATTGTGCGCAGCTGAATGGTTTCAGATCTCCACCTTGTTAACGCCACCTACTTAATGTCATTAACATATAACAGAGCATCAGTCAATGTCCTAATCCATTACTTAAAGGGTTAGTTAACCCAAAAATGAAATTTCTGTCATTAAGTACTCACCCGCATGTCGTTCTAAACCTGTAAGACTTTCGTTCATCTTCAGAAAACAATTTAAAATAATGAGTCAGAACGCCGGATTATTATTTACCGGCTCCTGCGTCAGCATCACACGCATGTGAACAGCCAATACTGAGCCGGCGTTTGGATGTAAACATGGAAGCACTGCATCATCTGCATATGAGACTGACAAGGTAGAGAAGAAATTGTTGAATAAAGTCATTATTTTTGTTTTGTTTTTGCGCACAAAAAGTATTCTCGTCACTTCATAACATTAATAATAATTATTTATTATTATTATTATTAAGGTTGACCACTGTAGTCACATGGACTACATATTTTAACAATGTCTTTACTACTTTTCTGGACCATGAATGATGGTAATTAATGTTGCTTTCTATGGGGGATTAATTTTTTAATCAAAAATATCTTAATTTGTGTTTTTCCGAAGATGAACGAAGGTCAACTAACCCTTTAAGAATGGCGAACAGCAAGAATTGCTTAGATTTCTAAATATCTGCAGTACTCAGACTCTCTGCCACAAGGAAAAGTATCTGTTTGGACCCTGATGTGGCGCTAAGCACTTTTTCACGTCAAAGTCCGTTTTTATAAATATGAAAGCTGGCATTGATATTGAATGTTTAGCGTACGCACACTCTAAGATCAAATCTGCATGCACGTTTTATAAATGAGGCCCCATGTTTGTCTGTGTGGTTACATTTACTTGTTTGATTGTTCATTTATGTATGGATGTATACAGTTGGGCCCAAATGTCCAAAAAAATCCCCTTTTAAACCTGGAAATAACTACAAAATTTTAAAATACATTGTTTTGAATTAGAAAATAATGCAAAACATAAGCATATTCACTAGCCTTAAACAAATGTTTCGTCTATCTTGTTTCACTTGAAATGACCTCATTTTGAGCAGAAATCTCAGACATGTCAAGATTTCAAAAAAGAAGCTGAACATTGTAGCATGCTAGCTCTACCATCGCTAGAGTTGTCTGACATGGTGGCAAGACATCTGACATTGTGTATTCAGAATGATCTGACAAGGCATCCACTCATGTTCTGTCAGGGCTCATTCGAAATGTGGTAATGGTCTCATCCCTGTCCATCGTCCCTCTCCGCATGCCTCAGCCGTATGCATAGGTGGCGTTTAGATGCAACGTCCCAGAAATGCATGAGCTGAGCGCTTCACGCGACCTCCTGGGCCGCGCTAGCCATACAGAAATGGCAGGGGACACGATTCAATGTGACACTCCTGGTTGGAGCTGCCAAACTGCCACTTCCTGTCCCCTTTATTCACACATTGAAGGAGTTGAAATACAGTGTTTTGAAAATCACCGATAAGACATCTGTCTGCTTGTCTGGCCTTTCTGTTTGACTGTCATGATCATGTTTGGCCACCTCTCATTCAACGTCAATGCCAGCTCTGATCTGCATTACAGAGGAGCAGATAGCAGTGCAGTGTAGCAGTGCTACGGCATTTAATGGTCAGTTCAGTAATTTCTAACCTAATTAAGAAAGCTTTACAGATAAAAAGTTTAACAGAACAAATAAATAAAATCTTTATACTTATACTGCAGTCCGTAACTTTTTGAGCAAGTACCTAACCAGCCTGTGTTCAAAACTATCTCCTTACCTTGGCTCGATTCACAACGGTAAGTTTGTAATAATGTTTTCTAATTTGAGTGGTACTGGTGGGTTTCGAGCATGCCGCCGTTCGTCTTTGCATCATTACGTCACGTCTGTTTACATAAGTCCCAGCTAGTAGGCTATATTGCATGTAAAGTTGCTGAAGGTGACAGATCATTTATAGCCTTTTCTCACAGCAGCTGGAATAATTAAACGTATTATTCTGATGCCGGATTGTTTGGTATGACAAATGGACAATTAGTTAATTGGACAATTCGAGATTAGACTGGACAGAAATTGAAATCTACAGGTAACACTAATACACACTAAATACACGTAGTCACGCAATGCTGATGTTGTTAACATTAACAATTTGAGAACAAAGTATAGCAGCAGTAATAATAATTTGCACGGTTTGATGTGATCCGAGCTAAGCGATTGTTAGATTTAATCACCATTGGTAGAGCAATTTATTGGTAATGCTTTTTTTTTTTTTTTTCTCAATTGGTCAAAACAAAAGTGGCAGATTTATTACTTACAGTACTTGTTCAGATGACATTTTCCAGCGAAAATTCTTATTTTGGTCATACTTCCAAGACTACAATCTGTGATTCCGAAGTACCTGTACAGTATCCACTGGTGCGGTGACTGACAGCCACACATTCTCCTCAAATTAGATTAATCCACGCTGAGGAGCCGTGCCAATGCACAACCCACTTAAAGATAACTGCAATTGCAGGTTTCGAACAGAGATGGCGACAAAGAGGCAAAACTTACGGACTGCAGCATTAATGTTAATTTTTTTTTCTAGAATCAAGGACTGCTGATTTATCTTTCATTCAGTATATGCTTATGCTTGTGTTTATGTATTTGTGTTTATGCATCTAAATGTTCTGCGTTGTGTACTAGTGGCTACTTTTTCTTGAGCCCAAGATACACTTTTTCCTTTGGGATAATAAGGTACACCTTAAACCTAAATATCTCTAAAAATAAGATGTGACATCAAGGTCTAATATATTAAAATAATTATTAAACATGATATAGTCGAGCTTTAAATCTGTCCAAACCAGAGCAAACACTGAATAACAACAGCAATGACGGCTATATCATAATTTCTTCATCCAATCAGTCATATATAAGCTGTTTTAGTTGTAATTTTGTTGTAGCCTTATAATATTGTTCAGAGACAGCACAAACATGAACACAAACACACCCACAGTCTCTCATGCTGCTGTCCCATACCTTCAACATGTCAGTTCAGCACAGAAGAATGACAGAGACGTGATAACGTGTTGGAGAACACACGCATGTACATCTTTGCATACAGACATCAAAGAGGTGCAGAATCTTGTCAAAGCTGTGAACATCAGCCTGTGTGCTTGGCAGGGTGAGTCCTTCCCTCATGAAAAAATGCCCCAATAATAACATGAGCTGTGAGACAGAGGTGTCAACTCTGTCCATCAGCTTGGTGTAAGGATATTACATTTTACCTAAGAAAGAATTCACAAAGGAAACATCTGTAGTTTTTTTAGAGAACAACTCATTGTGCATTTATAAATGGAAAAAAAGCATCTACTTTCAGATTAATAAAAAAATATACTGCTATTGCTGTATAATATATTATTGCTAAACTGAATAAATTAGTTTTTCAGAAAAAACATGTGCACATATAACTTAAATATGGAAAATGCATGAAATTCTTACCTTTCATAAAAAAAGCTCAGGAGGAATCCTGCTTGGTCTTTGTCTTATGGTACCATTATCTGTCAAAACAGCTTATTTCAACAATTTCAACTTGAACTTGCCTTGAAAGAGAATAAATTAATATTTAAAACTATTCGAAAAGATGTAATTTATATAATGATATGACTCATAAGAAAACATCAAAATTAATAATCCTACCATTTGGTCATCATTGTCCATTTTCCACATAATTCCTACAGCCATCATGTCATAATTTCATGTATGCGCTACCTATTTTAAAAATACAAACACAAAACAAGACTATATAGCCTATGTAATCATGAAATGTTCTAAAAGTTATATAATAAATAATTATCATGTCATGCAAGTATCTATACTGTATATTTGTGACAAAAAGCACAAAAAATATAGACAGTGAAATAAAGCGTTGTATAAAAAGAATAACACAATTGCAGAAAATACTGCTTACTGTAGTCGCATAGTGTAAAATACCATGTTTTAATGCATATGTTATGATCTCATCTCTTTACATTTTCTGTTTATTACAAAGTATGTGGTATAGTTCAACTATCTGAAAATACATTTTACTTAATTCGCTGACAAGCCAGCTAGTTACTACAACAAATGTATCCTGAAATAAACACAAACACAGGCACCAAGCGCAACATGCTTGACTCTGCCAATGTGATCTGACTTGACCCTGTGACAGGTGTACTTGTCAAGGACGAGGCTGTCCCTTCCGATTCATGTAAATGCACAGAAGACATGAGTTTCCATTCACTGGGTTTTTGCGTGGCAGGAATCAAATTTAAGTGAAACGTATCTAAAAAAACAAACAAACATTGTAACTAACTACAAACTCTTTGAATGATTAGACAACAATTCAACAGCAAATATCATAGATCATGATTAATAATCCACTGCAGAGGACACATGAAATGCAGACATCATTAGCATTGACTCTTAACTGTTGCAAAACCCATTGTGACACTTTTCTGATTAATGCGAGTTGGCAGACATCAGCGTCAGCTTTAATCTGAAGGCGATGATAGGCTTTGAAATATGGCCAGGATATTGTAAACTCTTTAAAACTGTGAATGCCTCACCCAGACAGATTTAATAGAACCTTCCTCCCCTGCACTGACCCAATCATAGGATTTCAAATGTGATATATAACAAAATGCTAGACAGTCGTTAAATTGCATATGTCAATTTTCTGAGCATACTTTAATAGACTATTTGATTTAATCCTCATGTTTTGTTGAGATTAACTTTATTGTTGTCATGTTTGGAGTCCAAGTGTAAAAACAATAATAGCAAAATCAAAATTAACATCTTATTTTCCTGTAGGTATTCTATTATATTTCACCTAAAAATGATAATTCAGTCATCATTTACTCAACCTCAAATTGTTCCAAACCTGTATGAATTTCTTTCTTCTGCTGAACACAAAAGAAGATATTTTGAAGAATGTCGGTAACCAAACAGGCCCCGCTGACTTCCATAGGTTTTTTTTTTTTTTTTTTTTTCAATGGGTCAATGGGGCTCATCAACTGTTTGGTTACTGACATTCTTCAAAATATCTTCTTTTGTGTTCAGCAGAAGAGAAAAAAAATCATACAGGTTTGGAACAACATGAGGGTGATTGAATAATTTCAATTTTCATTTTTTGGGTGAACTATCCCTTTAAATAAGTTCCTCAAATCCCAGTATTGTTTAAGCTGTCTCTTTTAAACAAAGTAGCGTGTACTTTTTACAAATGCAATTTGGCATCCATTAAATTAACATTGTTTCTGTTTGGGGTAAATTTGACTGACAAAAAAGAAATCTCTAAAATCAGTCTAGCAGTAGTTCTAAACCAAGCGTCCAGGACCCACTTTAGGGGGCCTCAGCAAACTTCCAAGGGGGCTTTAAGATGACTCAAAATGATTTAAAATAAGACAAAACAAGCATTAAAATAAGTAAAACAACTAAAAATCAAGATAATTAAAAAATATTTTTCATGCCCTCAACAACTTGTTTTTCTCTTTGATGAACCAGGGTTCCCATTGTCTTAAAAAAATTGGATATATTTAAAGGGTTAGTTCACCCCAAAATGAAAATTCTGTCATTAAGTACTCACCCTCATGTTGTTCCACACCCGTAAGACTTTTGTTCATCTTTGGAAGACAAATGAAGATCTTTTTGATGACAGAATGCTGTCAGATTTCCTGCCACTGACTGCCTTTGTAACTACAACTTTGACGCTTCAAAAACTTCATAAAGATCCGAAGATGAAAGAAGGTCTTACGGGTGTGGAACGACATGAGGGTGAGTAATTAATGACAGAATTTTCATTTTGGGGTGAACTAACCCTTTAAAAGGTGTGATTTCTAAACCTGGAAAAGTAATGTAAATTGATCAAATCAGCATGGGAATTTCTATAATAAATATATTTTTTTCTAAACTTTGAGTAAAATAATTTATTAAAAATCTTTCAGTAAAACGTGAAAAACTGGTCTCTGAGTTCCCAAACATAATTTAACTGTTTTCATTTTTATCAAAGGATTAGGAACAGTTATGAAGTATCAACATGAAACTTTGAGTTTTGTATATTTTTGAACTATTAAAAACCCCAAACAAAACATGAGTATGCTACGGATACAAATAAGGAAATTTTTCGAAGTGAATTATACAAAAAGAACCTCAGTACCTTCTGTATTATTAGAACACAGTGAATACATTAAAAAACTGTGCATTTCCCTGTCTAGTTCTAAATGAAGAAAAGTCCTATAAAAAGACATTGTTATGAGACGTGGAGAACATAAACCATATTTCCTCTGGAGGTGGGGGTGAATGTTTATGCAAAGTTAGCCCCCAACCCACCACCACCGTCTCTCACATCATCATTCACAAGAAGTGTTGCTATGACAGCGGGATATTGACAGGTGTGACAGAACTTTGATTGCAGCGTCAGCCTCCGAGCTGGGGCTTGTCATCTGTCAGGTGTGAGCAAAGCTCTGCTGGGCTGATGACACTTACAAACATGGACGGCAGAAAGAAAGAATGTTTTAAAACACTTAGATAATGCTTTAACTGATGGTCCTGTATGGACACTATACATTTACATCTCGGCAAACTGCACCAACGACACTAATGACATTTCACAAAACATTCATAAACTTGACACGGAATTCATAAGCCAGTCTATATAACTTCAATCACCCCTTGTAAGAAATCAACAAATTGAAGATACAAAAGCACAGGAAACACTTGAAATGATTATCTGAAGTAAAAATAATCAATGACTCATTTTAAATTCTATTGCTCTTTTCATTGTAATTACATACATTATTGAATGCATGATTGTGTAACTCCAGGTCTGCTAAAAGGCCTCAGCAGGACCAGACTCAATGGCTCTGGGCAGGACAACGCCCACCAGGTATAAATAAAACATTTGATTGGCTGAAGAATCATTTGGAAAGTAGATTCCTATAAAGTGCATCAGCTCTCGCCCCGTTCTGGAAGTATTTTTTTCCATTAATTTTTCCCAAAGGGATTTTAAAAAGGTCTTCTTTAAAGCGTTAAGAACCAAGCCAAACAGCTACGAGGTGAATCACAACCTTTGATTTGAAGCAAAAAAGTATTTGTAAATTGGACAAAAATGCAAAGGTTCAAGACTGTGTACTTAATGGCTTTAATGAGGGAAAAAAACTACAATCCCATGAAACACTGCGAACAGTATTAAGTATTTAAGTATTTTGAGAGCATAGAGAGATCGACTCGCTAACGTCATTCGCAGTGCTTCATGGGAGTGGGTGGAGCTAATGAGATCTTTTGGCATGTGTTGCTATTTTTGAGTCTCTGATTGGTGTAATTTTTTTTGTACAGCATCATGGGTAATGTAGTATTTCAGAAGGAATTCCAGCGTTAAACAATTATTTTAAAAAATAAGCTGAAATAACGTGGGCTGACGGCTTCAACAGAATCAAATACCATCGATTACCAACCTCGTAGCTCACAGTAGGGCTGTCTTTAAAGGTTTAGAAGTTATTGTTTAAAAATAACTTCCCTATGGAGAAAATGTATTACATTTTTATTCCGGAATAAAAAGTGCAACTTGAGTGCAACAGTGCCCGTGCCAAGTTTTTTTCTCCATTTATTTCTCCCATAGAGATTTCATTGCACCCAGGCAACCAGCTATGAGGTGAATCATAACTTTACAAACTTTGATTTGAAGCAAAAAAGTATTTGAAAATCGGGCAAATATACAAAGGTACAAGACTGCATTATACTTAACGTTGTTAGTGAGGGAAAGAACTACGATCCCATGAAGCAATGCAAACAGCATAATCAAATTAAAAATGATGGAGAAATATAAAACTACTCATTTAAAAATGCTGATTATATAAAACAATATATTTTAAGTTTATTGCAAAATATACATAGGCCTTTATATATATATATATATATATATATATATATAGCCTATATATTCAAATATTTAAGTATTTGAAAAGTGTAGGGAAACAGACCTGACAGCGCTTCATGGGCGTGGCTAACGAGATCTTCTAGCACGTTTTGCTCATTTCAACTCTCTGACTGGTGTAATTTTCTGTACAGCATAATGAGTAATGCAGTTTTTCACCATGTTTTTTTGCTGTTAAACACAATTATTTCAAAACTAAGTTGAAATAATGCAGGCTTACGGCTTCAAAAAGAAGCAAATATTATTGATTAACAATCTTGTACCTCACGGTTAGACTGTCTTTAAAGGTTTATTAGTTATCATTAAAAATCATGAACTTTTTTTCTCCCGGAACCCGGCGGTTGCACACTACTTGGATTCACTACTGATTCTGCACGCTCTAAAAGGGGTGGACTCATGCTTTGCTTAACAACGACAATTCTGATTGCATCACTAATAGCCAATTTATCCAAAGTCTGACTCATTTCCCCGAATTGGTTATTTAATCATATGTCTGCTAGAGACAGGCTGTATCCTCATTCACTTTTCCTACAATACTAAATTGCTCCCTAAATTATTTGTTACTTCTTATTTAACAGTTTATCAAGTCAAAGAAATTACATGATGTCCAATTTATTTTATTATGCACTATATAGTAAGAGTTATATACATATTTTAAATTAATACTTGGTATAACTTGGTGTAACTATTAATTTCAAGGGAAAACCTGATTTGTCATGAATTGTTCAAGTAAAAAATGCTCAGATAGATTCAATGCAATTCGTGAACAAATCTTTCAGACTGAATTTGAACTGGTTAAACTCAGTCACTGCCAGCAGCGAAGAGTTTGCCAGCCTTGAGATTATCATTGCTTTAGTGAGAACAGTAAAGATACATTTCCACAATCCTAGCTTATGACCATGAAATGTGTTATATTTATGTAAAATAACTTGTTACAGGAATATTTTGAAAACTATGACTTTGAGTCAACTATTAACTCATGCAGCTACATTGCTGAAAAATAGCATTGAAACAACACTGACAAAAAAAAAAAAGAGCAATAACAAAAAATGAACTTGGAATGTTCTCCATTAAATAACATTTCTCACTTTGCTAACAAAAAAAGAACTGTGTGCTTGGCATATAAATGTGAATGTAAATGTAAATCTAAGAGGATGGCTCAAATTTGACTTTAAGAAGGCAAGAGAAGACAATGTGAATGGAGGAAAAAGATGTTTCCCTGCCACCACAAGTGTTTGGAAGCTTTGACAGGCACATCTCACACAGGCTGACAGCTCTGTCAATAGCCCCAGGATGGCAGGTCTGATTGACAGCTAGCAGGTGGTGGCTGAATGGAGTTGTCAGGGCAACTGTCAATCAGCAGCATTGCCATGGAAACAAGGGAGGTAACACAGCTGCCCGTGGTGATCTATTGTTTTACCAGTCAAGCACATGCATAGTAGAACACTTTCACTGCAAATCTCCAAAACGAATGTAATTGCTTCACATGTTTTGTCTCTGAAAACTGAAATAGGCTATAAAATCAGACCAACAGATGCATACCATGCACAGTAAAATCAGGAACAAGAATCCATCCCAAGCATGCAATAAAAAAACAGCTCTGTCTTTTCAGCTTCATTTATACTGCTAATTGCACTCCAGCAAAATCCAGGGCAGGTTTGTCATTCGAACATAAATTGATACTCCCCATCTGGCTCCATTAGATGTGTTAACTACACAACTAATTGCTGTGTAATTGCCTTTAATAACTGTTGCTTTGAGATGAGTATCAGATGTTTCAATTATGGGGTGAAACGGCCACTCTGAGGCACTATTGCTTGGTATAGCTGATATGTTGAGTCTAATGATGACATATCCAGACTGAGCTCAGTCACCTCGGAGAGACTCTGACCCCTAAAATGGTGGATCAGCATGAGAGACCAGCTGGACGTTATAGAGCTCATTGGCCCAGAAGCGATTATTAGTGCGATCCTTATCAGTGACAGTTTCAGTAACACAGATGCCCCAAGCCCTTGAGACAGTGGCATAAAATAGAAGGCACCAGTGGTTCTACATTCATTATTTACTGACACACCAAATAATGTGAAAGCACTGACTTATTAGTGAGAATTAAAGTGATAGTTCTCCCAAAAATAAACATTTTGTCGGTATTTAGTCACATGTTGATTCAAAGTCGTTCATAGTTTAGCAGAAAGTTCATGCTGCTGTTTTCAGTAAAATGGAAGTGAATGGTGACTAGAGGTTGTCAAATATGACCAATGATAATCAGTATGTGATCAACAGAAGGAAAAAAAAACATTTTTTGCACAGAAGTCCAGCTAAATGCCATAAAAAAACAAAAACAAAAAAAACTCCAAACTATTTTAAGCATGACTTGAGATCATGCTTGAAAAAATGTGATTTGAGTTGATCATTCAGTCTTTCTAGACAGAAATTAATTGAATGGACTATGCTGCATTCAGCCCAGCTGCTGACTCAGAACCTGTCCACATCCAAATGTCAATGTGCTGATGGATAAGTCTGCAGTCAAACACAAGTGACTGATACCGGTGCAAACAAAGGCGTTGATGGAGGCAGTCCTCCTCAGAAGTACTCAGTCCTTGCCTTTAAATGCCAAAAGTAATAATGGAGCACTCTCTGGACTATTCTGACATACTTGTTTCCAAGAAGGCTGAGCTACCTTTATTGAATGCCACGGTGGATGATGCTATTGCGAACCTTGTAAATGACTCTAGAGATTTGCCTGTGATTTATTACGACATATCACATCAATCAACACAAATATATAATCTAACATGACTAACAGGCCTACAAGCTTGAGTTGCCCTCAGTAAAGTTAATGACATAAAGACATCCTACCACACACACACACGCACGCACACACACACACACACACACACACACACACATATATATATATGTATAATTGACCAGTGGCAATAAAGACGTGCATTTACATCATCACTGGCTACAGCTCACACTACCGTAAGACTACCTGAATTGCTGTGGTCACACTACACAACAAGGTTTCTTGTCGTCTGTCGTCGTCTTTTTATAGCATAGCGCATACACAACACAACGCTGACGAGGTTCATAAACTTCAAGACATTTGGTCAAGAGCAGACTGTAAAAAAAAGAAGCAGTCCCGACCAACAGCGAAAAAAAAGTTCTCACATTGGCCCTCATTTGTCAAACGATCGTACGCCAAAAAAACAAACAAAAAAAAACTGTGCGCACGCTCATTTCCACGCAAAATTATTAAAATCTATTAATATGAGCGTGAGCGGTGGCTAAGATCAAATCTCACGTCAGGTCTCAGCTCGTGTACTCACGTGTTTGAGTCAGCGGGAACTTGCGTGCAGCATGGTAGATCTGAAAATTTTGATTATTTTCCGACAATCACTCACTAACCGATCAGTAACCATTAAACGACACGATTAAAATGTCAAATTAGAATAGATGCGTGTCTTAAAATACCACTTTTTTTCCTGTTTAGTACCCCCCCCCCCCCCCCCCCCTTTTTTTTTTTTTTTTTTTTTTTTTTTTGTTGTTGTTTAGTTTGGATGCGCAAATGGCAACATCAAGAACATTAGGATTCACACATCATATACCTGCAGCGCTGAGAAAAACATAATATAGCCTACAAGGAATAAAAAAATAGGACTAGGTTCGTTTGATAAATGAGGGCCAATAATTCATGTGATAAATTCACTTAAAGGGGCTCTATGTAAGTTTTTGACTGTACTAAAGCATAAAAATACCATAATATGTTTGCAGATATTTATTAAACATGCTCAGTTCACATACTCGTTTCTCTGAAAACCAGTGCTACAGCCAGTTATTTTACTTTAAAATTAGCGTTCTGTGTCGGAATTTCTGTTTTTGTTTTGGTCTCTGCATCACATTAGCACGTTGCTAATTTACCCAATAGTATTTCTCCACCCCGGGTTGCCAGTTGGCGGAAAACACATGCAGCGAATTGCAGCCATGGAAGCCAGTGAACAAACTGGGTCAGAGATCGCAGATTCTACCCGACATAAAAAGCCTCAGCATCCATCTAAAAATCTCTACGAACGGGAGCATATTAAAACACGACATCAACTCATTATAAATAAAAAAAAAAATCAACGAATTATCTGTCACCTTGCCTTCCAATGTCGCTCCTGTCGCGTGTCTTCAAACTGGCAACCCGCGAGAGCGTCTATCCTGAGGAGGAGGGGGCGGGGCGAACAATATTTTGAATTTGAACTGCAGTACCCATTTTAACCACTAGCATATGGGCCCGGGCGGACTGGGGGCCCGCTATTACGGGCTTAACCCCAAAGTATAGGCCTACTTCGGGCGTCCGCGCACCGTTCGCATCGCGAAATTTTTGTCATTAGGAGGGTTTACGGACGTCCGCACTCCCCGTCCACGTGCAGCCCAATTTTTGTGATGGCACCGACAGTGTGTGTACTGTACAACAGCCCATGCGAGAGTGAACTGAGTGCTTGAAAACAAAAGTCCACGCCGAACGAGTCTGCAGCCAAATACTTTCAAAAGCTCGCACGCGCGTCTGTGCGCAAAACAGAACCCGTGTACATGTTCAGAAAAATTAAGTATAATAGAAATAATGTTGTCAATAACTTGCTATAGTCTATCCATGTTAAATGTACTGAAAATCATTAACAATCTTAATAAAAGGACCATAAAGTGGTCAATGCTATGTCTTAGCGATGATCTATTGTATTTGACCGGTATTCGCCTTTCTGTCATTTTTAAAGAGGGTTTCTGAAACATGCATGCAGTAATGTAAGTAGTACAGAATTTTAAATGGGTCATATTGGTTTTCTGAAAAACCGACTACGTCTGCACATTTTAAGATACTGCACAAGATGGGAATAAATGTAACTCGTACACTCGCTGGGGTGGATACTCTTTATTCAACGAAATAAAATGCACATAAAACGTGATGAAAAAATTTTAGAAAAAAAAAAACCTTTGTTTTTTGACATTTTTTAAATAGATCCGCAATGCAAAGTCAAAATGATGGAGGAGTGCATATATATATTGTCATTCCTAGAAATGTTTTTTTTTTTTTTTACCATTTTTGTCTGCATGTTAGTGACAATATCTTCATATATTCATATTCATGTCCTGGGACTCATTCGCATAAGACGCACAAACCCCCCACCCCCCGCGAAACCAAAGGGGGCCCGTAAAAATGTTTTTGCATGTTTTTGCCCGGGGCTGACTTGCTACGCCACTGGTCTGTATTGCTTAAACCTTGAAATAACATTTAAAAAAGGGCCTGGTTTAAAAAAAAAAAAAAAAGAGCATCCTAAACAGTTTTTGATGGTAACACTTCGCCTTTGGAGTCAATTTCAGTTGCTAAATGTCTATTTTTTCCCCCCACTAAATACAGCAGCTTGTTTTGTCGTCGAGTTTGAAGGATGAAAAGTATAACGCTTTGGCGCCCTCCAATGGCTCCGATTGAGCAACACCACGATGACACGAGTTGCTTCATCAGTATATTTCATGCCCAGACATGAATGCAAAAATGTATGTTCCGTGTAGGAACAAGAATAACTAATGTTCTGACCAGTTAAAACAAGTTTATAGTCAAAATCATTTATTTTGTTCTTTTTCAGTTACATCATTTTTTCTGGCAGTCACAAAAAAGCTGATGTACATTAGCTCTGTAAACAATACAAAAGAAGATAAGGAGAGTCGAGTTCAGAAGGGATAAAAATTTTTTTTAAGCTGACACAAATTGACAGCTATTTCATTGCCAACATAGATCAAAACAGACAATAAACTTTGATAAAGCATTTCCAAATAAGCCACATCATAGACCACATCACAACAATGACAGCAGTCATGATGTCACTAACTCTACTATTTTGTTTTTCTTGAAAACATTTTTAGCATTTTTATTTTTTTTTATTCTATTTTAACTATCATTTAACTAATGCACACAAAAAGATACCAAAATGTGCAGCTTGTCCATACTTAAACCATCTAGCTTTAAAAAAGTTGGGAAAACTCTCTTGGGATAAATCATGTAACATCTCTATTGCTCTTATACCAAATAAAATGTCCAGCGTGCATGTCACAAAATGAAACACGAGACAGATGACAGTATAGAAGCAGTGTGGAGGACCGAGGCAGAGGACAGCTAGTGAGAAATCAGTCTTTAAGTGTTACTGTTGTATATAACTGAATTCAAAAGCTGGGCCCTGATGAGATGAATTCTTATTTCTGATGCAACCGTGTAGCTTTGAATTTGGACATCCTTTTGGGTGGCTCCTGAGGCGCTTCTGGGCCCAGCTCTTCCAGCTTTCTCTCCGGGATTGTGGGTAAGGCAGGAGGGGCGATGGTCAGGTGTGGGATTGAGCAAGGCAGGGGATCCTTTTCGATCACGGTGCCTGTAAAAGCCTAAAACAAAAAACAAAACGTAAAAAGTTGACTAAGGATACTAAAACTGGGGTAATAATCTCTTTTCTCAGTGTTTAGTTGGCTGTGCTACTAAATAAACCGGGGTGTCCAATCCTACCCCTGAAGTGCCACTGTCCTGCAGAGTTTAGCTCCAACCTCAATTAAACACATCTGAACCAGCTAATCTAGGTCTTACTAGGCATACTAGAAACTTTCAGGCATGTGTGTTGAGGCAAGTTGGAGCTAAACTCTTCAGGTCAATGGCCCTCCAGGACAGAGTTTGGACACCCCTGCGATAAGCGTTTCAGATCAGGTTAAGAATTTTTACAGGATTAGAAGATAGATGGGGTGAATTTACATTTCATGCAACAAGCCTGCTGTACCTCAAAGCGTCCATTAGTGCGGGGGCTCGTTCCAGTAGGGCTGTCCTCCTCTGTAATGCCATCACTGGTATCACTGTGTGTGGCATCATCATGGCTCCATGAACGTCCAAAAGTCGCACGGCGCTCGTCAAAGTCAGCTGTGCTGCTCTCGCTGGTGTCACTGCATACGCTGTTCTCACGGCTGCGAGACTTCAAAATGGACTTCCGTGGTATTGGCTCTCCATTCACCAAGTCCACAAACACCCTGAAAACATACACTGTGTTTAAACTGAACAGCTAAAAACACACAAGCAGTGGAAGACGTAAATGAAAATAGATAAATGATGTCTCCCATTAAGCTGTTACCTATAAATGTCTGCTGGGCTTGTGATCTTGTAACTTTCGTTCAGAGAATTACTTCTGCCACATTTCTTTTTTCGTTTGGCTTGCTCCTTTTGTTCTTTTCTTTCGCTGAACTTTAGAGTGGTGTTCTTTCCTGTATTTATCCTGACCTTTACAGATGAAAAAAGAAAGAAAGAAACATGCAAAAAGTTATTTCCAAGACAGACAGGAGAAAGTAATTCAATACACAACAAAACAAAGTGTTAATATACACCACAGCTCCAAAGTTTGGGATTGGTAAGATTTTTTAATGCTTTTTAAAAAATAAATGCTGCATTTATTTGATCAAAAATACAGTAAAAACAGTAACATTGTGTAATATTATTAGAGCACCATGACATGTATGAAAGCGAGGCTGTGCGGGATAGACCTACCTTGTTTTTAATGGCATCTGCTGTAAAAAGCTGTATAAAGCTCCTAGATGACTTATAATTTCCCACAACTCATGTTGTCTGGAGTTTTTGTCTACTGAAATTTCTTGGAAAGATATTTTTGCATTATTTCGTCAGTAGAACTATCCAAAAACACATTAAATAACAGTCCAACCCACTGTCTATCCATCACAGCCTCACTTTCATTCCCATTAAAAATGAAGAATGGCGCTACTGCGAATAAAGTCTTTATGCCGGTTTGTGCTCGAAAAAGCATTTCTTACTACTATAAATGTTGAAAACAGTTTTGCTGCTTAATATTATTGTGGAAACTGTGATAATTTCAGGATTTTTTGATAAATTAGAAAGTTCAAAAGAACAACTTTTATTTGAAATAGAAGTATTTTGTAACATTATATAAAGGGTTTTGTATAGCTGTTGACTAACCTTTTTGAATTCAACAGTGTGAGAAAAGTAGATAGTTGGAAGACCATTGCCTGTTTCCTCCTCACAATCTTCCTCCTCCTCCTCATCCTCAGGGTGCGAACCATTAGTGCCGTTCATCTGACTTGTGAGAGATGATGGTGCCCAGCCATTTTCCTTCTGATGGCCATTAACCTGGACACTGCTGCCACCATCTGCTTCCTTCTCTTCCTCCGAGGAGGAAGTGGTGTCTTCTCCATTAGTGTCTGTGCTGTCCAATCTGGTATAACAAGGCAGAAGCAGAAAAAATTAGACCAAATTGTATACTATTAAATGGCTGGTTTAACAGCTTCTTTTTTTGGTACTGTGTATTGCATTTTCATATTACTTAAATATGTATGCAATATATGGTATGAAAAGCAAGCTTTCTACACTTTTTGATCACCAAATTTCCATCAAAGTACTGTGAAGTTTGTGATTACTGAATAAGGATTTACTTTCAAAAACAATTTAACTTTCATTCATATGCTAGGAACCAATACTTGATTGATTTAAACACTGGAGAAAGACCACTTTAAGTCCCACAGAAAAAACAATTATTAGCTAGTATAATTTGCCCCCATATAAACTACCACAGTAAACACAGTAATATTGTAAAATATTACAATTTAAAATAACTGTTTTTATTTTAAAATGTAATTTATTCCTGTGATGGCAAAGCTGAATTTTCAGCATCATTACTCCAGTCTTCAGTGTCACATGATCCTTCAGAAATCACTCTAATATGCTGTTTTGGTGCTTAAGAAACATTTTCTGTTGTTATTATTAATGCTGAAAACAGTTGTGGTGCAAAATATTAAACAGTGTTAGGTTGTGTTTTTTTTACCGGTATCTCTGATCCTGCAGTTCCTCCTGATGCTCTAGTTCATCAAGTCGAGCCCACAGCTCCTCCTCTGACAGCACCCCTGTCTTTCTCTCTTCATCACCTTCCTTCTCCTTGTCCTCTGTCAGCTCCAAAAAATACTCCTGCTTAGGTTTAGAGTTGGGTTTGTGGGCCAAACGATGTTTTCCTGGGGAAGCACAATAGAGTGTAAACATAGTGAACAATAGAAGTTAAAATAGCCTGATAGCATGACTAGATTTACCTTTTGTAACTTCATCCTCATTTTTTACCTCTTCTCGAATGTCCACAAAATCTCCAGTACCCTGTTGAGAAAGTAGACTTGATTTTAGGCGTATGCTGAAGTTTCTTCCAGGGATGAAAACATCAGTATAAGGTTTCCAAATAAAGTCACATAGTATTGAGGTCATGGTTAGAACACTTACACCAGTCAATTTTTCAAGATCATTTGCAAAATCGTCTCTGTTCTGAAAGTTCTTCATCACTTTTTGTAAGTCATCTAGTGCATTTTTGACATCTGGAAAAATAGCACATATATCAGGTCAAGCTGTATGCATTGTTCAAAACCGGTCAATGGGAAATATTAGTAGAAATAACTCACGTTTCTTTCTGTGTTCCACAAGAGTGTCGGCTTGTTTGGCAGAACACTTTGCAAACCAGTTATCCCCAAGGAGCACCGTTAACTCATTAGTGTGAACTAGCTTTCCCGGCATGAAAGCCAAGGGACCAAATGGTACCTATCATGTTAAAAAAAAAAAAAAAAAAGAGCAAAATCAGGGCTTACAATAAAAGTGTCACTTTCATCATTTTCTAATCTGACAAAAGGTCCATTCGCACCAAAAACAATAACTATAAAGATAACTATATTGGTGTCCACACCAAGGCACATTAACATTCTGTTACCATAAGTGCACACACTGCAGGTATGTCTCAGACTCTGATTGGCTGGCAATGTTTTTATTCTTCATCAGCTGAAACAAATTGTTCTGAAAGTGATTCAAATGAATCGTTCCTCTATGGCACTATATACCTTATTCAGAGCAGCGCCATGACAGGTATGAAAGCGAGGCTGTGAGGGATAGACTTGCCGTGTTTTCAATGTTATCCACTGTATGGAGCTCCTAAATCACTTTTTTTCCACAGCTTATGTTGTCTGGGGTTTTTTGTCTACTGAAATTTCTTGGAAAGATAATTTTGCAGTGGTTCATGAGCAGAACAATCTAAAAAACACATTAAATAGCAGTACAACCCACTGAATTGATGTATATGTCTATCCCTCACAGCTTCGCTTTCATTCCCATTAAAAATCAAAGATGGCGCTGATGTGAATAACGTCTATAGTTACAGTTGTGGTGTGAACTTTCCTATTCTCATAGAATTAGAACAAATATTAAAAATTTATAGTTATCGTCCTTGGTATAAACGTGTCTTAAAACCAGCTAAAATGGAGCGAATAATCCTCTGATGATAATTAAATATTTTGTTGCTCAGACATACAAAATATTTGTGTATCTAAAGTTGAAGATAAAGTTGGATGCATTAGTAATTGAAAAGTGATGGCATACCATAATATCATAAGACAACTTGTCAGGCAAGGTCCTGAGGCGGTCCTGAAGAGACTCGTAGTCTTTTTCCACCTTTTCCCTGTCAATCACAGAGAAAAATGAATCACTTAGAAGGTAATTGCTGGTTTGTTGCCATACAAATTCTATTTTTGTCCTACCTACTGAATGTCTTTTTAAAATACTGAAAGGGAATATTACAAAAGCCTGTCAAATCTTTTGTCATAACTATCAAACATCTATATTGATTCTCAGTATAAACAGCATTTCCATTCCAAATATAAACATGCAAAAAAGCAAACTAAGATGACAAGCCAATGTGCAGCTCGTATAAAGTCATTTCCTGAGAAACATTGACATTGAGATACACTGATAATAACGTTATGATGTCTGAGCTGTTAAACTGCATGAGGACACTCACCAATGCGCAATTTGACTTCTGCAATCTTTCACCACCTGTTGTGGAAGACAATTTGTCATTTGACAACCACTGAAATTCCCAAAATGCCACTGTGACAATCAATCTGCCCAATCTGCTAAACTATCTGTAATATTCTGGTAATGTGAATTGACCATTATAGAGAGAGTGAATGATACTCCTGAAAGTTGAGACAAGGTACCATTCAAGGATGTTTAGCAATATCATTGTCAAAAACAATATACATGTTAAACAACTAAAAATAGTCTGTAGACTGAGACTCACACAAAGCTAAAGAAAATTAAGCCCATTGGGACTGTTTGCACAGTGACAATAATTTCATAATATACACCCTTTATTTCACATTACTGTAATGTTCACTTGCATATCTGACTTTTTCTATTATAATTCCATTTAATCTCATACTCTTTATTACGGTTATTGAGTAATGAAAATGCCTCCTGTCCAGACATAACCTTTTTTTTATTATTATTATTATTATTAATATCAGCATTAATGTAAATGTACTACCATGATAAATGTATAATATGGTTTTCTATTAAAATATTGAGAATGAGATCATTTTAGCGTAATGACACTGAAAATTTCAAGTTTAATGTGCTTATTTGTCATGGAAATAATGTCACTGTGCAAATCATCTTAATTTCCCTTATGTAAAATATAATTTTCACTGTAAAGTTGAATTTTTTTATGATGGGGTAAAATATGACCCAGGTATGTTCTTACCAGGCTTTAGGAGATTCACCAACCAAGAGAACAATAAAAAGCACGTCTAATAGCATGCACATATAAGCATTAGGCCTATATGTTTTATGTTTTTTTTCCTCATTTTCTCACTTCTACAAGAATGTTGCTGAGGCCAGTGCAACACAGACGCTTCCAGATCTTTTAAAGTAAAATGCCCCAGTCTTGCTGACTTTAAACGAAGTAGCACGAATATACCTTTCATATCCGGCCAGCTAAGGTTTATCCTCCAATGTCAGCATGTGGGTAAAAGACACTGTTTGTTTGCCTTTCACCTACTCAAGTTGCTCAAAATACCATGCAAATATAAATAGGTCAGTTAAACCCTAACTTCACATGGAGTCATTTCACAGCATGACTGTACTGTAAGCTTTTGCTTTCTGAATGAATTTTGGCAACGTGGATAACTTTGTATTCGATTAAACTGGAGTTTACATTGTTTGCTAGCTACCATACGTGTATGATAATTTACTGTTAACATTATTGAGATACACTGCATGGAAATATACATGCATTTTTTGCAAAGTATCAAAAAACCACACAAAGCAATGAGCTAACCAACAGCAACACGTGATACACAAAGAACTTTCTAGAAAATGAAGAGAGTCTATGCGACTATATTGCAAAAATACCATAAACAGATAAATTGGTGCGGATGATAAATCACGTGCATGAAGTTTTAATATCTGCAGGAATGCATTGGTGGTATTCGAAATAAACATTTTTTTAAATACTCCTGACCTTTTTGTGCTCCTCTTTCAACCTCTTAACGCCTTGAGGCAAATCATTACTCCGTTTGACTTTTCCAGGTGCAGCCATTTGGTCGTGCAAGGATGTCATCCACAATAAATCAAGGTTTTTTTTAGTATCCAAAACAATGAATGATCAGGGGTTTGAAGTCCTATAGAAATGTTTATGAATGCAATTCGATGCGTTGCACTCAATCTGTCGCCTCGTAGTCATCAATGAAGCAGAACAAGTGGTCCAGTATATCGAGATTGAGACCATTTCACACGTGCATGGTACGATGTCGATCTTATCCCAAAATTTCCTCTTGTTTACAGTCCACCGACGGCCTGTTTCCCCTGCGCCATGTTCGTCGAATCACGGATGTAGTACGTACTCTGGATATCTCTCTCTCTCTCTCTCTCTACTACAACAACGGTATAAACACGTGATCACATACTTCATCTAATTCATTTCACTTTCATTTTTAAATAACAAATGAAAAGTTTACAATAAAATACATTACTTACGATAAAATATACAGTAAACTATACATGGACTGAAAATAATTATCTGCATGAAACTACATAAATTCTACAAATTAGCCATAATGCAGCATGACGCGAATAATTACTTGTAATGAAAAACGTGCATTATTTTTGAATGATTATTAAATGTGGTAGTATTAATGGTAAGATTTGTTAAAGTGAAAATGTGGATCGTTGATTCATGCCTTGATATGACCGGAGGAGTGTCCTTCAACGTACGTGTAAACAATCCTCACACCGACTATATCACGTGACGTTTTGAAACAGGATTTTACCAAAATAAAAGCTTTCGACTCAATGCATTTTTTTTCTCTGTAGTGTTTAAGTTTAGACTGTTTTTTATGTTATTTTATTTTATTTTATATATTTTAATTTACTCTATTTTACTTTATTTATTTATTTATTTATTTTTTTACCCAGACACTTTTATTTTAAAGAAACAACACGGTGTTACTGGTTTCTGTAATTCCGTTTTCCGGAATGGTCTCTGGCTGTCATTGAAATGCTAATAACCGCTTACAAATAGCACGTGTGGCATTCTAATTATTACAGGAATTGTTACTAATTAAATACAGAGCTGGTGAGTGCTGACACCCGCTCATAAAAGTGACTGTCCTTTGATAAAATCTTTTTTTGTTTGCTTGCCATATGTCATTGGAAAAATGCTAATAACAAACAAACATAGATCTCACATTTAATAATTTATTTCCCACTTCTATATAATGTAGCAATTTTTAAGTCATTGCTGTTTACTTATGGAAATCATTCATAATTATTGTGTCTTTGTTGACATGGCAACTTTTTTTCCTTTCTCCAGCTGTCAAGAGAGAAGCTTTGCACTGCAGCCAGTCATGATCAGGCACTGGAGGACATTTTCACATTGTGTCTTAAGAAGTCAGACAAATGATGTACTTCCAAAACCAGTTAGAATACTTTTGCCCTTGTCACCATTCACATGTACTGCATCCCCACGTACTCATTCTACTAACATCAAGATGCGCTCCTACTTACAGTATATGAAAAGGAAAGTCAAAGGTGCACCATTTCCTCCATACAATCACGTGTGCCAGGTAGGACATCCTGTGTTACGTTCACAAGCTGCGGCAGTAGAACCTGGAGCCATTCAGGGACCAGAAGTGCAGAAGGTCATAAAGACCCTGGTCAAGGTGATGAGAAAGCTTGAGTCTGTCGGCCTGAGTGCACCCCAGATTGGTGTTCCTCTACGAATATTAGCCTTGGAGTATCCCAAAAAAATGTTGGATTACAGCTCAGTCACTTCTATTAAAGCTCAGAGTCTGGTGGCAGTGCCCCTTATGATTTTTGTAAACCCAGAGTTGCGTGTACTAGATGGACGCACTGTCATCTTCCAAGAGGCATGTGAAAGTATCTGTGGGTATTCAGCATCCGTTCCACGCTATGTGTCTGTAGAAGTCTCAGGTAAAATATAATGCTGTAAAATGTCAAAAATAAATAAATACTTAACCTGTATCAAGTGACCCATACCTATAAGGCTAGACTTAAATATTTACTTTCTGATGTTCTCTAAAGTATCAAATAAAAACTGTTCGTTTTTTTTCCAAAGGTCTTAATGAGAAAGCAGAGCCCATCAGCTGGCAAGCGAGTGGGTGGCCGGCCAGAATACTGCAGCATGAAATGGATCACCTCAATGGAGTTTTATATATCGATCGCATGGACAGTAAAACCTTCATTAATGTAAAATGGGAAGAGTACAATGAATAAAGCTTTGGTAACTTTATTGCAACCTTACCTTTGGATTTCGGAGAAAATGGACATTCATATCAATCCTTTGTTATCTGATACATGCATTTTAATTGAAGTTTATCACATTTCACACCCAGATATGACCTTAGGTTGAGCATTCACAATCAAGTTTCCACTTTTCCTTTGCGGATAGTATATGATTATGCAGATTACAACACCATCTTCATTAGTAGGATTTTTTTTTATTATTATAACAATGTTTAGGATTTATTTTGATCTTTTAAATAAAAGTACAAGCAGAGTTCTCTTTCATTCCCTTTATTTTTATGTTCCATTAAACCATCACAATAACAAACATGTGCGTTATATTTAATAATTATATGGCAGCATATCATTGTTAACATAATAATTAGTTAGAAATGTTGCTAAAAAGAACCAAAACCATATTTTTACAAAATACATCAAACAAATAACGGAATACATTAAGAGTTAAATCTACAAAGAATCAAATACTGGCCATCACACAATCTCAACCAATAATATACATTTATGAGCTATGTTATTGTATGACATATACATTTGTAAGTGATGGCTAACTCTACAGTGAACTTTGTAATTTTTCTGTAATATATGGCTCTTATCAAGACATTGCTGATATAAAAAATCAAAAGCGTAACAGATTGTCATGTTTTTATCCCCCAGTATTTCAGATTGATAGTGCAATTAGCAAAATAATAACAGGCTTAGTGTGTAGATTAAAAACAGTCTTCAACCACACATAGTCAATACTAGTGCATAGATGTTATACAGAGGAAGAGGAGATGAAAAGCTTTCCACACTGACACAACATGGCATTTTCAAAGCAACACCGTTTGCAATACAGGGTACCACAATACCTGCATATGGTGACAAGTTCCAAACCGTAGCAAGCGATGCATTTAGTTCCAATATTTTGTATTTTGTGTTTTTGAGAGCAATGCTGTCCATCAGGACACCCTGAGAAATGAAAGGCGTGGCAAGTGAGGCATACAATTTCAGGCAAAGTAGCTTTCAAACAATTCTTGTGAAATGGTATTGGTGCACAAGGTGTTTCTGAATCACTAGTTTCCTGGGAGTACTGCATATGATGGGCATTCGCAATACATTTTTGCCAATCCTGACAAAGGACATCATGGGAGTTGTTACAGGTGTGGCAGATTACATATACTGTAGCCCCAGAAGAAAGACATTGGTGCCTCTTCTGAGCATTCACTCTTTCCCCTTGAGGGGGCTGTAATTTTCCTGTAGGCTTCACGTTGTGTTTTAAACCACACATTTGAATAATATTACAGTCGTGGTCATGGATTACCTGGCAGTCGTAGCAAACTAAAAATGAATCAGAAGTAGAATTGATCATACAATTATGATTCTTCATGGAATCTTTTTCCTTGACCAATCTAAGCTGGTCTTCAGCTTCGTATGGGTACAGTGCTAAAGTATGCTCTTTGAAACGGCACTCTTTATAATGGCTACACAATGAACTGTGAACAACTTTGCACTCCTCACACTGGTATATATATAAATGACCTGGAGTGATACAGCTGCACATCACGTTTACTGCTGCTTGTCTCTGGGCATCACCTTTTGATTGATCTTTACCCAAGTTTTCCACTGGACCTGGATTGCTGATTGATCTTCCCTGCCTTGCATCCTTATTCCTCATGTCTGACTGGAAGGGCTCTTTCTGTAAAGACTTGCTTTGAACGATCTCTTTTGGTTGCATATAAGAAGAGTGTGGTGGTGAAAAAGTAGTGAATGTCACGTGAGAAGTCACGTCGGCCTGCTCTGTGTACAGATCCAGCTCAGTGTCCAAGCCACTTGTTAAGATGGCATCCGAAGCACTAGCAACCTCTGACTTTCTCTTGGTGTTCTCTAATGCTACCTGAAGACTGTGGCCTGACTGCCTCTCTTTAACTAGCTGAAGAACCCACTCCACACCTCTGTGCGCAGAGCCCAAGGCGGAAAGTAGCAGCTGGCATTCCATCCGGGCAGTGAAGAAACCACATGCTAGACTGAGTAAGAAATCAGCAGGAACTAGTCTGGAGTTCAGCACCAACTCTTCATCTTCATTAGGGCTTGAAGGCTGGTACCCAAGCAATCCAAACAGCTCTTTAGCTTGCGGGAGGGTCAGTGCAGGTTTGATCAAATGGGTGAACATACCTGAAAACATCTGTGAGAGGGAAGAGACTATATTAAGATAGTGAAAAACAAAATGTTATTCAGACATTATAAAAATCTAGCCCTGTGGGTGCAACACCAGTATTTCAGCATACCTTCACCAGTCTGTATTCTCTTCTCCAGGGGAAGACGTAGAGGTTTAACGCAGCGAGCTCCAACACTTCAAAGGCCTTGGAAAGTTTCTCAAGCCCCATTTGGCCATTTTTAGAAGAAAATGCATGGAGAGATTTTTCAATCACTGTCAGTGAATCTAATCCATGTAGATTATGTATCTTCTGGGCATTGTTATTGCAAAGGAGCACCTCCACTTCCTTACAAAGTTCCTCATCCCTGCATACCAAACTTTGATCCCCCTTCTCAATTCGTCTCTCCAGGTTAGTCTGGTACCTATTGATAAGACCATTCTCTGTCTTTTTATGAGCAAAATAATTCATCCTGTAAAGAAGACACAATATAAGAATTTTTTTTGAATTGACAATCAATAAACATGACAATAATGACTTACATATCAAAATTTAGTATAATACTAACAACAAGAAGTTTCTATTCAGAGTTACCTAATGACGTCATAAATACCGCGGATGACGTTTTTTATATTTAACTATATAAAACACGGTATTATCTAAAGATTAATTATCCATAACCAATTCAATCTAACCGGCGATTGCTGAATATATGTGGACATTTTACACTATTAAAAACATGTATAATATTCCTCCTAAATCAACAGACTAAAGTGAAAGTGAAGATGGAACACCATTCGGTCAGTGATCTACAATCAGCGTTCAACATAATACAGATTTTTAAAATTATATTTAATGTATAGCAAATTTGTTAAACAATAAATAGCATAAACTACGCTAAAACGTTTAAATATTGTGTAACTTGCTGCCTTTCCATACCAAAACCGCCACTAACATTTTTTCAACTAACATATTAAATTCAGATCAACAAAGCTCGTGACACACTAACGCCGTTCACATTGAACTGTTACGAATGATATAAACTAGATTTGTTACCTGATAAACGTTCAGCGTCCAAAACAAACTGCCTTGACAAGCGTCAGTGATTCTCGGCGGAGAAACTTTTTTACATCACTTCCGTATTCGGCTCACGTGAAAGTTGCAGTGTCTTCAGATTAAAACAAATAAAAAAGAAATAAGTAAATAAAAGCGTATAAAATAAATATAATTACAACTGTATTTAAATAACAATTACAGTAATTAAAAGTTATTAAAGTATTCCATATACATTTTGGGATCCCTATTCCAAATCTAATAAACAGAGGCTCTTTTTTTTTTTTTTTTTTTTTGCCGATCTAAAATACCAAAATAATTTATACAACTTCACACTAGTGTGCAGTTTGCAATGATTATTTAGTTTAGTGATTTATTTAAATACACAAGTGATTGTTCACAAGAGGGCGCTATAATCTAAGATGGAAACTGTTGGCAATATTAGAACTGACTATATCACACATTTTTTAAAAGGTAATTATTGGAACCTTGTTGTCTACTGATATTACTGTTATTCACTATAGGCTAGTATAATTTGTTTTTCATTTGTAACATTTATAATTTTCCTTAAAAAAATCGTTTATTTGAAACCAAGTTAATTGTGATAAAGGATAAAAGAATGAATAATTTGGTGGGAGTGTCATTCTGAAAGGGGCGTGGCATTCCTGCTGCGGTTAGATTTAAAGATCTTGAGCAGCAGGAGACATGAACCCCATAAACCATAATCAATCTCAGACGTCTGCACTGTTGCAGCAGTTGTGTGCGCGATGTCAAACGAGGACAGGCTGGTTTTAGCTCTCGGTGGAGCAGGAACTGTCGGCTCCGGGATAGTGAAAGCTCTCCTGGACAGAGGTAAGTGCACATTAAGTATTTAATCTTAATATATATAGTAGTAAGCATTATCTTTATTTAAAAAAATAATAATAATAAAATGAAAATATATATGAAATATTAAAAAATATTTATAGCAACAACAAGTATTATATTATATTATATTATATTATATTATATAACAAATGGACCGTGCTTAAATGTATACATGTCTGCCTGTAACACCTATCTAGATCAGTTATTCTTTTTAAAAGGCTTCTATATAAAGGAACAGATTTACTACAAAACAATCAAATGAGACAATATGTAACTCATTTGCCCACACTGTTTTGATATTTTTTAATTTATTGCTTTGTTTACAATTTTATTCAGTACAGTTATGATTAGGAAAATATATCAAATACTCACAACCCTATTAGATTAAAATTAGGAATGAGCTTCAATTCTGATTCTGTAAGTCTAAGCCAATTAAACATTTTTCTTTCTTTTATTTTAAATGGTAAAAACACATTTTGCCGCATAAATTGCATTTTTAAGTTTCGCATTGAATGTGTGGTAACTATGCAAACACATATTTAGGTTTCAAAGTTGCTGTGATCTCCAGAGACAACAGCAAGTTGGAGAAACTCAAAGGGTTTGTTTCACCTAGCACAAAAAGTAACCTGACCACTTTAGTGGGGAATGTTGGTAAGTAGCCTATCTTCTTACTTTGTATTTTTTATGTTATCTTTGCAACTCTAGTCATTTGGAGGTCTCATTGATTTTGGATTGTTTGTGACTGATTAAAAATACACTCCTAATCTATAAGGCTCAGAGGAAGGAGTGGAGGAGGTGAAACAGGCCTTGCTTAAGTCTGTGGGAAAGATTACAGATGTGGTGTCCTCTCTGGGCTTCAGCTGGTGGCAGGGTGGTCCACCACACACTCAACCCCTCAAAGAACTGCACTGGGTGAGATTCAAATAAAGAGAGCAGCATTTACTTTCACCGTTTCCGTATGACGTACATTTCACCATTCACATTTGGCTTTCTAATCTAAATTTCATCTTTGGGTCTGCTTCTCCAAATGATCCACCATCATTTCATTGCTCAAAACTCTGCTTCTCTGATCACCAGGTTATTGAGACTCTGCTTTTCAGCACCTTTGTGTCTTGGAAAGCATTCTTTCCACTGGTGAGAGATGATCCTAACTGCACCTACACGTTTATCACAGGTAGGTTATCATTCCCTCCAAAACATATATTTAGTGAAAGTGGAAAATAATCATGAGCTTACTAGTAAATCTATTTGAAGACATTCACACACTGCACATAAATGAGTAGGCTTTATAAGAATTTATATTTCAGCAAATTCAAAACACTACTCAAAAACAGAATCACTGATCATAAGAGCTGCAACAATGCACGCATATATATTAGGGGTGGGACGGTTCGCTGTAAAAAAAAAAAAAAAAAAAAAAAAAAAAAAAATCGAACGGTGCGGTTCTCCACCCACGGTTCGGGACGCGCTTGCACCGCGGTTCATCCCAAATCTAACGACGCATCTATAATATGGATTGTTGAAAACAACGCGCAAAACAGACAGATGGATTCGGCTAATGTATGTTTTAGTCGACGGATATGCATTCTAATTTCCCAGTAAGTTACAACAGCGATGATCAACAGAATATAGACAAAACAGTCACTCGTTGTAAACAAATGTTCAATGACTTGCCGAATGCTCCATGACCAGTCATTTACGCCGTCATCACCCGGGTGTTGATAGCGCGCGACGCGAGCGCAGGTGAGACCTGAACATCTCACGTTGCTATCTGTGTTTAAACTAAACTCATTTAAACATTGCCAATTTAAACATTCATCCGTAAGATGCGAAAGAGAACTCGCGCGCGCTGTGAGATTTGTGTGTGTGTACTCATCCGAAGCGCGTACATGGAGAGCCGCGTCTCAGGGCGCAAATACTCTCGCGCAAATTCTCTTTCAAGTCTTGCACCTAAAGGGACACATTCACACAAAAATGATGCTAATCTTAGCGACTATCCTAACAAACATAGTAGGTTATGTCTTGGGAGAAAAACGAGACAGACAGCGCATGTGTATCAGTAACAGTGTACTGGATCTTTGAATTATGTCTTAAAGGGACAGCAGTCTAATATTCCTGCTCTCTCTGTGTGTTTTAATGTTAATCGAACGACAAATCATGAAATCACTCTTGACTGAATAGCTTTTGTAACTTCAATAATGTTTCATCTTTATTTAACTATTCGAAAAAGTTTATTTGCAGTGTTATTTTATTTTTGATTACTCAATTTCTCTACCTGAAAGCTGTTAGATACCCGAAAAACCTGTAAAGCATTGTTTATTTTATTTGTATCTTAGATCTCATGTATTTATTTGTGCTGTTTCTTGTAGTTAGATTATTTGTTTTTATTTTATTTATCTTTATTTGACAATTGTTCTATATTTTACTGAGCATAGCACATACCGAACTGTACCGAAACTGTGACACAAACCGAACTGTGAGAAATCTGAACCGTCCCACCCCATATATATATATATATATTTTTTTTTTTTCCATATATTTTTCCATATAAGTTCCAAAACGTTTTTTTTGAACATCTTTTTTGTGAACAGCTCTTAAAGGGATAGTTCACCCAAAAATGAAAATTCTGTCATCATTTACTCACCCTCAAGTAGTTCCAAACCTGTATGAATTTCTTTGTTCTGCTGTACAGAAAGAGATATTTGGAAGAAATTCAGTAACCAAACAGATCTCGTCTCCCATTGACTACCATAGTATTTATTTAACCTACTATGGTAGTAAATGGAGAGATCTGCTTTGGTTTGGAACTACTTGAGGGCAAGTAAATGTTGACCGAATTTTCATTTTTGGGTGAACTATCCCTTCAAAGTAACTATTTTTTCTTAGTTTTCTTTATTTTTTTTAATAACCAGTGTAAATAACTTAGTATATAGTGCACAACAGGTTCTTTACACAACAGGTTCTTTACAGTGATTATTTAAAAAAGAAAACTAAGAAAAAAATGGTTCCTTTAAGAGCCATTCACTAAAAAGATGTTCAAAAAATGTTTTGGAACCTATTTTTAGGAACCAGATTTTGAAGAAAAAATCATCAGGCAGATTAAAAGATTAGTAAATTATGCACCCTGCTTATATAGATGCAATCTCTGTTGTACAGGAGGCGCTGGAGAGAAAGTGCTGATGCCTGGCACAGGGTTCCTGACCGTAGGGGCAGCTAGTGCTCTGGCATTCTGTCAGGTTCTGCGTGAGGAGTACCCAGAGGTGCCATGCAAACTCAACCAGGTGTGTCTGCTATGTGCTGCCTAAAAATCTCATCAAACTCACCAAAACACAACAAGTTCATGGGATTATATTCCGGCCATGACATGTAGACTCACAGCAGATGTGCTTAATTAAATGTCATGAAAGTATTTCCACATATTTGTTCCTCTATGATGCCTGTCTTTATAATCTTCCAACAGGTGAAAATCAATACGGGTGTGGCGGCCCCAGATCGAATGGCCCCCGGGTACCTGAACCACTTGGATTTGGGGGAGGCTGTGGCAGCGTTGGTGGAGCGCCGCAATGCGTCCCACACAGTGTTCGCTGTGAGCTGTCCTGCTGATCTAAAAACTGTTATCTTGGAGGGCAATCTGTAAGCAAGCCTCAGACTGGTCAACAGATTTTCCTCTGTATTCACTTTATCCTGTTAGTATGCGTGTATTGTTTTTATTGCATGTCAACAAAACATTTCTGTATTGAAAATAGCCAGCTTTGTCATAGTACAGTCATAGCCTTGAAATACTCATTGTGCTCAAAACAAATCAATATAATAGCCAGTGGAATGGTACAGATGCTTTGAAATGCAGCAGAGCATAAACTCAGCCCCAGACATGTAAGCTTGACATTGAAGAAGTGAGACACGTGGGAGAACGGATGTGAAAACAAACTTGGTCTTTTACTTGGTTAGAGTAAGAGAAAAAAAAAAGGCAGGTTGTTGGCACACTTGCGTCCCTGTAGCGTGACTCCCTGCCGTTGTTCACTCAAAACTTATCTGGCTGCTGCTTCCACGGCTCCAATTATTCCCAGCCGTGTGTCCCATAATAAGCGCACAAGGGGGCGAGGGGTTCAGAAATGGCCGGCCTTCAAAGTGGAGGCCATTGTTTTTGTTTACTGTTATCATGTTTGCATAAATGCTTTAGCGACATGAATATAAATTTGCCATTAAACGAATCTGGATTCAGTGAAGTGTCTAATTAAAGATGGGGAAGAAGGTGAGAAGACTTTGTCAGTTTATCAGCTGTGGTTTTGCTTTGCATCAGCTTATTAAAGGGATAGATCACCCAAAAGTTAAAATTCTCTCATCATTTTCTCATCCTGGTGTCGTTCCAAACATGTATTGCTTCCTTTCTAGTGTGGAACAATTTTTTTTTTTAAATCTTCTATCGTGTTGCACATAAAGGAAAATCTTATACAGGTTTGAAATGACATGAAGGTGAGCAAATGATGACATGATTTTCATTTTGGGGTGAACTATGCCTTTAAATCTGAATTACAGACCAAAAAGTGTGCCATTCTCTTCACATCACGTAAACATAGTCTCTGTTACTCAGTTTAGTATGTGTCTGAGTGGAAACAATTCATGACCGGGCGCATTTATCTTGTGTGTCTGAGGAAATTAAAATAATAAAAAAGTGAAAATCTCCCGGACTCCTAGTTTCTTTGAAGTAGTAACCCTTCGTGACATGAGCCACTTAGCTGAGGGTGTGATATGACTTTAGTTGCCTGGATTTCATTAAAATCTGGCTTGGAGTCCTTATTTCAAAAATTGTTTGGGAATTGAAAAATGGAAAACAATGGAAAACAAAAGAATGCACTTTGGCAACCAGAGATGTCCCTTTTCGTGAGGCGGTACAGTACAAGTGCCAAAAAAGTTCTCATCAATATTTTCCAACTGAAAACTCATACTTCTAGGAATTACCCTAAAAAGAATATCCTGTCATTTACTTACCCTCATGTTGTTCCAAACCTGTATGACCTTTTTTTTCTCCTATGGAACTTAAAAGAAGATAGTAGGCTTGTTCGAGATGCATCGGTGCTGCGCAGACAGATCGGCGTATGACATCAAAGTACAGCAAGAGCAATTGGAGAGCATGCGACTCCTTATGCTTTTGAACAAGCCTATTTTAAATGACATGAGTGTGAGTAAATGACAATTTTCATTTTTTGGGGCAAACTCTCTTTAAATTGTAAGAACAGTTAAAAAGGAGAAAATATCAGGGATATGAAATGTCAGACCAATAGTGACAATTAGAAACCATTAAAAGTGAAAAGGTTATGATGAGCAACCTACTGGCTTTTTTATATAATTTTACACAACTCAATCACAAATACAGCCATCATTGGTAAATGACAGGAAGCACATCAGCACATCATCCATTTCTATAGATCAAATTAAAGAGAATCACTGTCTGCAAACTTTCCCAAACCACTTTTGCTGTGTTTTGGTGTTTAACCCCAAGGCTTGTCACAGACTATTTTGGGTGCCATCTCTAAAACTCAGACAGGAATTGGGGCATTTATGTAGAGGGACAAGACAAGTGAACTGGAATGGATTTAAAAAGCCACCCATAGACAAAGTGTCACACAGTGAAGCCATTAGAGTAATCGTCATCCACATAGAGGGTATTCTAGGACAGAGGTTAAGCCTCCTGATGCAGAGTGGCATGTTTTCTCCTTCGGCCCAGAAACTTTCGGAACAATCCAGCCATCTGCCCATCAGGCGGCTCGGCCTCCCTCTGCGCAATCGCCTCTCCCAGCGATTTTCTTCCCCTTCAGATTTTAACTAATCGATTAAAAGGTGGTCAAACGCATAGAAGAATTGGAAAAAGAAAAGAAAAACACTCACAGGAACGGAAAAGGTTTACATATGTCTTTATTGTTAGAAAATTCTCATGCCATGCACTTTCAAACCATGTGCATTATCCATTGCCAAAAATGGGACGAACTCTGGGAAGGCTTTTTTAAAAAAAAAAAAATGGTTGCTGTCTCTCAGGCAAAGAGATTCAGGCTACATTCATCATAATTCACAATACAGATCTTCAGCAACAAACAAAACACACTCTGCTCAAACAAGACATATAAATATATTCATTTATGCCTTTGCACGCACACACACACACACACACTTTATTATGCCTATTTTATATTAAATCTCCTCAACATCAGTAACGTCAGACTGAAGACAGTTGGTCCAGCAGCATTAGTATTACTTGCACATCCAAGCTTTTTTTCACAATGATCTCACTTCTTTGACTATTAGAGTGAAAAGCATTTAAATAACAAATTAAGATTTTTTATTTTTTTTTTAAAAATACATAAAACCTGTACAACTTAACAATATGTGTGTCTGCTTAGTGGTATATTTATTTGCAAGAGAAATGTACAGCTCAGAGTATAAAAACCTGCAAGACCAAACTTGATCATTTTAATCCATTTTCTCCTACCCAGTTAGGCTAAAATTCTGAGCTCAAATACTACAAAAACTCTGTATTAGTGTCACACTTCACATTGTTTAATAAATAGGGTGTTATAGGATGATAAATGCTAGCAGTGCTTTAGTCTTCCTTTACATTTCATAAAAACCATTTTAACAAAAAAAAAAAAAAAAAAAAAAAAAAAAAAAAAAGTCAGTGGGATTAGAATATATAGACATAAAAAACCCCAACCTTTTCACAAGTCCAACATCTGGCTCATTTAATCCCATTTAGTCTCAAACTTTTTTTCTTTTTCTTTTTTTTTTTTTTAGATTTGATTTGGCTACAATATTGATCTCACTTCTAACCACATTCAGATGAACCTGCCCTGTAGCGCCCAAACACAGCACATGACCTTCTCCGATCCCTTCAAAGGGGTAGGGGGAGAAGATTCGAACAGAACTGAAGCCTGGCATGATTTAGGACTAAACAGGCTGAGCTAAGGAGATACAGCAACTCCTGAGGACCGTCAAAACATGATGAGATCTTTCCGCTGGCTACGGCACCTAGAATCAAAACACAAAGGGTTCTAATTAAACTGGATGTACAAGAACAATGTGAGCCAGCCAGCTACTTTAAGAGCAGAGTCTGTTACATAAGTAAAAGTGAATGAAAGTGTTCTCCATCACTCTGGCAGTTGTTGAAAGGCTGTTTGACATTTTGGCATGTTTAACAGTCCCATTGGGTAATCTAATTAGAACTTAAGCAACCGTAGACTATCATTATTTCAGTAACACAACCTTAAATAGAAACTTCACCCTTTGGCCAAAAACAAACAGCAACATTTCACTTGAAGTCAAGTTGAAAGTTCAACGAGGTCAATGTAACCCATCCATCAAGGTAATAAAGTAGCACATCTGACTGTGATCTAGGGGTACCGCCCATCACCCCCCTTCCAATTGTTTAATTTAAGCTGTTCAGCGGTGGATGATGACGACGACAGAGGAGCGGGTTTAAATGTGGGACGCCACAGTGCAAGTGACAGCTGTACAGACATTGCACTCTGCAAAGTTAAACGCTTGGATAACATGGGATAATTGTGTCACAGGGAGTTCTGACGAGGCGGAACAACACTGTCGGGTAGAGTTTATCTTTCCCCGACCCACCATACGAATTAAAGTTCTTACTCAACTGAAAGACAACATTTGAAAGGCATAAACCCAAACTTTACACAACTTAATCACAAATACAGCCATTATTGGTAAATGACAGGAAGCACATCATCCCATCCATTTCTATAGATCAAATTAAAGAGAATCACTGTCTGCAAACTTTCCCAAACCACTTTTGCTGTGTTTTGGTGCTGTGGAGTGAAATAAGTTAGTTATAAGAAGCAAGCACACTAAATCTCGAACTTCTGGGGAATCGTCTGTTTAAAAAAAAACAAAAAACAAACGCTGAACAGAGGAGAGTCTACTTGCAAAAACACCACGAAAGAGCACGTGAAAAAGTGAGAATCAACATTGGCTTGTTTTTTGGGAGATGGTGAGAACTGAGGGTTTTGGAATATTGTAAACGACATGGAGATGGTGTTATGATTCAACAGGTGAGTAAGGCATTTTATTTAACAGATACATTTCCATATTTAGCTCTCTAACAGAGTTCATTTTAAGGCATTATCTATTTGATAGATCATATTCATCCGCAGTCACCAGAGTCTAAGAACAACCAAAAAACACTTTCTTTAGCAAAATGTATGCAGTTTTGTTTAACTGCTAGTGTCAAAAGTTACATAGTGTACCTTTAAAATAACTTTTCTTCTGTTTTAATACATTTTTAAATGCAATTTAATCCGGTGATGGCAAAGCTGAATTTTTAGCAGTCATTATTTCAGTCTGTCACAAGATCCTTCAGAAATCCTGTTGTTTTTTTTGTTTTTTTTTGTAACAATGTAGTGCCTTTACTGGTACTTTTGATCAACTTAATGTGTCCTTGCTGTAAATAAAAGTATTCCTGAAATTATATCATTGGCTTTACCTACGTCAGGTGGGTTTGGCCACTGGGGGTGGAGCCCCACCCAAGAGCAATGACTCCACATAGCTCAGCGCGCTCTGCATTGACGTCAGACAGTACCCTTCCTCCCCAATCAGATACCTGTAGACATAAATAAACACTTCATTAGCGTTTCTCCTCACAAGGGAAAACAAGATCTCTTCCACTGAGGGTCAACTTCAAGTGAACCCATCTGCTAATGGGACTAAGACACGAGATCAAGCTGAAGCCAAAACTCAGCATTTAACATGTTGGAGAGTGTAAAGAGATGATAGAAAGTGATGAAGGCAATGAGAAAGCCACAGAGTATGAGCCACAGATCATTCTGTTCTTTCAGTAACCATAAAAATGAACATTTAAACACTTAAGTTTATGAGGAATATTCTCACCGTTTTTGACCAATTCAGTATAAAAAGTTATTTTTATGATTATGAAATACAAAACAAATATATATAATACTTTTAACTGTTGTAGATAAGAAATTGAGTATATCATTCTACAGTTTTTGTTTTGTTTTTCCCCCCAAAATGTTCCTTTTGTTTTCAAAGGAAAATATAACCGCAAACATATTTGGAACTACATCTAATAAGGCCTTAAAAAAAGAAAAAGAAAAAAGAAAGTCTAGGACACATGTATATAATCTTAATTAAATAAAAACCTGTCAACTGTGCCTGAGAACGAGAACACTTCCTATCAAAACTTTCCTCACACACTGCAGAGAGTTCCACCCTCAATTCCAAGCCACTAAGCAGCATAAACATCTAAAGATATTTTATTTGTATTTTTATAGGGAGAGAAAAAACCAAAAAAGAATATACCAAACATTCCTTTTTAAGTGCCAATCTAACCAGCTTGTAAAAATGTCCAGTTTTAGACTGATAAACAGAGCTCAGGGCTGTGGTCTGAGTAGACACGCAAAAGTGCAGCACAGGAGGGGTGCTATGAATCCCCACAACGCCTCTCAGGAAACAGGTCAAATGGTCACCTACACAAACGGAGATCTCACTGTTGTGATATCCATCATTCAAATATATATAAATGTTACACAAGCATTAGTATGTTATATCAAGTTGTTTTCAAAGTCGGACTCATATTACAAAAAAGAACCATAAAACATTTTTAGACTGGAGGGTATTTCTATCTGAAATATCCATGCACAGAATCTGAGACTGTGCGATAGATGACATTTCGATTATTGGTAGCAAGTGAGGTCGTGTTCTGTCGATACATGCCTAAATGACAGTGAGACTGGCACTTAAAAGCATGTGACAAGCCAAATTTCCAAACAGCATCATCTAACCCACCATTAACAAATGATGCCAAAAATGTGACAGACTGTCAATCTGTTTTGGAGACTGTCTCAGATATGCCATTTTCTACTGCATAATATTTAGTCAGGCTGTAAATGTAGATTTAAAGTGCCCCTATTATGCCATTTTAAAGGTTACTAATTTTGTTTTGGAGGTCTCCTACAATAAAATGTTTTTTGCCCTTTATGCATGTAAACCTAATTTTCTCATCACCTCATTTCTTAAAAAAAAAATCTGAAAACGACTCGTTCGAGAGCTATTCTGCACTGATTGGTCAGATGGCCCAATCTGTTGTGATTGGCGTGTCGGAAACGAAACGCCCATTACTGCAACTGAATTTCAGCTCTGGAGGCTTCCTATCTTCTAAGTGACTGTACACACTATAAAGACAGTAATGACGGTGTCGATTTTACCATATCAATTCGAGCGTAAGCCCGATGATGACACATTAGAAGAACTAGTTATTCAACCTAAACCTGCAGCGCAAGGACGACTTGAGAAGGACGTTTCTCACTGGCACGTTTTTACTCAGTTTGTCGTACATTATGAGATGTTGCAACTGTAATTCCTCCACATGTATGTCCATCAACAAACCAATGTGTATATTTCTAATTTGTTGAGGTGCACATGGGGTAACTGTATTAACTGTATCAATAACAGTGCATACTTTAGCCAAGCACTAACGTGAATGACTGATGTAAAGTTACAATTTGTTAACCAAAATCTTGCTCCATCCTTTTTTTTCAGCTTTGCCATCACAGGAATAATTACATTTTTAAATCTACTCAAATCTAATCTATTCTCAAATCTAGAGAAAACTGATATTTTTACTTGTAATATTTCACAATTTACCGTTTTACTGTATTTTTGATCAAACAAATGCAGTCTTGGTGAGAATTTTTTTTTTTTTTTTTTAAATAAAACACCAACAACTTTTGAACAGTAGTGTATAGTATAATGCATTTTCCTGTTGATTTCTGTGGTTACTTGCCACTGATCTCATATGCTACTGATCGCTTCTTTTTTAAGGATTATTTATATTATATTATATTATATTATATAATATATAAAAGTTAACTTTATATTTTATATATGCTAGTTGACAATTCTCTGATCTTATCAGCCTGAAGAGGGTCATTAGACATGGCCTGGTGGAAAGTACATGATCAGAGTATGGCAGAGTGCATGACCTTTTCCTCTCCATTATACACAATTTCCCATGGTACAGCATTCCATGTTCATTTCCAGGTCATGAATACAGTGACTTTGTAGAGAACAGTTAAATTACACAGCATTTGATATTGAAGACGCACCCCTCATGGATGAACTCTTCCAACGCGGCACATTCGGACACCAGCTGGGGCATTTCACTGCGTAATGCCACGAACGCCAGGATGGGCAACAGGTCATCGGCACCTCTGAGAAAGACAAAAATGGGAGAATTTAAGAAATAAGATAGAGAAGTAAACAAACAAATCCAATGATGTTTATTTATTTGCAGGATAAAATATTCTCAGAAAGAACACATAAACCCCATAATTCTTGTGATATAGGGACGCTTGCGTGAGAAGGTAGCTGGGTGTCCCCTTTCCTGCCGGACTGCAGGACACCCGATACGCTTCATACAGGTGAGAATAGCTCTACATACCATCTTCATCTGTGTTTTAACACTGCTTCTGCTGCCATCAAAATAACGCTCACGCACCATGAAGGTGTGCTGGGATGACGCGGCCGTTAGCTTGTTCAAGCCTGTTTGTTAAATTATGGCACAATCTACGCATGTCGAACAGTTGAAGAGTTTGGTGATGTGAACTTCAGAATAAATCAAAATACAAAATATAGGGGCTATTGAAATTAAACAGTTAGCCAATGCATGAACTGCATGAAAGATGTAATGAATACTAATTATTCCCCCTCCTGTCCTTAAAAGACAAAGGATACACAGAGGAAATGACTGATGTGCAGAAGGAGACTGCAATATAAATTCAATTGTGAGTGGATAAAATCCAGAAAAAAAAAAAAAGAAAAAAAAAAAAAAAAGAGTGAGCGAGAAAGAGGAGAGACAATAGAACAAAACAACCGAAAAAAGGGTGAGAATGCCTAAATTGTTCATGTTCATGCATGCATGAGGACATTCATTCTCCCTCACAACCAAACACAAACTTAAAAGCAAAACAAAGGCAGAATGCGCCTTGGCTGTGCTACCGGGGCAAAATCAGGGCAAGTCTCACAATGAAACACTTCCATTCGGATCGCTGATGCCTTTATAGCATAATCATTTTTAAACCGATGTTCAAGCACGGAACGGAAAACACTCAAATAATGCTAAATAACCAAAGCCGTTGGGTTCAGAAAGCAACGGTCCATTGTTCTGGCAAGAACAAACAAACTAAAATTAGGGGTGGGCAGTAGGAGCGAAATTTTGATTATGCAACAATAGTTATTAAAAAAAAATCTTTATATAATCCAGTCAATTAAAAGATGTATAATATTTTTAAAATGTAAAATATAAACAGAAAAATAGTAAATAATATAAAAAAAAATATTCAAATACATCTATAAAACAGGAAATAATACAATTATAAACTATTATAACTAAATTGAACACTTATACTATTAATGAAACATTTAAATGAACATTATTATTAATAAAATTATATATTTTATACATTTATGATGGATTCAAAGCCTACATCCTGTCTATACCAGTCACTAATGACCAGACACTGGAAGTATCTGCCTGAAACATGTTCTGCTTTGTGCCTGATTTACCACAGATTTACTGCACAGTATAAATAGTATAACATAATCTGCACCAGTTGCTACATTTTCAACAAATTACATACGAGCAAAATGTTCATCCTTAAGAGGAAAAAAACTGGATGCCACTGTATAAAAGTTGCAGACAGTGCTCTAAAAACAAGCATCTACATCAGCTGTTGTCATGGGGTGCCAAACCAGCAAGCCTCTGCTCTGCAAGCTGTGATGCAAAGAGACACATGTGACGCAAGTGTTCATTCTACTCATATTTCCTTGTAGAAATCAAGAAAGATGAACAGGCACCTTGTTTTGATGGGTGTGGCAGGGTCAAGAGGTTACAGACATCATAACGGCCCACATAATATCCCAGCAGAGTTTTCTCCTATGCAGGATGTGGGTGTGAGCTCGCACTTTAACTGTCAAGATCGCAGCTGAGACAGGAAGAAATTTAAGATGTTTTCCAAGAGAGTGGAGCAGATGCTGAGGTCTGTGGGAGATTTTCCACAGAGAAACTAAGCCAAGTAGATTCACTCTGATAAACCTGCATAAATCCACACCTTCAAGAAAATGTGTCATCAGGATGTTATTGAACACACCCATTCATGCTGTGAAACCAGAATTCAAGATTTTTCGAATAAGAAGGAGCGAAACTGCAATCTCGGCGGTGCCAATTCATTTGCCAGGAGCTGTGTGGACAATATCTAATATACTAGCATCACGTTAGCAGGCACATACACAGAGCCACAAGTATCTATCTGCAATAGATAAAGCTTCCTTTTGGTTAGAATAACTGGATCAATTTTACTTGGCCTAAGCAGTTCTTACATTCAGACTGTCTCTCAAAGTGCATCAAGGCCAAAGTCTACTCCAGACAGGGCGACCCACTTAGAGAGGAAGTCAGCTCTGAGCGCCCCGCAGGGGCCAGAGGGTCAAGACAGGACCCCTGCTGAGCTTTGGCCTCTGTGGGGTCTGATGAAGTCTGACACAAGGCCAAATGACAAGCAGGAGACTGCTCTTGAAGAACTCTAAACTCCAACATAAAGTTCATAAAGGACAGCAAAAGTGAAAAAGCGTCACAGCAACACAATATTTTATAACCTTGTGTATACTCACATTGCTGCAGATTTGGGTGGATGGTCGTTTTCTTGCAGGAGGCGGTACTCTTCAGCACAGCCACAGATAATTCGCAGAGTTCTCACTGCAATGAAAAACAACTGCAGTCAGAAAAAAACTGGTACTGTATCTAAACAGTGCATATTAATACCTTAAGGGTACATATTAGCATTAATTTGCATTTTACTAATATGCACCCTTAGGTGTAGAAATTTATAATACAGTTTCAAAAGATGTGCAAAATGATGTACAGTTTATGAACAAAAGTATGGAAGCCCGTTTCTGGCACATTTAAGAAAAAAAAAACAAAAAAAAAACCAAAAAAAAAAAAAACCATTCTTTGGTAAATCATAATTATGACAGTCGAAATTACGAAATCCATCATAATTATGTGTATGACAATGTTTATTTATGTTATGATTTTTTACTTTTTAAAATCAATTATGGATAAAACTGACATCTCATAATTTGTCTTTTTATGTCAACTATGGATCAATTTCATAATTATGACTAAATTTTGACTAATAATTTTTTACAAACAATCATTTCAAATATGACATTAAAAATCATTATGACATACCAAGTCATATTTATGAGACGAATAGTCAAAATTATGATAGTCAAATACAAGATGTAGAAATTATGACATTGACTCTTAATTTAATGAATGTCTATGTAAATTTTGACTTCATTTTAGTCAATCAATTATAAGATATAGTCAAAATTATTACATACCAAGTCATAATTATGAGATTAATTAAAAATTGAGATAAAAAGTCAAACATAAGATGAAGTACAAATTACTTTATTTTGACTATTCATCTCAAACGTTACAATACTTTCTCCTATCCCAGCTTAACAGAGAGATAACTAGAAGCTAGCAGTTTGAAGGCTAATTTTTATGTCTGTCAGACCAGAAGGCAAAAGTGTTTGTAAAAAAAAAAAAGTTTGCAATTCTGTTTAGGCACTGAAATGACATACAGTAGAACACACTGAAAGGGTTTGTGGTTTCATTTTAAGCATCTCAGAGATCTTACCAATACACTCAAGTTTCTTTTGAGGACAATAGTCTCTACACAGAAGCTTTAACTCCTGTATTGCTGACTCGTATGGGTAGGAACCGTGCAGCACAGCTGGGTCTTTAGGGAACAATTTAGATGCTACACCAACATCACCAGGTGAAATATTACGATGAAGACGCATGCTGCTCTCAACAGCCAGCTCCCGTTCTCGATTCACCCTCCTAAAGAGTTAAAAGAAACATAAGATATTTATATGCAATTAACTAAACCATAAAGCAGCTATTAAAATTGTTTTGATGACAAAGCTTTTTTGGGAGCAGTTGTTATTTTGTTTTGAAATTGTTATTTTCAGCCATGCTGTAACTAAAGAACAATGTATGAGAAACAAATTGACAAGTTAGGATGATTGATTTTTAGCTTAATGGTGCCATCTACTGCTCAATGTCTAGATAAATCATGGAATGACTTAACATGACTCTGCAATCTCTGCCACCCAAAGAAGAGGCTGCACACTGTAGAGGCAGTGGGTGGAGCTTGACATCCAGTTCCCTATCGCTGGACCTAATCGGTGAAGCTAGGCTGTGTTTAACTCCACTTTTAGACACACTCGCAAACTTCCCAAAGCACTTCCCCTCGGGGGAATCCCCACTGCCATTCTGTAGTGCGTTTAACTTTGTCAGTTGGGTGAGGGAAGTTTATTTGGACAGACCCCCGACTTTGACAGAGGGAGCGAGTCTACTCAGTATGTTCAGGCAGATCCATAGACCACAATGCAACACGCTTGTGACGTCACAGCAGATCGCGCTTAATTTACTCCCACCCCAACTCTACTGTATGATATTGAAGTTAATTTGACATTTAACCACATAATATTTGTAGCTACCTTAAGCCGGCTGATTTTTTTTTAAGTTACAATTTATTGTATTGTTATTTTCGCTTGTGAAATTTTATATTTTCTCCAACAACCCAAGCATATATACAGGCCTATAGAATAGTGTAATATAAATTCATAAGGAAAAAAAAAAAAAAAAAAACTGTAAATAATAAATCATTTAAACATTTCAAAGGTTCCACCAGTAGTGGGCACTCATGGTGTGCATCCGAGTGAAGGAAGTTAGGGCTTTTTTTTTTTTAACTTAAACGCAGTCCTAAAAGGGCTATACTTGATAGTGTTTTTTTTTGTTTTTTTGTATTCAGGGTTTTCAAGTATCAAAACAGTAAGTGTAAATTCTCACAACCCCAAACTTTTGAAAGGTGGTGTACATTTGTGAAAAACACTTAATTTGTGACCCACCTAAAGAGTGCCAACAGAGGGCGCCAAATAGGGGTGAAGAAGACTTCCTCTATGCTCGCCACACATTGGTCCTTAGAGCTGGCAGTGTTGAGACATTCAAAAGACAGAAGACACAGAGACAGCAGGCGATCTGTTTCACACAAAGACAAATCCATTTACCATAGAGAATCGGCCAACTAGTACATTTCATAAAAGGACCTTTGACAAACATGTCTATGGTGGATTATGGCACTCTGGCGTAGTTTACACCCTGACAAAGTATAAATGCATGATAACCCTACAGATCCCTCTGGCTATAACAGGGGATTTCTTCAAATGCTGAACTCACATGTTGCACATATCTAGAGTCACAACTAAGGCATCAATCATACAAGAACAAACAAGCATTTACCAATAGCATTGTGGATATCTTTGACAATGGCCTTCAAATGTTCTTTTAGAGCACGCTCCTCAAGATCAAGAATATGAGACTGTAGGCCTATGTGTGTTGTGTCAAAGGCCACATCAGAGTCTGTATCATCACCACTGTGAGAAGGAACCCAGTCCAGCTGAGTAAGAAACTTCTCCAAATCTTCAAAAGAGTTCTCCCTATCTGTGGAGACCAGAGTTGAAGACTCGTCCGGGTCGGTCTCGGACTTAGTGTCACTGGTGTTGATGTCGTAGGATGGGGAAAGAGCGATGGAGGCATCAGATAAGCTGTGAGTCAGAGCAGATGAGAGTGGGTTCTGCTGCTGCTGTGGAGAGATATGACTGTCGAACAGAAGCAGGCTCTGGGCGCTGCGGGAGGGCTTCAAGGGTAGAGAGCGCCCAGGCATTGTGCTCAGAGGAACACACTGGCTCACTATAGGATACAGTCTGTTATAGACACGATACTGAAGCCTCTTCAGCAACTTCATGACTGGGTGATCTGGGTAGCTGGGATCAAAAACAGGTGACATTAGCTACAGAAAAAACACTAATTCATTTTTAAAGATGATCTGACACCACAAACCTACCTGAGAAGACAGGAGATAAGACCTGAAACCAGTGTTGGATCATTTGGACTCTTTTTCAGATTAGCTTTCCACATTTTCGGCCATTCCTATGGTTAAACCAATGAAACCATTATTTATACACACTCAGTTAAAAAGAAATTTCAAAAGTTTGGGTTAGGGCACAATGTTACTGTATTTACTGTAAATGCAGCCTTGCTGAGCATAAGATTTCTTACAAAAATCTTACCAACCCCCCACACTTTTGAACAGCAGTGTAGGTTTACCAGTTTAATTTACAGATGCACAAATATACATAAAGATTAAAAATAAAAAAAAATAATAAAAAAATCAATGCTACAATATAAATATTCTTACATGATCATGTTCATATTCAAGCACACTTGCATACAGATCTCGCTGTTCTTGTTCGTCAGGTGTAATGGTCCCACAGGTTGCAAACCTCCTGCAAAAATGCAATTTCATGCACACAAATTAACACAGAAAATTATTCTAGAAAACCAATGAGCATTAAACCGCTGTGCTCAGACTCTTTAGATAATTCCTTTATCATTCTAAGGTATTATGTCATATTATGTACGTATGCCATGTTTAAATTAAAGTTATATGAATATCCATCTGGCCCATGGGTCAAAAAAAGCTTACCTGTTGGCTTCTTCCTGCAGCCGGAGTCTCCTCTCCTCCATTTTCCTTTGAAGCTGCAAGTGCTCAGGAAAACTCCCAGTTTGAAAAATTACCACATTCAGAAAAATCAGTAGAAGCAAACCTTGCTCACAACACATTGATTAACACAATCTCCCAACAAGTGTAATGTTTGGTTTTTAGTTTTTCACATGTACACGTTCTTGTATAAATGAGGTAATGCATTAAGCTTTTAGTAAATTGTTGACATTACATTAAATTGGGGATATAATTAGATTTCACTTAAAAAAAAAAAAAAAAAAAAAGTAGCTCAAGTGCATCACAAGCAGTATGTTTCAATGGTAAAACTTATGTTGAGGTTTGATAGTATGAATAATAGACACATCTGGTTTGCAGAGGAAGTACAAAAGGTTACAGGGGTGTTGACCTTCCTACCGTTTTCTTCCAGACAGTCTTGACATATGGATCCAAAACCCTTTGCTAAACTTAGAAACTTATGTAATAACCTCTATGACAGATATTATTGATGGAAAGAAATAGATCTTGAACAAATCACAAGAACAATCCAATCCAAAAACAGTGACCAGCATCAAAAACTTTTTTTTGTTTTTTTTTGTTGTTTTTTTTGTTAACAGCAGAATTGTTTCAAACGCAATGCATTTAAAATGTGAAACCAGACCTTTAAGTTGGTATAAAACGAAAGTTTTGATCAACTTTTCTACCCTATTGGGCACGTAACACATTAGAGAAGAGATGTTGTTGCAAAGAGGATGGGAAGTTATTTTGATTAAAGATTACAAGGTCACATGAATAAAAAAAAAAATTAATAAAACAACTGCAATAATCAATAAAAAAAAAAAAAAAAAAACAAGAATTGTTCATTTTGAGTTCAAGGTGACTTTAATTAAAGCCACGGCCCAGGAAGCCATAAAGGATACTGCATCTTGTCTGGCTTTGGCTATTATCAGATTCTCCATCATTTGCCTCTGAAGTGATAGAGTCTGTATTAAGAAAAGGAAATAAAGACCACCATTATACAAGTAATTATTTCAGTTTCAACTTTGATTATTGACATTTACTCATTAGTACAAGAAAAATAGAAGAAAGTTACGTGACAGTGGATATAGTTTGCATACAGTGTAGCATCCCTTCAGCGTTAAGATACACTTGCAGAAAAACTCAAATTATTCAGTTTGAAAGAACATCCACCATAGCCATTAACAAGAACTAAACTAGTTCTCCCCTGCGACTGGTCACCAGTTCTTCCCTATTTGTAAATCACACTTTTGCCAAATGAACTTTCAAAAAGTAGTGTCAATTAATGAAATAAATTAATGAAGTAAATCAATAATTAACTTTTAAAAGCATAATACAGAATTAAAAACAAGTTAGCAAAATGCAGATTAAAATAGTTTTAGATGGACCATGTCACAGCATGACATGTCAACATTAAAATTTAAAATATTTAAGTGTCATAATCAAGTGCGTATATTCATATGGCAAAGATTCTGCATTTTTACGTGCATGTTTACATACCAAATACGCATTTAAATATACGATTTCCCCAAAACCATAAAAATATTTATATGTAAGCCGCTTATTTTGAGAAGGACCAGTTGCTGTTTTTTTTTTCCTCGCCACGTAAATGAATAAATAAATAATACGTCAAAACGAACCTTCCAGAATGTCTTGAGTTTTTTCCAGTATAAACGGATATCCATTGGTGTTTCTCTGCGTCTCCGGATCATTCTTGAAAACTGGACAGTACACAATGTTTGCGTTCCGCCTAACAACATCAAGTTTGTTTGACCCACCACCAAAACTCAAACGAAAGCACTTACCGTGCAAGTAAATGCGTTTTTGTTCATTAAAACTACGATAGTACTGCGATAGCGACCGAAAATGAAATATATTAATTGTCTTTGTCTGTGTGCGGCCAACCTATCGCTCTGAACCCCTGACTGGATCCCACATTCACAGCACATGTACATGGTGAATCGCGCAAAGCCATTTAAAACAAGAGGTGTGGCGTCAGATGTGTTATACGCGTGCGCACAATAAAGTCATGGTGCGTAAACATTTGAAATTAGGTCAGATAAAAAGTTTAATGTTTACGGTTTTTCCCCACATATGCAATTTTATATATATTATGAAAGCGTTGAACCAGCGTTGAAAAAAAAAAAAAAAAAAAAAAAAAGGTGGAACCCTTCTTGGGTCCATTTCATTCATTTTTTGCCATTTCCTTTTTTCTCCATAATTTGTTTAGATATTAAAAAATTATACAAAAAAAATATGGATATAAATATTTACCAAAAATACTTCAAAATATTAAAAAGGAAAAAATATAGCAGAATGAAAGAAAGAGACTGAAGGCACTAAGGCACTTTATTTTAGGGCTTCTGTTTGTATATATGTATGCATATATGTATTTATTTATTCATTTGCTAGTGTAGAGCATACACAAGCATTGTAATTATTTTATAGTCATTTTCATCATTTTATTTTTTATACAATCTTATATAATTTTTCCAGACTTACCAATGAGGTTTTTTGTGTGGCCTGGCTAGGGGTAAGTCTTGCCAGTCGTGCTTCATAATTAGCCTTAAGTTTCTGGTTCAGACGCGACGCTTCTTCAATAGGTGTTAATTCCCTGTCACACACATACAAAAACTTCTTATTGTGAACATTCTGTGCATTAGGGACCGCTCATAGTGAGACTAAAACAACGTGATGTACTATTAACTTCCTTCATATGGATGCACAACAGATTTCTTTATCACAGAACTGATAACCTTGAAAGATCAATTGTTGGGGCCAGGGGCCAGTGGAAGTGAACAAAACTAATGTGAACCATGTGAACCATAATTTAAAAAAAAAAAAAAAAGACAGTGAGGAACAACCAAATATTAAAGGTTGGGGATAGCAGATGAAAATAATAATATTCTTTTATAATATATTACTTATAATAATTATTTAGATCTTAAGGAAAAACATGCAGTTTATATCTTGGGCTCTTTCTCTTACAGAGGCATCATCCAGATTAAAAACAATTATTTCTTAAATAACTTTATTTGAATGCTTTTCAAGTATTTGACAGAGGCTATTCTGTCTCTTATAAAACAATGTTTTTGGAGAATTTAATTTATTAAATCCGGTCCATTCATTATGGAGAAGTTTTAAAGTGAATTGTTACACTTTTATTAAATGTAGAGCTCTGATATGGTGAGAATTTATGAAACATTTTATTAACCTTATATAATACTAATGTATATTTTTCAGTGTTACTTAAATCTTGTTTTTGTTTGTTATCTTGTATGCATTACATATCATACTATATCTTTGGGAACAAGATGTACACTCAACAATCAATGGATATTGGGACTCTGTACATATCGTTATATGTTCCTCCTCATTCTGCTGTTATGTATACAATGCTTATGAAACTATTGATGGCTTACTGACTCACTTTCGGTTGTCTTGTGACTCAACTGTCTGAAACTTCTGGAAGACTTCAGGTGGCAGAAAGGGGCAGCCTGCCACCCCTCCCTCAGAGAGGACTCTGCGATGTCTGGTCGGCTGTTCCTTACTTTGTGTCTCAGAAACCAGTGCCAGCTCATTAGGCATTTCTACAGAAAGAGGAGTTTGGAATATCATGTGTGTGTATAACACTTATAATGTAAACAATTATAAGTTTCTAAAAAAAATATTAAGCAGCAAAAACCCAACAGTGAAAATAATAAGAACTAATATTAATAATTGAGCACAAATCAGCATATTAGAAAGATATCTGAAGGATCATGTGACACTGAAGACTGGAATAATGCTGAAAATTCAGTTTTGCATCACAGGATTAAATGACATTTTAAAATATATTAAATTAGAAAAAAGTTATTTTAGATTGTAATAATAACCGATACTAAATTTCTCCACCGATACGATAGCCGATTATTCACACTGATATTTACCGATAACGATACTGATAGTTTGGGGGTTTTACCTTTTATACTTTCTTTTAAATTAATGATAATTTCATTTTAATTAATAATTTAAAATTATATTTTTAATTACTATATTTTTAAAGAAATGCATATAAAAACTTTATTTCATCAACTTGTTTCAGAGTAACTGGTATCAAGTTAATATTAACACATTAACTAAATTCTGAAGACTAAATTAATATTTATTTACTTTCTGAATGTTATTAATTCATATAATTACTATTAATATTGAACATCATACTGGTTTCTTAGCATTTTCTTTACACAAAGCCCAAATGCAGTGCATTTTCCTGCCCTCTTTTGATTGACAGGATATATCAGCTGTTTTTTAAACTGTCGACCGATAGCCGATAGTGTGAAATTTTGCTTTTTGCTTTTGCTTTTTTGCCAATAATAATTGGTATCGGCCGATATATCGGTGCATCTCTAGTGATCAAATAAATGCAGCCTTGGTGAGCATAAGAGACTTATTTATTAATTATTCTAGATGATAATTAAACAATTAATTATTATCTTAATTATTCTAAACTTTTAAAAATATTTTTTAATAAATGTCTATACGTTAAATTAGAAGATACTTCATGGACCCCCTGATTGAAAACCAGGATAAAGAAAATAAAGGCTCACCTGTCATTTTGTGATCACCTATTGCATTAATAGCTGGAACATGGGTCTGTTTGGGGTTGGGCAGAGGAGTGGAGGAGGTGGCAGGTGTAGGGGACTCTTGCCTCCTTATTATACATGATTTGACCCTCTCCAAACATTGCTCAACCAGTTTCACCATCTTCTCTAATTCCACCGCCTCCATCTCTCCCTCCTCTGCAAGAGGAAGTGCATAAGAGTCATATGACTCTTTATATTTCATATTGCTCATACAGAACAAAAAAACAGCACTTTAAAGGTACAATTTGAAGGTGGAGTTTTAAAGTCCAATTCACACTGCACTGACAGACACAGACAGTCACCAGATTACAGCACATCACTTCTCAGACATTCTAATTCCAATTCAGCACGTTCAGTCTGCGAAAACAGGCTCAGACAGACGTCAACAGACGCCGAAAGGGTAACACACTGACCCGACAAAGTGTCTATCGTCTGTCAGTGAGGTGTGAATTGGCCTTAAAGGAATAGTTCACCCAAAAATGATTTTGTCTTTTTGATTTATTTTGTCATCATTTACTCATGTTGTTCCAAACCTGTACGAGTTTCTTTCATCCGATCAACACAAAAGAAGATATTTTAGTTGACGGTAGCCATTGACTGTTTGATTAACAACATTCTTCAAAATATCTTATTTTGTGTTCAACAGAAGAATTAAACTCATACAGGTTTGGAACAACATGAGGGTGAGTAAATAATGACAACATTTGTTTAAAAAAAATTAAAATAAAAAAAATTATATATATTTATATATATATAAAGACAATCATTTTTGGGTAAACTGTCCCTTTAAACAACCAGGTTAACTCTGCATGACCCTGAAAAGCTAATCATGAACAAAGGTGAAAAGATCTAGCCTTATCTTAATAGATCTTTAAGAATCATTTAATGCAATCTTTTCCACATGAGTTAAGATACGGTCCTTTTTGTGGGTTAAATGTGTCTTGTCAATCAAATTCACTCTGATCTCATGATGAAGCACATACAGTTGTGTGACACACAAAGTCCTCCTGTTTTCTTTTGAAGTAGGAAGTCGGTTCACACCACATGACAACGACTGTCATAGAGGAAATAATGTGTATTGTGAAAGAACCGCTGAAGCCTAAAAAGCACATATCATTTTTGAAAAAAGAGGTTGGAGGATGTGTAATTGGAGGACTCTCATAACGCAGGTTTGGAGCGTGAATAACTTACGTTTAGATGCAGCATCTTCAAGCAGAGCATGAGAGATGTAGTTGATACTTCTTAAATATTCACAGTATGCCTCCTATAAAGAGAAATAAATAACCATAGTGGGTGTGGCAGGGAGATTTTAGTGGATCTGTTCTGTAACACAGTGTCATAATAAGTTTATGTTTTTGCTAGATGACCTATTGAACATCTGGGGTATCTCGAGTTGCCACATCCACCCCCCAAAGACAGAAGGACATCACGATGTATTATCTAAAAGTTTTTTTTTATCTAAATCTGCAATATATCTGAGTGTTTTCACAACATTAACTCAACTAGCTCAGATGAATCATTAAACACTCTAAAATCAGGTGATTAGGAACAGGTAACTAGATTTAGTTAATATCAAAAAGTAAACAATGCAAATCACCGTTGATATGATTTTTTTTCTTAAGATTGTATCAGTACTTTTACTGAATAAAGTTCACATTTTGGACGCGATTGACTGGACCCGCAGTTTTTTGGGGGGGAAATCAATGGGGTTCTCATGACCATCAGCTTCTATTATTGTTTACGCTAATAAATGACGTCGCTCTCGTATGCACTTATTGGACAAATATGACCATATCTGGACCAAACAAGGCAGGTTTAAAGATTTAAACATATCTACCTTGTGTCTGTTGCCGGTATCCAGCTGAATGGCCACTTTTACAAGTCTCATGGCATTCTGCAGTGGTCTCTGATTGCTGTCACTGAGAAGAGCGGCCATCCTGCCAAAACAATCGCGCGAGTCTGACAGCAACAAGCCATAGGCAACATTCAGTGACGTAATTACTGTGCGTTTCAAAATAAAAGACCGATTTTCCTTACTGTGATTATAGCTTTGAATAAACAAACACAAAAATACAACGTATATTATAATATTTGTTTAACTTTATGGGGTTCTTGATTTGAACTGACACTTGTATGACTGTGTGAACAACACTAAAACACATCTGTTAAATTAATGTTATCCACAGCAACATAAATAAAAATAAATTATTAAAGGTTATACCTTATAACCTGTTCTTTTTATTTGCCTACATTAGTCCACATGCCATTGTATTCTTTGAAATACCTTTATACAATGATTAAAGGGATAGTTCACCCAAAAATCTAAATTCTGTTATCATTTACTCACCCTCAAGTAGTTCCAAACCTGTATGATTTTTTCCCCCTGCTGCACACAAAGAAAGATATTAGGAAAATGTAAGTAACAAAACAGATCTCACCCCCCATTTAATACCATATTAGGAAAAATAAATACTATGGTAGTCAATGGTTCGGTTGCTGACATTCTTCCAAATATCTTCCTTTGTGTTCAGCAGAACAAATTCATACATTTTTGGGTGAATGATCCCTTTACGGTAATGTAGTATTACCATGATTTTGAAAGTGGTTAAATTAATGAAGTGCCTAAATTAATGAAGTGCCTAAGATATATGTAAAAATGGAGATGTCACAATGTCAGTATTATTTAAATAATTATATTCTATTATAGTACATATTTTAGTACTTCAACTACTGATCTAATTTATATAAACCAGTGACATCAATTTAAACCTCTTTCAATTTAAGGCAAAATATCTAATTTTCATCTATTTATAATTTATTTTATTTCTGGTTTATTTTAATTACAGAAAACAATTGTAATAGTTTGTTACTAATAACAACATTGATGTCAGAAAATACCTGAAGATGTCAAACCTAACCTTTCTAGACAAAAGACAAACACAGAAGGTACAGTAAATATTTATTTTTAATACTGTCTCAGCAGTTTTTACAGTGGGGGAACAGGGAAAAAAAAATATTAGCAGTCTCTTAATAAAACACTTTCTCACTGAGGCCACACATAGGAGGGGTTTATTCTTAAGTGGCAAATTTCTTTTGTTTGATGGGTGCAGGCAACTGAGTCGTGATGTCCTCTAGAGGGCGCTCAACCACCACCAGAGACTGATCTGACATCAGCTCAACACACAAGATGTCCTAAAAGAGAGAAAGAGAATCAAAAGTAATTAATTTTTCATCCAAGATTTCAGGCAAAACAAACAAAAAAAAACAACATGTAGCTCACACGCACCTTGTAGGTCTTGCAGACTTTGAAAGCATGGCTGTGAGATCTCCTCTGTTCCTTTGGGAGGCTCTTCAGAGTCAGCTGATTGTAGAATTGTGTTTTACCATCAGGCAGTGGCTAGAACAGACACACAGTTTTGTAAATTCATTAAAAAAAAATAAATTAGAAATTAGATTAGAAATAAAGTTCAGAACCATAAAAAAAATTACATGACTTCGACAATTGCTAAATCAACTTGAGATCAAATTAAAATTCTTAAAATATAATAGATAAAAATATCCAAAAAGAAAAGGAAAAGAAAAATGAAAATGTTTAGTGAAAAGTTTCAAAATAATACCATTTGGTTTGATATTTTGTCATGACAGAGCATGACTAAAGTCAGTCTCACCAGGCTTTGGTCAATGATGCAAAGCATGTACGTATCATGCAGGATGACATGGGAAGGATTTTGGGGATTAAACATCACATTGAGGCACGGTGTGTCTCTTCCCAGCCAGATATCATGAAGGCCCTTTCTCTGCACAGATCTGCTCCAATCCGTGTATTGTTTCTGTTCTATAGAAAACTCAAACATCTGTGGTGAACGAAAACACACAAGACCAAGAAAAACAATCAAAACCACATCAAGTCACACATAAGCAATTCAATGGATGTTGCCATAAAAGCTCACTAATTACCTGTTGATCTGCATGCATCATAAACAGACAGTTTGTTGTTGGGTGGATGGCCATTGCGCTGACAGCAGAACTGTATATAGGAACTGTGCAATGAGGCTGAAACACATGAGGTGATCGTTAACCATCCATCTTCTGTCAAATATATCTATAGGTCAAGTCACCTTTATACAATACAGATTGTTTTAAAGCAGCTTTAGAGTGATAAACAGGAAAATAATGATTCAATGCTGCAAACAGAATTCAATAGTTTCAAGGCATGTGATTGGCTACTGATGTCACTTTAATGAGCATGCACTCCATAAACTCCGGATCAAAGCCTGATGGTGCGTTCACACCAGACGTGAATGAAGCGTTAAGCGTGAGTGATTTACATGTTAAGTCAATGCAAAGACGCAAATAGACATCCTGCCGGACAAAATCATTGTCGCTGTACAATACATCTTTGTACTTTTATAGAAACAGGAATAAAAAGGATCTTGCTTAGAAGAAAGTGAATGAGGAGGTAAGTTGTAAAAAATGCTCTTTACTCAATTTGAGCTTATATATATATATATACACACACACACACACACATAAATATATACAAGCAAGCTAAAGCCAGCAAATTGAGCTTATTCGCCGTATTTTACAACTACTTTCCCGCTGACGAGTTGATGTGTTTATTCAGAGGAAGTGTGCAGAAACGAGACAAGCTGCCTGGCAGAAGCCCCTCTCATGTCGCAAATTCGCGTCTGTTGTGAAGTGAATGAAGGGAGTAAACTCAATGTTCAAGTGTCCAACTACTTTCAGCTTTCTCTGTCAACTCATGGGGCGTTTTATTTGCGCAAGTCGTGTCTGGTGTGAACGCCCCATGAGTTGACAGAGAAAGCTGATGATCAGCATCATGGTACCAACTAAGTCTGACTGGATTGGTTTAGTTTTGTCAACTCAAAACTAATCATGTAACCCTACATTTGTTCAACTGCCATCATGGTACAAGCCCCAGTTCAATTCTGATAATGTCAATAATATTGCTGAAAATGAAGTGTCCCCAACTAAGCAAGTCAAGTGTATACAAACACTGTGGTCATAAACAGTATTGGGGTAACGAATTACAGGTAAAGAGAGTTATGTAATCAGATACTTTTCCCAAGTAACTAGAAAATTAACACATTACTTTTAAAATTAAAACAAAATATCGGAGTTACTTTTTCAAACAAGTAACGCAAGTTACTTTTTCCCATTTATTGAATGACACTTCTCTCGTCTCCAAGTTGAGAGAAATCGGGAGTACGGTGCAGAGGTGGTGTGTGTGCTTATGTAAACATGATGGTTACTGTAGTTCTAGACTAAATGTGAGGCTTCCATATTCCTCAAAATGAATAAAAACAGTGAAATGCAAACTATAATTAAATTACCCGGAATAATTAAATATGTTAAACAAAATAAATAATGTATTAACCATTGTCTTTGCTGCTGACCTTTAATGATCAAATTCAACCATACTAATAAGTATAGTATAAGTATAAAATAACTTTAGATAAACATCACATTTGTATTTATGCGTTTTTATTGCTGAAGTAAGAGTGTTAAACTTTCTTCTCCTGTTGCCTATTCTTCTACAATCGAGAATGGCAGCACAGCTGAAAGGTTTGCTTTAGCTGCACCCTCTACTGTACAAGTGTGAATTTGCATTTCCTTTTGGAGTGAAAGGGTCTTTACATTTGCCAAGAACAGAACTTTTCTTGTTATTATAAGCAAGCAAGCACAGCCCATGTTAGAAAAAGTAACGTAATGAATTACTTTCCATAACGCAATTAGTTACTTTTTTAGGGAGTAAACAATATTGTAATGCATTACTTTTAAAAGTAACTTTCCCCAACACTGGTCACAAAACACACCTTCTGTGTATGCAGGTTGTAGACGTGAACCTCGTGGTCACTGTTCGCAGAAGCCAACCATTTGCCATCTTCGCTGGCTGCTAATAAGTGAATGGCCTGATGGGAACCTGGAAGAGGAGGATAATTTTGTTGCATACACTTCCGTTCAAAAGTTTGGAGTCACAAAGAATAAGTGAAAATAAGTGTCTTATGCTCATCAAGGCTGCATTTATTCAATCAAAGATTACAGTAAAACAGTAATATTGTGAAATATTATTATAATTTAAGAATATTTTAAAATGTAATTTATTCCTGTCAAGGGAAAGCTGAATTTTCAGCAGCCATGACTCCACTCTTCATCTGTCACATGAACCTTCAGAAATAATTTTAATATGCTGATTTAATGCTCAAGAAACATTTCTTATTATCAAAAATGTTAAAAACAGTTGTGCTGCTTAAAGGATTAGTCCACTTTCAAATAAAAATTTCCTGATAATTTACTCACCCCTAATGTCATCCAAGATGTCCATGGCCTTCTTTCTTCAGTCAAAAAAAAATTAAGGTTTTTGATGAAAACATTCCGTTAGAATTCCGGCAGTGTAGACGCTGCTGAGTGTATTACTGCCCTCCACAAGTCAAAGTTTGAACTAAATTGTCATATACAATATGCTAGTGCAAGTATATAACAATTAGTTCAAACTTTGACCTGTGGAGGGCAGTAATACACTTAGCAGCGTCTACACTGCCGGAATTCTAATAGAGAAGAAGAGGGCTAGTTCAAGACGAGCATCTATGGTTAAAACGCATATGTTTTCTTTTTTTTTTAGAAAATATTCGCTAGATAAGATCCTTATTCCTCGTCTGGTATCGTTTAAAGCCCTTTGAAGCTGCAACGAAACTGTAATTTTGACCTTCAACCGTTTGGGGCTAACTGAAGTCCACTATAAGAATAATAATCCTGGAAGGTTTTTATCAAAAACCTTCATTTCTTTTCGACTGAAGAAAGAAGGACATGGACATCTTGGATGACATGGGGGTGAGTAAATTATCAGGAAAATTTTATTTGAAGTGTAATCCCTTTTTTTTTTTTTTCCAGGATTCTTTGATGAATAAAAAGTTATACATTTTTGAGCATATATTAAGCATATATTTGAAACCAAAATCGTTTGTAACATTTTAAATGTCTTTACTGTCACTTTTTATCAAATTAATGCATTAATTTTTGAATCTGTGAAATTCACTTTCACAGCAGCCTAAAGATAAAACCATATAGTCCTCTCACCTGACTTGGGTTTAAGGGTGCCCACAAACTTGCAACCTGATTGGCTGAGTGAGACCAAGTGCACTGATGACTGTGTGGAGGCAGAAAACAAATGGGAAGAGTCTGAGGAGAAGCAAAGCTGACTGGCTGAGCTGAGTACCTTTGGAATTTTGGATATCTGAAAGAAAAAAAAAAAAAAAAAAACAATGTCAGTCTACTATTTAATTTTTTCATGGGACTTTTATCTGGGACCATCAGACTTTTCAAAATTCAAGGAGAATCTATGAATTTCTTTACCATGCTTCAAAGCTATGTAATTTGTTTTCATGCAGTTCTGTGGAAATCTACAGTACCTTTGTGATGCTAACGTTGTTATTGTCGCAGTGTAGCCTGTAGAGCCGTAAACTGCTGGTTGTGGAGTACACAATCCATTCTCCACAGGGAGACACGGCACTGCAGCGGATGTGATCCTCTCCCTGCAGATAAACATCACAGCTCAATCACTTCATTCATCTCAGCGGCACTACGGATGTCACAAATCTCAACACATACTGGATAGAGTTATAAAGAGGACTACTCAATATGGATATTTTGAGAAATCATTTTAATCAATTGTAATGTTTAAAAAAAAAATACACATCATGATTTAAAGAAAAACTGACATTGATTTAAAGCAAGAATGGTACCTTCACTTTCAAATGAAGCAGTTTCTCTGGCTTTCTTTTTACAAGTAAACTGCTTCCTGGTATGCCTGAAAACAAAAGACCGATAAATAACAACAAGGAAAAATTTACATTATATGCCAAAGTCAACTAGAAATTATTTCACACACTATCAGTCAAAAGCCTAGAGACACTAAACTAAACTGGTTTTTCATTTTTATAAACATCTTTTCAAATAAAGGATTAACACCATGTCTACACCGGTCAAAAGACAATAGAACCCTTTATAATCCGTGATATTGTCTACACTGGATGCGGCGCGACAAATTCCTGACAGCAAACGGATTCCTCGTTCTATTTCTGACTTAGTCCAAGTGCTTAGCAACGGTCGTCTTGTCGCATTCGGTGTAGACAGCTTTTAGCTGTTGCAGCGCTATGCAGCGCGACACGATAGATAAAAGTCACGCCTGGTGTAGACACGGTGTGAGATTACCTGCTTAATATTAGTTTTATAAAATGTGCCAACATTTTCAGTATACATGGGAACTCTTTCAACACTGTATAAAAGCATCCCTTAAAGCACTTCATGAGAGAATGAACTTTACGCAAAGGGTGGCTTACTTTAAAGCAGCTAAAATTTCAATCAAAAACCTACTTTAGCTTGATAATATTTTCTTAGAGCTGCTGTAAAGCCAAAATCTCTGTCAAATAATTTTCCTATTATCACTGTGAAGCTGCTTTGAAACAATCTGTATTGTGAAAAGCGCTATGTAAATGAAGATGACTAAAATATATGATTTTTTATTTGTTTAATATTACAGTCACTACACACACACTACCGTTCGAAGGTTTGGAGTTGGTATAATTTTAATGTTTTTGAATAAAGTCTCTTATGCTGACCAAGGCTGCATTTATTCGATCAAATTACAGTAAAAACAGTAAAGTAAAATAGTATTACAATTTTTTTTTTTTTTTAACCTTAATATGTTTTAAAATGTAATTTATTCCTGTGATGGTAAAGCTGAATTTTCAGCATCATTACTCCAGTCTTCAGTGTCACATGATTCTACAGAAGTCATTCTAATATGCTGATTTGGTACACAAATGTTGAAAACAGTTGTGCTACTTAATATTTTTGTGGAAGCTTTGATGAATAGAAGGCTACTTTTTTACTTTTACTTCAAAATTACTTTCAGCATTTATTTGAAATGGAAAACATTTGTAACATTAGAAATGTTTTTACTGTCACTTTTTAATCAATGCATCCTTCCTTGCATACTTCTATTTGTGCTGCTTCATAGCTTTAGATAACTTCACTATCATTCTAAAATGTGGGAAACAGTAATTGTAAAGAATGATTAGGTGTGTTCAAACTTATAACTGATATTGAGAATCACACTGAATATCATCTTCACCTTGTCCTTCACTCTCTCCTAGTCTCCAGAGCTCCAGATGACCAGGATACTGGAAAAGCATCAGGCCCGACTTTCTTGCACAGGACACCAGACTCCTCTGCAATGAAAACGTGCAGAACAAGACCCTGCTATTAAAAATCTATTACAAACATGTCTTATAAGTGCAAGTCACAATACTCACATGTGGAAAGTTAATCTTCCGCAAGGCAGAGGCCGATGACTTCACTTCAATCTTGTCTAATAACGGTCTCACGACCAGCTGTGTGTCCATACCTGAGACGACAAAATGCTTCAGTCATATGATGGATTGAGTGATGAAGACAGCTCTGTTCGAATCATCTAAGAAGAAAAAAAACTCACCTCCTGAAACCACAGCTGTTGTAATCTCTGCCACAGCTCTAACATCATGAGTGTGGTTCCTAAATGTTCTGGTTCTGACCCATTCTTTGTCATCCTTTTCCAGAACCATAGAGATGAACTGGAATTGTACCACAAATCCTTCTGATGTCCCGACCACAAGGCTGTCCTCATTCTGTCATTCAAGAGGGTACAATAAGACTTTTTCCTATTATCTGTTTTATTGTTGCATGTTGTGTAATCTATTATGAACAATACAATTCAAAAGGTTGGGGTCAGTAAGATATTTAACAGCTCATTTAACATTGATAATAATATGGAATGTTTCTTGAGCACCAAATCAGAAAATTAGAATGATTACTGAAGGACTTTTATTATTGTAGAATTTCACAATGTTACTGTTTTTACTGTATTTTTAATCAAATAAATGCAGCCCTAGTGAGAATAGGAGACTTCTAAAAAAATATTTTAAAAGCAAGTCTTTAAAGTCAAATGTGACACTACCATTTGCATGCAAATTTGCAGCAATCTTCTCACCTGAGAGACTGATAAAGCCAGCACGTCACATTTTGTAACATTATGGCTTTTGATTAGTGTACCAGTGTGATCGTTCCACATTTTGACCATTCCCACAGAGTCTCCACTGATGATGGTCCCATCCGAGAGGTAGACCACACTCCACACGATGCATTCCTTACTGCGGGATGTCCCGACCCCTCTGTCAGCCAGCATCCTGTGTATAGAGTGGCCTAAAAAAAAAAAAACAAATGACACACTTGATTACATTAAAGTTCTCCAGTTCATGTACTCATTCTACAAGACTGCAATAAGATGTTTTGGAAGAAATACAAATTCTGTTTACCTGTCTCCACATCAAAAACCTGGATCCTATCCATCATTCCAGCTGCTATTTTAGAGCCTGATGGGTGCCAGGACAGAGAGATGATGCGGTCTATGGAATAAGGTTGTCAGATGATCAGACGTTTTGTATTTTTAATACAGTAACCATTAAAGACACGCATCTAAAACTCTCAAACAAAACCAATAATCTCACCTTTCTGCCTGTCCAGATTTCTCTCAAACTGTATTTTGTCTTCATTCACCTCAAACAATTTCACAGTACCGTCTTCACAACCAACCTACAAACATTAAACACACAAAATGAACTAACTTTTTTTTTTTAAACATAAAATGTCATGCTTTATCTTTCCTTAAAGTCACTATGAAATCAAAATTGACAATTCAGATTTTTTAATGAAATATTGCAGTGTTTGTTATAAATGATTTCTCTTTCATGTGCCTGCGTAATCTTTAATCAAAATAACTTCCCCTCCCTCCTGCACCGACATCTCTTCTCTGATGATGTGTTTACCGGCACGAGGGCAGGACAACCTGTCATTCACATGACATCACAGCAATAGCAAACCACAATCATCCAATCAATTCCCAAGAAGCCATTTCACTCAGATATATGTCATAATAGGGAAGATTACCACAACTCCCACTTCATGCTGACTTTGAAATAAATGGCCTGTTTTGATAACGAAATTATTTAATACAATGGCATTCATACATAAAGTGTTGGTAATTTCTAGGTCACTGTACACATTGAACTAAGGAAAGTAAACCTACCGCCAAGTGTGTTCCTTGTTGATTGCCTGTAATAGTCCAGATTGGCCCTCCATAAGCTTCTATGGTGTATTTCACTCTCTGGTTTGTCAGGTCATACTCAGTTATTTCACCATTTAGTCCTGCACTGAAAAGACGCTCACCAACCCAGGACAGGCCTTCAATCCCACACTGCTCTCTGCCCGGGATGATCTGTGCACATAGGAAACATAATTAAACATCTTTAACACAGTTTGCTGATCAAAAACCTTTTTACCAAAATAGCTCTGGTACCCAAACCTAAGAAAGTGATGTCTGTGATCGCTGATTTGATAAACATGACAAAGCTTTATTTAACATGTACCTTTTCTTGGAAATATCTGTCTGAACAGTGTAATATCTCCACTGTTCCGTCCATCCTCGCCACTGCCATCCTTTCATTATGCTGGTTGAAAGCCAGGGCTCTGATTCCCGACGGCATGTAATCAAAGAACCGAACCCGGTGAACTTTAAACTCCCCCATCGCTGATCTGAGACCTATGGACATAATAAGAACATTGTAATTTTTTTTTTTTTTTTGTCATAGAGTCTGATATTTTGATTAAGTACCTCGTTTATGATAATTTTGCTAAAATTATCATAAACGAGGAGCCTATTTATATAACTGCAAATGTAACTTGTTTAAATATCAAAATTTCCAACTTTATTTGAAAATTTGTCCAACTATATCATGTTTTGGCTTGTTTCTGAAACTGTCTTTAACATACTTATTTACGTGACACACCCCTAATACCGTATTATCCGAGAAGAAAAGAATACAAGTACAAAATGACTCTCTCTCTTTTCTTACCCTCTTTTTGTATGTATTTTGCTCTCTTTCAGATTTTTCCCACTCAGAAGAACCGCACACGTTGAGCTGCAGGATCCACCACGTTGGTTACCCTTGACCCGGAACGGAAGCCCCTGTCTACAAAAACGAATTTCAGAATAAAGGTCCCGATCGAAACAACATGAAGGTTAAACAAATTATTAGGACTATAATACATGTTGTTTCGATATTACTTAAACGCAATGTCAGTTAGTTCTGAAATAATATAATTACATAAATGAGATGATCAGAGTTACAGCTTAGCTTTAAAATATTTATTACATAATCTGATTTATACTCAAGAGAGCTTGCATTACTATATATTCTTCAAGAAACATTAACATTACACTCTTTCATTCACTTTAAAATATTAAAATTATACAAATAAGTATGTATAAGCCATTTATAAAGCAGTAAAAAATAAAGAAAAAAGAGAAATATAACTAACTAAAAAAAAAAAAAAAAAAGTAAATAACTAAAATAAAATATATAAACAAAAGGTGCCAAGGGAGGACGGGAGATGATAATATAAAAATATGGTTACACAAATATAGCTTCACAAACTTTTGTGGTCTTTATAGCTTTCTTAGTCTCTTATACTGTCCATATACAACTCTGGAGGGCCACTGTCCTGCAGTTTTAGCTCAATCCCCAGGATTCAGCGGTAATAGGGGTTATGCGCAATCTAACTTCCGTATTCTGTAAAACATATCAGATCGCTTCCGGTATAGGTCTTTTGTATGTGCTTCATGAAAAAAAAGTTGTTTTATTCAAGATAACTTAAAAGCAGTGAGCAAAGATGAGCATAACTGATGTTCCCCGCATATGCAGATTGATATTTAAAAACTTTTTTCATTTTTCGTCTTCACACTAACGTTTAGATATTTAATAGAATAAAACACCCATAACAATGTGAACTAGGTATTTTCGCTGATGAAGTCCATAGACATGCAGTCAGTTTATACTGCTGTTAACACTTTCTCTGACAAGCGGATGCAATGAGATCAGTTTTCCGGTTTGGTCATGTGACGTTGGACATATACCCTATTAAAATGTCAAATTTTGTCAATTAAACAACTAAATTAAATTAAATCAATTAAATTTGTGGTCAAGCAAACAATCATTTTAAATCAATTAAAATGATTGTTTGCTTGTTCGTTTGTTTGTTTTTTATATGATAGTGCATGTAATTTAAAAGTATTAAACAAATAACATTAGTTGTATATGGAAGTTTTTTCCTAACAATATTAAAATTACAATTAAAATGCTTAAAAATATCAAATAATAAATCAAAGTTTCAAAACAGCTGCTCAAATGATAAATCAAATGCTCAAATGCAATTTCATTTCCTCATTCTGGGAAGCATGTACAGGTGCTGGTCATATAATTAGAATATCACCAAAAAGTTGATTTATTTCACTAATTCCATTCAAAAAGTGAAACTTGTATATTATATTCATTCATTACACACAGACTGATATATTTCAAATGTTTATTTCTTTTTAATTTTGATGATTATAACTGACAACTAAGGAAAATCCCAAATTCAGTATCTCAGAAAATTAGAATATTACTTAAGACCAATACAAAGAAAGGATTTTTAGAAATCTTGGCCAACTGAAAAGTATGAACATGAAAAGTATGAGCATGTACAGCACTCAATACTCAGTTGGGGCTCCTTTTGCCTGAATTACTGCAGCAATGCGGCGTGGCATGGAGTCGATCAGTCTGTGAACTGCTCAGGTGTTATAAGAGCCCAGGTTGCTCCGATAGTGGCCTTCAGCTCTTCTGCATTGTTGGGTCAGGCATATCACATCTTCCTCTTCACAATACCCCATAGATTTTCTGTGGGGTTAAGGTCAGGCGAGTTTGCTGGCCAATTACAGGGATACCATGGTCCTTAAACCAGGTACTGGTAGCTTTGGCACTGTGTGCAGGTGCCAAGTCCTGTTGGAAAGTGAAATCTGCATCTCCATAAAGTTGGTCAGCAGCAAGAAGCATGAAGTGCTCTAAAACTTCCTGGTATACGGCTGCGTTGACCTTGGACCTCAGAAAACACAGTTGACCAACACCAGCAGATGACATGGCACCCCAAACCATCACTGACTGTGGAAACTTTACACTGGACTTCAAGCAACGTGGATTGTGTGCCTCTCCTGTCTTCCTCCAGACTCTGGGACCCTGATTTCCAAAGGAAATGCAAAATTTACTTTCATCAGAGAACATAACTTTGGTTATGCTCAGCAGCAGTCCAGTCCTTTTTGTCTTTAGCCTAGGCGTCTCGCCTTGCAGCTTCCGACGCTGTCAGAGTGGCTTGACACAAGGAATGTGACAGCTGAAACCCATGTCTTCCATACGTCTGTGCACTCTTTGTGAATCTCCCCCACATTTTTGAATGGGTTTTGTTTCACAATCCTCTCCAGGGTGCGGTTATCCCTATTGCTTGTGCACTTTTTTCTACCACATCTTTTCCTTCCCTTTGCCTCTCTATTAATGTGCTTGGACACAGAGCTCTGTGAACAGCCAGCCTCTTTTGCAATGACCTTTTGTGTCTTGCCCTCCTTGTACAAGGTGTCAATGGTTGTCTTTTGGACAACTGTCAAGTCAGCAGTCTTCCCCATGATTGTGTAGCCTACAGAACTAGACTGAGAGACCATTTAAAGGCCTTTGCAGGTGTTTTGAGTTAATTAGCTGATTAGAGTGTGGCACCAGGTGTCTTCAATATTGAACCTTTTCACTATATTCTAATTTTCTGAGATACTGAATTTGGGATTTTCCTTAGTTGTCAGTTATAATCATCAAAATGAAAAGAAATAAACATTTGAAATATATCAGTCTGTGTGTAATGAATGAATATAATATACAAGTTTTACTTTTTGAATGGAATTAGTTAAATTAATCAACTTTTTGATGATATTCTAATTATATGACCAGCACCTGTACTGTATCAAAAATCTAATTAAAACTAACTTGTATTTGATTTTTAATTTTCATTATCAACCCAGTATAAACCTATCATAATTAAATATATAATTCAATGCTCAAATCATAAATCAAATGCTTAAATTATAAACCAAATGCTCAAAACATCAAAAATGGCAGATCAAATGCTTAAACCGACATCACAAATGATAAATCAAATGCTCAAACCGACAACGCAAAAGGCAAATCAAACGCCCAAACTGACACTGCAAATAATATATGAAATTCAAATTAGGCGTGTCAATCAAGTGGCGTGTAGGCGGAGTTTTGAGGCGGAAGAGGAGATTTTCTTGTGTGCAGTTTGGGTAACTGCCACACTTGAGTAAAATATGATTCTGTAAATCATAATAATGAAAAAATTTCTCGTAATTATGACCTTTTCTCATAACAATGACTTAGTTTCTCAAAATAATTAGAAACTTTCTCGTATTTACTTCAAAGCTTGCGGCTAGCGACATCCGCTGGTCAAAACCGTGTAAAAGGCGTGAACACAGTATGGCACGTTCTGCAAAACAGTAGTTTTCGTTAAAGTCAGTGTAATATACAAAGTGTTATCTATATCATTAAATCTATCAGTAAATAACATTAATGATAAATGATCAGTAGGCCTACGAGAACAGAGAACTAATTCATTCCAATTAACGAAATCCCAGGCTGTCATCGTCCATCGCAATGTTTCACTGTAGACATACAACCATACAACCCAACCGTAGTAACCACTATACCTGATAGTCACTTCAGAATGTTGCAGATATGAATGGTGCATTTTGAAACAAACAAAACAAAATAAAATCTTCTCATTTCCAGAATCGTGCAACTCTAACACAAATTAAAATAACGCATGCACGTTCATCTTCTCCGCTGCTGTAGCAATTTCTTAAAATGTTATGTATTTAGCCCTATGTTTCGTCTGTTTTTATATTGTTTGTCAACACACATTACATATTATGTATCTGCATCCACTAATCTTCCATCCATACTGACAAGTGCTGGCTATTTGACATATGTGACATAATTATTTTGAGCAATATGATTATATCAAATATATAATACAAAATTAAATGATATAAGTGGCCTATATAAAATTACAAAAAACAAACAAAAAAACAAAAAACAGAACATCAATTAGTACTTTTTTACTTAAGTACATTAAAAATCAAGTACTTTTGTACTTTCACTCAGGTAAAACTGAAAAAGAGCACTAAATACTTTCACTTGAGTAATATTTTATAATACGTATCTGTACCTGATTTGTGTACTTTGTCCACCACTGGCATTTTCTATGAATATTTGATTACTGTACTGTATTTGCCTATTACATTTACATTTGCCTAATAAATAATCTGCTAGCTACAGCCACGGTAGGTCTCTGTACTCTTACTTTAAATAAATGTGTGTTTTAAATACATTTTTGGTTGCCAGAACGTTAGTTTCTGGTTCCCAGAATGTTCTTTTTTTTACGGTTTGTTTTTGGTTAGCCAGGAAAGTCTTCTAAACGGAAATAGAACGATAGTTTTTAAAAGAACCCCACATCGTGACCGTCTCTGAACGTACTACGTTACTAGACGACGTCCTTATCACCAGTGGGGACGTTCTGAGAATGTTCTGGGAACGTAACATTTCTAGCGGGGTAACCTGTCACCTGGTAACCTTGCCAGAATGTTCAGAGACGGTCACGATGTGGAGTTCTTTTAAGGGTTGGGGGATGTTGTTTGGTGGACTTTCAGGGAACGTTCAGGACGTTCTGGGAATATTTAGGGGACTATTACTATAGGACGTTCTGATAACTTCCCAAATGTCCTCTTTGTAATGATCTTGCGCGACCATAAAATAACCAAAATAGAATGTCCCCCTAAACTCATATCGGGAACGTTATTAAATGACCAACAGAGGACCGTGTGGGAACGTCCCAACTATCCTCATTGTAACGTTCATATGTGACCATAAAATAACCAAAAGAGAACGTCCCCCTAAAGTCATATAAGGAACCTTGAACTGCAGCACTTTCATTACCAAAAGAGGACGTTTTAGGAACGTCCCTAATGTTCTTTAAAGGTACGGAATTTTCGTCACCTTTACAGAGCCTTTAGGGAACGTTGCCCAAGGTCCTGAGAACGTCACCTTCTACGTGGGTATATGGCTCAGGGTAATATCAATCCTGTGTTCATCATGCTTGTAGAATTGTTAGAATACAAAGCACAATGTCTGTTAATAAGACAATTCCAATTAAATATTGTTAATCTGTCGTTTTTATGTCTAAGGGGATACTGGGGTGCTCTATTTAAGTAAAGCACAATTCATACAAAAATATCAGTGTTATACTGTATACATGATATAAAGTAAAACTACTGTTTTGCAGAACGTGCCATGCCTACTGTGTTCACGCCTTTTACACGGTTTTGACCAGCGGATGTCACTAGCGTGCCACTCCCTTCTGGTCTGCATGCTTAATACTAGAGACGTATTATGAGAAACTCATCATTATGAGAAAATGTCATAATTACGAGAAAGTTTCTCATTATTATGATTTACAGAATCATAAGTGTGGCAGTTACCCAAACTGCACACAAGAAAGTCTCCTCTTCCGCCTCAAAACTCCGCCCACACCACTTAATTGACACGCCTAATTTGAATTTGATTTATCATTTGCAGTGTCAGTTTGAGCATTCGATTTGCCATTTGCAATGTCGGTTTTGTACATTTTATTTTTTATTTGCGATGTCCGTTGTCCGTTCGATTTATAATTTGAGCATATGATTTATACTTTGAGCATTTGATTTATGATTTGAGCATTGAGTTATAGATTTAATTATGACAGGTTTATACTGGGTTGATAATGAAAATTAAAAATCAAATACAAATGAGTTTTAATTAGATTTTTGATACAGTTCATGCTTCCCCGAATGAGGAAATGAAATTGCAATTGAGCATTTGATTTATCATTTGAGAGTTTGATTTATTAGCCTATTTAATAATTTGAGCATTTGATTTATCTGGGCAGTTGTTTTGATACTTTGATTTATTATTTGATCTTTTTAAGCATTTTAATTTTAATTTTGTTAGGAAAAAACTTCCAGTTGTAGGTTCTGTTGTCACGTTCTTAGCGGTTAACGTAGGCCTACTTGGGTGTGTTTGATTAGGGATGGAGCTAAACTCTGCAGGACAGTGGCCTTCAGTTGCCCATCCCTGATGTACAGTATACCTTTGCATAAAACTGAGAGAGGTCTTGAAATGTATCTACTTTACACCACAATATAACTAAAGAAGTACGATGGTTTCATGATAGTTATCACAGAAGGTACTATTCATATTTATAGCTACCTTTTAAATTTTCTAAATAAAGATTTGCTGGATAAAATCCGTAAAAAATTTTTTGAAAATTTTCTTCATTAATTTCAAACCCTGCATAACACCATGTCTAAAAACATAGAGGGTACACTTGAAGATGACACTGAAATATTGTGTTAACTGTTTTATTTGGAATAACAAAGCAGTAATATGCAGCACCAGTTTCAAATGTTTTGATTTATTAAAGGCTGTATTGTGGTTTGTCCCACTTGTCAGATTCATATAGCTTATCAGAGAGTAGTGGAGAAAACACAGATCTGCACAATTAGTCACAGGCTCAGTAAACAACAACCACAGTTCAAGCACCATATGAAAAACAAATATTTTGCAGTGATGGAGCAAAGCTGGAATTTAACTGTTGGTTATGGTGAGCTGTTGAGGCAATAACCTAAACATGATTTTTTGAAGAAGAACAAAACAAAAAAAAAAAAAAAAGTAAAAGAAGAAACATATAATATATATATATATATATATATATATATATATATATATATATATATTTCTGTACCATTAAATCCACATCACTCTTAGAAGAAATGGTTCTATATAGAACCTTAAAGGGTTCTGTCAGGCACTTCATATACAACCCATAAGGGGTTCCTATTATGGGATCATTTTATGGTTTTAGTTTTAATTAATTAATTTGGTTTTAATTATTTAATTAATTTATATGATTATAATTATATTAATTCATTATTAATTAAACAGCTTGTAATTAAATAACTAACCTGTAAACATGAAAGTATTAGGCAATCATTTGGTATTTTTTTCCTTTTATAGCACCTTCTTGGCATGTTCTTTAAAACTGAGTCAACCTGTTGAATTTCCCCCCTCTAAGAGTTTATAGTAACTGAGAAGTTAACATATTAACCAGCTGTTTTTGGTGTGTCAATTGAAAGAAAAAAGAAAAAACAAAACAAAAGTTCAGACTCAGCAGCATAAAAAACACACAAAGTATCATTCTTAAAACTGTCAAATACAGTTAATTCTGAGGAAATGTGCTTTTTTACCCAAAGTATGCATATAAGACATTAGATATTATTATATAAGCCCTTTGATACTTTCTGTGGTCTGTTTTTTGGCTTTTGTAAGAGGTAGGAAATTTTAGCTTTCCATTTCTGTCTCCACATTAAGCACCCAAGAAAAATAGCACCAGATATGAGCCGATCTCTGGTTTAAGCTGAAGAGAAAGGCTTGTCCAGTTACATTGGATTTGAAGGGTGGGGTTCAGGAATAAGGGTCAGTGGTTACTGGTTACTACAATCCTCTAAAATGGAACCCACATTCAGTCACCTAATGAGAAAAAAAGATAATGCCTCTTGTAAAACAGAAATTACAAAAATTAGGATTCAAAAGTTGGGATTCATATGCAATTGTGAAACTAAACTTAACTAAACTCAACTCACCTGTCTCAGCCCAAGTGCTTGTGCTGTTGTTTCTCATAGCTCACTGCATTGTTGGGGTTACTTCCTGATGAACAGAGATAAACTCATTGTCAGTCTGTTATTAATGGCTGCTTTTATTCTTCCCCTCCCTACAGCTGAAAGACAAAATAAATTGGTGGTCGTACTAACCTAAAAAATCCTTGGAAACATAATCTTTGGAAGACTTGTGTCTCAGGCTACGTCCATCTAGAGGGAGAACAGTTAAATGAGTTTATTGTATGAATGTTTTATTTAAATAGGGTGAATTCAGGGTGAATGGGATACTTTTTGCCATTGAGATGACTTGGAAAAAGTGTCACAATCAATCTGAATTCACCCCTATATTAATTCTACAATCTGCTGTTGGATTTTCAATGTAATCTTGCTTAGGCGTTTACTAAAACAATGTTTATAACCACCATACTATATAGTCTATACACAATGTATAACGTGTGGACAGAGTGATGGATGTATTAATGAAAGATTGGATGGAGGAGCCCTTTCAGACCTGAGTTTCCACGCTGTTTAATGCACTGGCCTCGGTTTGGGATCCCAGCGGAGGGGTTTCCTGGGTTGATGATGTGGCACTCGTAACCGGTTGGACAGAGTAAAGGCTCATCTCCATCCTCGGTGGTGCTGCAGGCCTCAGCTGCACATAAACAGTTAAGCAAGTCACTGGTTTGTGCCATTGTGTGCATATCTGTGTTCAAACGAGTTATCAATATATTATGTTGCACAATAGGCCATTTGTATTATTGGAATGTCGGTTTGAGCACCAGAATGTTTTTCCACAGACAAAGTGTGCATGTAATCCTTGTAATACTTGATTTGGGAATACCAAACCACCTGCAGGTGGCAGTGTCACTGCTAGGGATGTACTGAGGGTTCAAGGTTGAGGCTCCTATGTAATTTGGGTATGATGGATGGAGCTAGAAGGTCAAACCAAACCCTAACCCTACACATAACTATATCCCTCCACTATTAGATCAACTCAAGCTTAACCCATGGCATCTGAAGAGGTGGAGTTTATTTAGCTCTGTAGTGAGCACCACTTGTCAAGGTTTGGCTGGTTAGCCAGTTAGAGCCTTCTGGATAGTTTTCTACAGTTATTGTATATTCCTCATAAAAAAAAAAAAAAAAAAAAAAAAAGTCAGCCAAGCCCCTTTGAAGTTCATATTTAAAAATATTTTATAAAACATAGTCACATGGTCAGGGCTCCAATGTTGATTAATGGTCACATGACATGCAGATAAGCAAATAAAATATTTATATGATATAAAATAAAATATTAAATCTAGTAAAAATAAGAACAAATATAAAATCATTATATATAATTCAGTATTTATATAATCTAAAATAAAATATCTTATAAATTATATTTAGAAATTATAATATATATATATATATATATATATATATATATTAGTAAGAGCTTAATTTTGTTTAATTTTTAAGTAAACTTTTATTTTAATATTTTAATTTTTAAAATTAAAAATAACTCATGAACCCCCCTGCAGCTTATTTTTTCTAAATGTTCTTGTTTTTGATAAATTTTTGGTTATGAATAGATCTTAATCAGGGTAGCATTTTATTTAATTTTGACAAAAATAAAAAAGAGGCTGTGAGGGACAGAAGTGTTTAGCTGATGAAACGTCTTTCCAAAAAAACTTTCAGTAAACAAAAACTCCACAGGTTTGAAAGTTGTGAGTTGTGAAAATTACATGTGATCTAGGACCTTTGTAAAGACAGACTCGTTTTCATTTTCGTAAAATTCAATACTAAAATCTATTAAGATTACTTAATATGGTTTGAAATAACAAATAATGGCGAGTCAGTGCGCTGTCACTCTGTGCACTAATTCATTGATTAATCCATACTCACCCTGCAGAACCTCCTCTGGTCCGTCTAACAGCCAGCCGTTCCCTCCTAACCACCGTGGCTTGGGCTGCACCAACCAGTCCAGCACTGACAAAAAGAAATCAATATACATTATAAGCATGGCCAAAATTACCCATGATTTACCGTATACACACCCTGCTCAGTAAATCACACCTTACTTCTCAATTCATTGTAAAATCCATTTGCACTATACCTTGTATGCTAAAGTGGATGTGTGTGTCTGTGGGGTTGCTTGTGGTGATTACTGAGCAGATCGCAGTGTGTTTTTCTCACCGGGTGGAGGTTGTACTGACTCCAGGCAGGCGTAAATGCAGCCGTTGTAACAGCACCGTTTGTGTCTCTCACACTCAGAATCAGACCGGCAACCTGACACCTCACAGGCCCGCTCGGGCAGCATCTGGGGCGGCGGAGGACAGCGGTCATTCTTCTGGTGCTGAGTGGTCTGGGGATGGTTGGGGTACTCGTAGTCCTGACAAATAGACAACATATGTAATATGAAAAACAAAACAAAAACCTTGACACAGGGTGATCAGGACCCGGATCGATCGATCGATCGATCGATCGATCGATCGATCGATCAATCAATCAATCAATCAATCAATCAATCAATCAATCAATCAATCAATCAATCGATTGATCTGATCTGAACAGCACCAAAACACACTTGTAGCCAATCAGCAGTAGGGGGAGTATACACATATGGGGGAGGAGAGTCGGTGAGTAAGAGGGAGATTTGAAGAAATACTGTAGAAAGAGAGATGTCTGAGAGACATTACAAAAGACAAAAGGTCAGATGAATATCTTTGAAAAAAAGAAAGAAGGGTTATGATCTGGCAAGAGCTTTAGGACCTGCATTAATATTAGAAAAGGTTTCCAGCGCTGGAGAGACCTAAGCGGGAAGACCTGAAAATGAAATTTGAGTTTGCGTTGTTTCTGCTTCATACGCAAGTAAGTTTTGCTATGTTTCACAGAACAAAGACATGCTGTTGTTGTAATGTTAGCTATAGTAACAGTTTTGAGTGTCATTCTTTGTTTGGAGCTAGTGTGCTGCTGCTGACTAACAACCAACTCTTGCTTGTATATACTCGTGTACTGTCTGTTTATTTTTTGTTCTTCCTTGTTGTTCATTCGGAATCTTCGCTTTATTTTTCGCAAAGCATTATTATGCTTTGCTTCTTCTATGATAAAGAGTCATCCACTCTTGCATTGCGTGTACATGCGTTTTGGCTGCGGAGCGATGAAGCAAGGGGTTTGTTTGCTTAGGCTGAATTCAAATATCAAGAGTGTTTCTCGGAAATCACTTACTGCATCTTTAAACTCAATGAAAATTTAAAATACTATTTTGGGAACTAGCTGAAATAAAATAAGTTTAGGTTTTGTGTATTTTATTTAGGTTCAGTTATTGTTTATTTCTTTATTAGGGCCTGAGCACTGGTGCTGTGAGGACCCTATTGTAATTGCTCAGTCAATTCTTCTTCTTCTTTTAAATGCATTTTTGAGGGCCTAAACATGCTTGAAAACTCATTAAACTTTGGACACGCGTCAGAAGTAGTGAAAATTTACGTCTGATATGGATTTCTGAATTAGGTGTGGCAAAATGGCTCGATAGCGCCACCTACAATATTTAAATTAAACGCCTTTCGCGCTACGTTTCACATACAGGTATGAAATTTGGTAGATACATGTAACAGCCCAATACCTACAAAAAAGTCCCTGGGTGCAAAATTGAAAACCCAACAGGAAGTGAGATACTTAGAATTTTCTCTACAAAATTTTAGCAGTTTTTGCCATTTCCAGACGTTGTACTTTAACAAACTCCTTTTATCAGCTTTTATCAGATCAACATCATATTTGCTCAGTCTAATATAAAGGCCTTTGCAACGTTAAATTGCGAAGATCTTGAGTTTTCACTGAAGGGCGTGTCCATGGTGGCCTGTAAAGTCTGGTGTTTTACCATGAAACAGGAAGCTGTTGTAACTCAGGCATATAGTGTCCGATCTGCCCCAAACTTCACGTATGATACGAGTCCTGGCCTAAAGACATCTATATGCCAATATTCAGTTAGTCATAGCGCCACCTGCTGGCAACAGGAAATGGCCTGCTTTGCACTGTAATTCACTCCCAGAAACACATTTAAATATGCCATGAAGTACCAAACATGCTAGAAACACGTTAAATCATGCAACACTTGGCTAAGTGCTAAAGTATGCGATTAACGCCACGAAAGAGGAAGTTGTTGTAACTCGGGAATACAATGTCCGATCTGCTCCAAACTTCACGTTTGATAATAGTCCTGGCCTGATGACATCTACATGGCAATATTCAGTAATAGTGAAAGAGCCACCTGTTGGCAGCAGGAAGTGTGGCACGTCGAAATGACTTTGCCATATTTCTCCTGTATTTACTAGCTTACATGCATGTCACCCACTATTCGCTGTTTTTACAAGGGCAATGGGTGGCGGTGAGCCTGGGTGTGAGGGCCCTTTCATCACTGCTTGCAGCTTTAATTTAGTTATTGTAAAAATTTGTTATGGATTTAGTCTTAGATAACTATAATAACTAATATGAAACAAAAATAATAAAATCAGCATGGTGTGCTACACAAAAGTATCACTGGTATACAGTTTTTCCATGCAATGTTTTATGTCTCTTATAGCCTTTTCTCTGATGTAGCACTGTTAATATAACGGGTACACTGTTCAGGAACATAATACCTCTCAAACAGACGCTGGGTAAGAAAAAAGCCTATCATCCAAGTCTAAACCTTTCTACTCCATAGTTTTCTTCCTCCCATGGGTTATTCAGTGGGCTCATAGATCTGCCAGAGCCAGGTTTCAGTTTGCACTAGAGGTACTCTTTAGGGGTGCACTCTATTCTGAGAGTCCTTCTCCATTCTCTCGCTCTTGCTTTTCTTTGTACAGTTCAACACTACTCAAGCTCACCAATTCCCCTCTTACCCTGGCCAAGTATATACTAAACCGTTGCTGAAACTCCAGACCGGAGCTGTTTAGAATGCAGACTTGCATAAGCTGGCATTCAGAGCTTCATTCTTCTCTGCAGAGCCTTTTATTACAGCCCAAGTCGAAATGTGGCTGTAATTTTGTTTGCTAATGAAATTATGGGTTTGTGAACTGCATGCATCTTAAAAACTCAGCATGTTCACTTGGCAAGTTTGGAGCTTTGCTTTCGAACAAACTTTTAAAATAAAAGCAAATGTCTCTAATGGGCCCATTGTGGTTGTTTTTGCAATTAGCTTGGATTCAACTTTTTAAAAAAATCTTTTTACAGAGTATAAGAGCAATTAAATAGTTACATGGGTCTCTTATGCACAGCAAGGCTGCATTTATTTGATCAACAATAAAGTAAACAGTAATACTTTGTAATATTATTACAATTTAAAATAACTGTTTTCTATTATAATAAATGTAATTTATTCCTGTGATGGTGAAGCTGAATTTCAGCATTATTACTCCAGTCTTCAGTATCATATGATCATTCAGTCATTCTAATATGCTAATTTGGTGCTCAAGAAACATTTCTTATTATCAATAATGAAAACGGTTGTTCTCACATTTACATTTATACATTTAGCAGACACATTTATTTGAAATAGAAGTTGTTTGTAACAACGTAAATGTCTTTACTCTCACATTTGATTAACTGAATTCATCCTGGTTAGGATCAGTCTGCCTTTGCTTATTTAACATACAGATAATATTTCCCCAAGTGTCTCTGGATCAAACAGAGAGGAAGTGGTAGTGTGCTCTTCCTGTCTGAAATAGGTCCCCTGATGCGGTACTGTATATGTCTTTCTGCTTATCTCTCCCAAATCCTCTGTTCCTGCTTATGAGATATCAGTATACAACAGTTTGTTCCAGTCCTCTGATTTGATCAGACAACGATGCTGATATTTCATTTAACAATACAGGAACTTTTTACTGTTTGATGCTGCTTTTGCTGGTGTTTTAACACAAATGTAAGCAAAATATTGTAAAAGAGGTCTGTACAGTCTTTCTGTATCAAAAATGTAGACCCGTATATAGATTTTACCCATTTTTTCTCACTTGTCTGGTGATAAATGTGTGCCCTATTAACTGAGAGCAGCCTATTATTTCAATGTCACCAATGTTGGGTTAAGCACTGCAAAATTACACTCCCTCACCCTCAAGGAGCCACACAACATCATTTACTTCCCATTTAAATTCTAACTCCACCCTGTAACTGCTCAACATCCTTCAGGTTCACTGAGTTGAGGCCCCTATTAGTATGGACAATAAGATTTGAACTAAATACATGTTGACATACTTAGCACGCTGTAGTGTGGTCTTTTAAGCAATCATTAAGATAATTAAGAGAGGAAAACTAAATAGCCCCCTTTCCTCTCTCTCCAAGTTCCTCCGATGTGCTGTGATTTAAGTCTAGACGTCTGCATGTTCATTTCCTGCCGAGTTCTAGGTATTTTACAGCTTCTTAGGTGCTTCAGAGGCTTGGCTCAGCCTGAGCTGAGTGGAGTGAGTAGGACGGGGTCTGTGTGATTGGCAGATCTGAGGATGGGAACCGAAAGCTTGATGAGGGGAAGGGTTAAGGTCACTTGTTTCAGTGTTTCACCTCTTTTTCTTGATAAACTCAATATTGAGTTCACCTCTGGTTCACGATTATGGTCTTCCCTAAGCTCTTTGAAATAACTTAGCAGTCCCTATGTAGACTTTTTTGGACCACTTCAATATCGACATGCCATGAGGTTAGTAAATTGTACATTAGCAAGATTACTTTCCCTTCCCCTTAAATTTATTGTAATATCGTTTAAATGAATGGTTATGTGCATCATTTAATGTCAGTTGGTGTATTCTAGACCAAAAATGGGTTTTGAACATACATATACCAGCTAAACATATCTTGGTGTAAACATCAGCACCACAGGAAACTACCTAACAGCCACTCAAATCACTCTAGCAATGCCCTAACAACCACCCAGATAACACTGCCTGGCAGCCACATAGCAAATAGCACCTAGCAAAACACCCTAGAAACTGCCTAGAACACTCTAGCACTCTAGGGGTTATGCATTACAAGTAACTTGAGTTACGTAATCAGATTACTTTTTTCAAGTAACTAGTAATGTAACGCATTACTTTTTCAATTTACGGCAAAATATCTAAGTTTACTGACTGACAGCTCTCCTGTCCCAGAGGTGTTGTGTGCGCTGTGTAAAAATTATGGTTATTGTAGTTCTCGACTAAATGTGAACATGCTTTTACTCATCTCACTTTTTACGAATACATTCAGTATTCCTCAAAATGAATAAAAACAGTGAAATGCAATCTTAGAATTTTACACAAACCTATAATAATTAAATATATTAAATAAATAAGCAAGCCCAGCCCAGGTGAGAAAAAGTTATACAAAAGTAATGTAACGCATTACTTTTCATAAAAGTAACTAAGTAATGCAATTAGTTACCTTTTTAGGGAGTAACGCAATATTATAATGCATTACTTTTAAAAGTAACTTTTCCCCAACACTGCTAGCAACCACATATCAAGGCCTAAGTAATGACCCAGAAAACCCAGCAAACACCTTAGCAACTGCCTAGAAACCACCTAGAACACCCTAGCAACTATACCTTGTGCCAAGTTTTGCCATGGCAAGCGTCACTCTTATTTTCTTCAGAAACTTGTGGGTCTGTCTGAAAAAATCTCTAAAAATAGGGCAGAATGTACTGTTTTAATTTGACAGAATTTTCCATATTTATTTTTACAGGTGTTTTACCTCTATTTTGAACTTTGTGTTTTAGGGTTAACGGAAATGTCCATAAAATTACTGTATAATGTCCTGGTAATTTTCTTCCAGTACATTTTCCTCTTTTTTTTACAAAGTTTTTTTTTTTTTTTTTTTTTTTTTTTTTTTTACAGTGAAGGTCAAATTTAGAAATAAGTTCTTAATGAAAAGTTCATGTAGGCTATTTTATCTAAACATTACAGAAATATCTTTTTTTAATATTTGGGCTTTTTTTTTTACAAAGCCTGTTTGCATCTGATATAAAAAAAAAATGAATTAAACATGTTTATGTTTCATTTTCCTGTGAAACTACTAGTTCTATCTCAGCTGACTAGGATTACTGTTGAACTCCCTCTGCAACAGAACACATGACTGCTGTACAACTGCTTTCGTCTGAACTCATGTTGAGTATTAACTGGAGTTGACAACAGTCATATGCTTTTTAAAGAACTTATAAGTTTTGGTCAGAATTTGTACTTTTCTACATATTTTATCGCACCCAAGGATGAGCTGAACTCTCCCAATCTGTCCTGTCTGTCTAGTACTATGTAGTGCTGGAAAGTTTGGAAAGTTCATTTTATTGAATTGGTTTGTTAGAACGGTTGATTTAAACAATCTTTTGATCAAATAAATGATTCATTCATTTCAAGTCTCTGCATCTTTTCGTAATGAAATAGTTTGATGCTGCCGTGCCGTTCATTGTGTTTTTACATTATGTTTTATGTATACAGTATATCATGTTTTGTAGTTTTATTAGCTGTACACTAGACCATTCAAAAGGGGTCTGTAAGATGTTTTTGATGTTTAAGAAATATCTTATGCTCACCAAGACTGCATTTATTTGGTCAAAAATACAGTAAAAACAGCAATATTGTGAAATATTATTAGAAATTCAAAATAATTGTTTTCTTTTTTAATAGGTTATACACTTTATTTCAATGGTCCACTTTAGTCACGTAACTATGCAACTACATGCCAACTAACTCTCATTAGAGTATTTGTAGACTGTAGTAGACTGTTACTAGACTGTTAGATTAGGGTTAGTAGAATAAGTTGACATGTAATTGCAAATTAAATTACTTCAGTAGAATGTCTGTTGGGGGACCATTGAAATAAAGTGATACCCTATCAATTCTACTTATGTTATAGTTATATTTTTGTTTTTCTGTCATCCTAATTTAGATCCTAATTATTATTCTGCCAGATAAATATTTCTCTGAATCTAAAAATAATGTCATATGATACTTGTATACTTATTAAGATAATGACTCCCGAAATGGCTGTCATGTATTTAGGATCTTTTTGTTAGCAGCTTGTTGCTTGGTAAACTACAGTTTCAAAGTAGCTTCTTTAACAAGTTCCGGGGTGTTAATCAAATAATTTAAGCTGCAAATTAATGATTAATATCTTGCAAAAACTAAAAATGAATGATTACTATCTTGCAAATGCTATTTACAGTGCAAAACATGAACAGCTCCAGTTTGAAATAACCTGCCATGCAAGCAGATACTGCACTGCTGATTTGACTCTATATGTGCAAACAGAACCTGAAAGAGGAAGACAGACACTTGCATTGCCTTAGGCGGTTGTTGACAGGTAGCTCTAAAACATCTGTCATCATCTCTGTCAGCTTTTAAACCATTCGCCCTTGGCTTGTTAATCATCACTGTGGACCTCAGAGATTGATGGGGTTGTGACGGTACAGCAGAGTTGAGATGACCATTCACACGCCTTTACATGTCCTACAGAGAGACTGAGCTGTTCTATGCCGTAAAAAGCTTTGATATCCATATTAGTCTTTTGTGATAGCTATCTTTACAAAGATGAATGAGAAATATTTAGTTTTATAATCATGCCATTTTACTTTAGCAGTCCAAACCCTACGAAACAAGCTCATGGATTGATTACATTCTGATTTAGAGTTGTTCACGAAACAGCCACAAGCATTTTTAAGCATAAATGCTTTGTAAGGATAAATAGTTCACGGTTGTTCGCAGTCACGAGTAAGCTGGGAGCCAGCTGGATCAGGATGTCTTTTGGACCGCTTCAGGCCCACCCAGAAAATACAGAATGCTGGCTCAAACTCACTTTTCTCACTCCCCTAACAATACTGTGTTACAAAACACTGAAAGCGAGGGCACAGTTTTCTACTTTTCCGACCTGTTATTGCTGTTTTTCTTAAGACAGGTCACATCAGTGGAATGATCTCAATTACCCTCAATGTAAACCTAATTATGATTCATTGCTATAACAGCACTGTACTGTGTCTACACATGCTTCATCAGTTCACACCAATGACTCCGCAGAAAGAGAGCGAGAAAGAGAGGACAGCTATAGGACAGATAGCAGATGTTACTTGTCATAATGCCAAATGGAAAGATAAATGAACAAAGAAAAAATGAACATGAGAGGACTTTTAAGGACAAAATCAGAAAGAAGACGACACACCTAACATTATGACAAAAATGAGCTACTATACTCCATTTCCTGTGGCATGTATGAATGGATCCGTTTGAAAATCTTGTCAATATTGAATCCCACAGAGGAGCTGTAATCAGAATAACTCTGGAATTCAGTCAGTTGGGAAGGGATCTCCATCCGGTGCAAATTCCATCTTGCCATCCCTTGTTAATTGTTATCAATCAAACCTACGCTTATCGGGACTAATGAGCAGAGGGCCAGAAACCTCCAGCTTCAAGTTACTATGCATCTGTTGCACACACAATACATTCTATACTGCCTGAGTATTCAACCGTAACCACAGAAACTCCACTGGAGTCACAGAGACACAGTGTATTCATTTCTCCCCCCACTGTATAATGGAACTAAAACCCCTCTTACAGTCTCACAGATGCCAACTTCCTCCAACACTGCCTTCACTAACAAAGCGCCAAAGAGTACCATGGAGTTTTTCTGATCAAACAGATATATCAAACGTATATCAGATATCATATTAGAGTGCAAATTTGATTACTGCTTCTTATTATAGCATATTTGAAGTCTGTGGTAATCTGAAAATAAAATCTTGAAAATATAAGTAGGTAAATAGATAATTTTCTATTCATTAAAGTGTTGTGAGGCAAAGTGTATTACAATTTCAACCAAGTAGGACAACCATTTTCAACACTGATATTTATAAGAAATGTTTCTTAAGCAGCAAATCAGCATATTAGATTTCTGTAGAATCATATGACACTGAAGACTGGAGTAATGATGCTGAAAATTCAGCTTTGCCATCACAGGAATAAATTACATTTTAAGACATATATAGCAAACAGTTATTTTAAATTGTAATAATATTTCACAATATTACCGTTTTGAATCCTCACCTTTTGGTTGAGTCCCCTCTTCCTGATCTTGCGTGCATTCCCTGAATCAGATGCCAACAGCAGAAAGAAATAGACCAGCACAACTGGCACAAACCCAATCCGGATCTGACAGCCCGGCATGATCCCGCTCTTTCAACCTGACGCTCCTTCTTCTCTCCCAGTAATCCTCAGACTTTTGAAGTTGGTCCTTCTGTCCAAAACTTTGTTGTTGGACGTGTTTCTGTTGTGGCTTCCTCAGCGTTTACGTGTGTTTAAGGTCTCTGTCCTGTTGAGGTTACATAAATTCTTCTACAGGAGAGTTTCTAGTGCCATAAAGAGGGAAAAAAGCTGCAGAGAATGAACACATAAAGAACACCACTGAAGGAGTTAGAGCAGGAGAAATCAATGAAAAAGAAAGAGAAAAAGAGACAGCAGTGTGCATCTGAGGAGAGGGTTAAATGTGTCTACTGACACGAAAAGCACATGGTTACTCTGAGAGAGGGAGGGAACGAGAAAGAGAGGGAGGGAAAGAGGAGGACAAAAAGACAAAGTTGAGAAAATTATTTTTTTTTATTTTAGTTTTTTTTTTACACTTTTGCTTTGGCCAGGCATCTTTATTAAGTTATTTTATGACCGTTTTCAGGCCTGATACACAAACTTTATCTGTCTTCATCTGGAAAATACATCTGTGAAATATTCAACAAAGCAAAAGAACAGCAGAAAAATCTCATACTTCACATATTTGCTTTTGTCTTAAGTAAATGTTATTCCTAGCACCAGTATACTGAGGTTTCTCTGAGTGTGTGTGTTTATTACCATGGGATAAAACAGACTGGGCGAAGAAGCGGAAAGAATGAAAGCATGTGGTGAATTCTGAGGAAGGGGCCACTAGTCTTTGAAATTTCATGTTCCCTCCTAAAGTAGGACATCCCGCCTCCAGCCTCACTCTCTACCCTTGTGTACCCCTGCTACAGGGGCTGGGGGAAAAAACAAAGGAATGCCAAGTCCATTTTAACCTTTAACACCACTGCTTTTACTGGATGCACACACTTGTGATTATTTCAGGGTTTAGGAAAAATATATGCTTACCGAATATTCCCAAAGTGGAAGAAAATGATTCCAGAAATTATTATATCCCAGGTAATCTGTTCCAAAAAGAAAAAGCAATAACAACACAACACATGTCTGTTTATGCCTGAAATGTCAGGTGTCTGTTTCTATATTAAATGAATGCAACAGCTTTAGTACAAGTTAAAGGGATAGTTTAGCCAAAAATTTTGTAATCGTTTACTCACCCACATGTTGTTCCAAACTCATATGAGTTTCTTTCTTCTGTTGAACAGAGAAGAAGATATTTTGAAGAATGTGGGTAACCAGACAGTTGATGGCACCCACTATGGAAGTCAATGGGGGCCATCAACTGTCTGGTTACCCACATTCTTTAAAATGGGGTTGTTCTCCCTCGGTAGAAATCACATTCCGGGGGGGGGGGGGGGGGGGGGGCTCTTTCACTTTCACAATCAAAAGGATCAAAGCACGTGCACGCCACTGCTCGGATTTCATCAAAAATATCTTAATTTGTGTTCTGAAGACAAACAAAGGTTTTACGGGTTTGGGACGACATGAGGGTGAGTACTTAATGACAGAAATTTCATTTTTGGGTAAACTAACCCTTCAAGCTATACAGCTACTGAATTACTTCATTTTAACTTCCATTAATGTAAATGCATTAATGTAATAATCACTAGAAAAATATTAGCTGCCTACAAACTCAATTTCTGTTTTTTGTGTATTATTAATTTTTGTTTGTATGTGTCTGTGTGTGTTACTAAATGATGTTTTGTTCTGCGTGTTTGTTTGGTAGGTGTGTAACAGTTGTTTTGAATATTGGTCTGAATGCTGTATTTTATATCTGATATTTGTGATAACTTGCTTTACTTTTTTTATTTTAGGTTTCCTTTTTAAGAACTGGCAAGGGACAACAGATGAAAATTAGTCTTAGTCAACTTTTTTCTTTTTTTTTTTTTTTTTTTTACAAACAAAATCATTTAAATATTATCAGATATAATTAACAGCATGTCAAAAATTGTATTGATAGATTTGTTTTTAATTTTCACTCAAATTCACTTGAACTTGAAGGATATATGATAAGTGAAACAATCTGCATAAAAACACCTGTATGGCAGGATTTCAATAATTGAAGTGAATGCATATGTGTCATCTGATGCACAGCTGTTCTGATTCCTTTGATCTATGATTTTTGTAAAGCTTTGAGACAATCAGTCTCCAACCTGCTGATGCTACGATCGGCAAAGATGAATCCAGTAACACAGATAATGATCATAGACTATAGATCTGAACTGCCCAAAACCTCAGGATCTGCTGAGTAAATAAGATCCATGTGACAGTAAAACTCAAGCTGATGTGTGAGAAAAACCTAAGCATTTTCCTGTGCTTTAATGTTGCTCGTACTGCAAACTTCCAATGTCTGTGGGGATGTTTCCCTTTTATTATCTGTACAACAGAATTGGTGTATTATTGTGGAAATAAGCTTTCATGATTTATGTGTGGATAAAAGAAAATAGGGGCTCACTGTGCTCTAGAAAGAAGATAAATCTGCAAGAATAAATGCTATGATGTTCTATTCTCTCTGTTTTTACTTCTCTCCCTTTGAAACAAATACCTTTGATTCTTGCATGTAGGTGCATGTAAGTGATGTGGGCTTGAGTGTGTGAGCTATCAGGCACTTGTAGACACTTGAGTGTTATACAACGGTCTGAATTACTAGCTTCAGTTATTCTATTTTTATGTTTTATGAAATACATCAAAAACTGTATTTCCTTTAATATCTCCATATTAGAGCCACATCAGTCTGTATCGGTTCTCAGTGGAGCTCATACAGCTGTTCCCATCACTCTTGTTTAAGACAGCCCCTCTCATTTGACCTCATTATAGGCCCACCCAATAACCAAGTATCCCTCCAGCTTTCCAGTTTTTCTTCTCCAACTTTTATTTTCTTGCTGCTTTGAAGTTCACTCTCTCTGTAAGCATTATGTCTCCCTTTGTATGGCCTCACTACATATGCATCTTTTTCATTCATAATACATATACCACTGATATAACTTTCTATGAAATTTCAAACACAGAAGATAGCATGATATACAATAAGCATGAACGGCCTCAAAAGCCACACTCACAAAATGAAATTGTCATCATTCACACCCTCATGTATGACTTTCTGTGGAACATAAAAGAAGGCATTTTTGTGATTTTGTCCATATAATGGAATTCAATGGTCACCAAAACTGTTACCAACATCTGTCATGTTCCACAGAAAAAGAAAGTCATAAAGGTTTTAGGTGACATCAGGGTAAATAATAACAGACTTTTAATTTTGTGGGTAAATTAACACTTCAAAATGTATGAATGTCAATGCATTCTATACAAAATACACTCAAAAAATAAATAGTTTTACACACAATTTAATTTAGTTTATTTAGTTGGGTGAACACAGTTTAGTTGGTTTAGGCCAAATTAATTTACTCTAGTAGACTATGTTTAACTTAACTTTATTACATTTGTAACGATAATATTAAACTTTTTGAGAAAAAAAATTACATAGTGCACCTTTAATTTTCTTTTGTTTAAACAAACAATTTACACAATGTATATAATGAACAAATAAGAAAAGACTGGTATCAGTACTGAAATTACTATAGATCATTGCCTAAGCACAAGCGCCACTCTTCACCAAACTAACCACAAAATCTAAAAAATTACAGAAACTCCTCTAATTGTCCAACATAACTGAACTTTACACACTTAATTCAAAAATTTAAGCTGCGTCCGAAATCGCATACTGTTGAGTAGGTACTACTTTTGAATTTAAATTTACTTCACAACCGTTGAAGAAGTATAGTATGAATGCGTGTAGTATGAATGAATTCGGACGTACTACATCCGCCATGTTGTTACTGTCACATGACCTACCAGCGTCAGTTATGTCCCTTCAACTCCATTCACAAATACTCTCCCGTGGCCTCATGATAGTCCATCGTAATTGCACTTCAGAATCTCACCAGAAGTCATTTTCGCCTACTGTTTTTTGAAAACTATGAATTCAGACATACTACTTTGTTCGCATACTGTTTTTCGCATACTATATAGTATAGAAGTATTCGATTTCGGACGCAGCTTTTTAAAGCATGCTGGAACTGCAGATCCACTGCCCAGTAAGTTGTCAACAAAAATTATTCATGTTACACAAATGACTTAAGTAAACTTCAGCTTTAAATATATTAGGTGGATTGAACACAGTGAAATTAAGTTTGTGTTACTTTAGCTCATTTGAATTAATTAAACTCAACTAGCAGAACTAAACTTGCAATTTCCAGTCATAATTGTGAGTTTATATCTCGTAATTCTGAAATTCTGAAAAAAAGGCAGAATTATGAGAAAAGTTTTTACTTATTTATTCAGTGGTGGAAACAAGCTTACATAAATATTTTCTTATCTAATGAGGTTTAAGTTTATATATTTCTTTCTAATTTTGTGTGCAGAAAGAACACAGTCTGTCCCTTTTAGTGCAGTTATTTTATTGTAAGACTAAGCAGATCATAAAAAACTCTGGCTTACGATGCTTTTGGGAAACACAGTCCAGGTCTGTCTGTGTTTGCCTGTCACTATTAAAAAGTTCTCTTTGCTGAGTCTGTAGTCTTTGCCTCTTACTTTTCAAAGAGCTGGTCTCCTTAATCAGGTGTTCTGCCACTTTGCATTTTCTGTTTAGAGACATTTCTGTCTAATTTCTTGGGTATTTTTTCTTTTGTCTGTAATATAAGATTCAGTCTAATTCAGTTTTGATCCTGAAGCACAAGGTCACACATGCATCATTCTGAACGGCTGTTTCTGGGGTTACTGCCTAACAGACTAAACGAAGGTCAAAGTGAAGAGGCCCAGGTTTATGAGAGGAGGGAGATATGGCTTGAGAAACGGATCTGGGATCCGTTATTCCACTTTACTCCATCAACTGTTTCCAATTACAGACTTCAAAGGACTCATCGCCTCAACCGGGTTTAAAAGAAAGGATGGCTCAGGTCACAGGAAAACAGCAAGAGTCCTATTTTCTCTCATTACAGCATTATTTCTTCTTCTCTTTGGGAAAGGAATGATGGGATCAAGCGTCAAAAACTATATACAGTATAACGGCCTATTTCTCCTTGAAATAATAAATCCACAGTGAATTTACAGTGAAATAATTGTCAAGATAAAATGATAAGATCAGTGTTCTTATTTGTTAACTAAAACTAAAACTTTTAAAAATCATTGTTTGGTATTTGAAATAAAATAAAATAAAATAAAATAATTAGATGAAACACATACAAAACTTAATGAAAATTAGACATGTTCTAATTGTTAGTATTAAAACTGAAGATATAAAAATAAAAGCTCATTAAAATTCTATAATAGTATATAAATAACATTCAGTATGATGAATATGATAAAATTATTAACTTATTTTGTGAATATCAGAATACACAGCTTATACTCTCATTATTAAAACTAAACCAGATATAAATGCAGATCTGTAGTGCTAGATAATACCTTTCATCCTATCAGCACCTCTATGTGTCTGACCCAGCATGAACAGTTCATTTGAGATCTAATAGTCAATAGACATACTATATTCAATAGTCAGTTTTAGGCAAACTTTGATTCCACATGTCAGTTCTAATGTCAGGTCTCCTCTTTCTTTGAGTGCATTGTGTTTACTGTCAGTACTTAAAACGAGGGGAAATAAAAGTTAACAAAAATATTGTAATGCGTGTGAATAGACTAAAACGTGAAGAACGTTTTCATTTGTATGCCACTGAAGGCTCATTTTGTCTAGCATAATGTTTGCTTTCTCGGATGGTAACAAGCATACTGAAATTTATTTCAGTTTTTTTTTTTTTTTTTTCCAATTTGGAAAGCCACTAATCTGTGATGCACACAGACCAGCATGTATAAAACACATCAAAGTGCAGATGCTGGGAATAGATTATTGTGAAAAAATGCTTTGATATCTTGTAAAGATGGCTTAGCTTTGAACAGTTACCATTTCATCACACTGTATAAACAAGAAAGATCTAGACAGTGTTGAATATCGTGTGGTTTTCTTCAGCGGGATGTGCCTGTGTTTTTAGTCAATGCCTTACATATTTATTTATGAAACATATTTATTAAGGTATTTTAAAGGTGCTTTTGCAAAATGAAATGCACTTCAATATACTTTATGCTCTATTAAACATACCCTCAGTTATTTTGAGGAAAATTATAATGTTATAATGAGGAAAACATACAGTTTCACTGTAGCCATCCATCCTTATTTCCCCTTTCTCACCATTAGAGGGCGATCAATGAGAATGTTTTCTGAAACTGCGGGATGTATTTGACATCCAGACCTGTGGAGGGAACTTTAGATAAAATCTATGTTTCAATCCCAATTTTAATTTGTGTAATTTTAGGCAAACAGACCAAAATACATTCTTCATATTGTTATACAAAAGAAATTCCAGATATTGTTTTTGAATGCATGTGATCATCTTTGGCTGTAGCTAAACCATGAGTCAGCTTCCATTAGTCCATTAAGGCACTGTCCATTTTCCACACTTACTGGAGCAATAGATCTGATTAAATATATTGCTTACAATGGCATCATTATTGGACTACATTAGAAGACTTCCCAGAATGTTTCATTTAGGTGAGAAAGGTCTGTTCACTCAGCATCATTAAGAGTGAGAGTTTCCTTCAGGAATGGACAGACAATGCATGTCAGCATCATGAGGCCATGTTATCAGTTCACACCTATCACTTATGACAGTCATCTCTAATCATAACCACTGCATGTGTGGTGAAACTTGAATGCATCATATTTGTCCACAGTAATGTGACACTGCAAAATAAATGTCAGTTGTATGTGACCCCTAAATGCACATTACGCTAAAGCCTCCTCTTATTAACTTTTTCCAAAATTGGAATTCTTGTTTTTTAGATCCTTGCGACCTTTCCTGTTCTCCAAGTGGATATCTTTTCCCTTTTCCATCCCTTTTTTGTTCATCTGATGTAACACAAGCAAAAACAAGGCGGAGACGAGAAGAGCCACGCCCGCCATCAGGAAACCAGCACCATAGTCATTCATTTTGTCTATGAAGATTCCTGTAGAAACAGTAGAAGAAATTATTTCATCATTGTCAATTGTGGTTGAAGTTTCATAAACTAACTTAAACTAGCTTAAAAAAAAAAAAAAAAAAGGAAAATCAGATATAAAAAGTCATTCATATAACGTAATACTAAAATTAAATGGTCAATCAATGCTATTAGCCTGGAATTAAAACACATACTTGCCAATGCAAAACTCAATTCAACAAATGGTGGTTGCAAGGGCATTTGCATGCGGTTTTTAGGGTGTTCTGGGTGGTTGCTTGGGTATAGTAGTGACGCTTGCCTAAGCACCACTAATTAGCCTGCAGTTGTTCGTTCATCATCCCACCTCCCCTTTTCTGCCTAACCTGCTTTCTGAATGCACATTTCCCTGTACATTATTTTAAATGATCAATCAATTAAAGCACAGAGGAACAGAGCACCTATGAAGTCAGTGATGCAGTGATTATTTGAGTCATCTTTTATAATGCCACAGTAAAGGAGTTTCCCAACCCGATTAAAAGTCACTGAAAAAAACTGCTGCAGAGCTAATTTACGGTGTAATTACACCGCTGTTTTGGAGCCCACAGCAGACTACACTCCTAACCTGTAGTGCCTAAAATAAAGACTCTCCTCTCCTCGCAAACATCAATCTGTGCTCTATTTAATAGATTGAAAACCCAAGAGATTCATATTAAGTACATTAGTCTTTCAGAATACAGATATGGACATGGTTTTGGCAGTTGATGCCTCTAAATGGACAGATGAGGCTTTTCTGGATGATTTAGTGCTGAACTGCCTCTGGCCTGGGAGAGGTTTTTGGCTGCACGGGGGAGAACTCTTCCAACTTGTGCCATGTTTTGGCAGAAGCTCTTAAGAGAAAAATTGTTAGGTAAGGGCAAAATGTCATCATCTCCACATTACAATACCATCTATTTGAAGTTGTCCTATCAGAGCTTATCATCTAGTAATCAATTACAGCTATTTTATGCATTGTTGTTCTTGGCTGGTTTTTTGTTTGTTGATTCTCTGGCCACTCTGCTGATGTATTGTTGCACTGCCGTTTGTGATGTGTTCTATGTACTGGGCACAGAAAAATTACAGCCAATGAAACCAAATGAATGGTTTAAATTTGGCCAGGACGTGGCCCGCTACTGAAAGAGGAAAAGCCATTTGTGCAGTGACCAATAATCCATGAAATTAACACAACAGCCGAGTGCATTTTTTTGATAGGCAATGCTTTATGGGAAGATAACACATTATTACTGTAAACTGAGTCCTGTCAGGCATTAACGAGAAACCTCACCAAAGAAATATGATGAGGGAAAGGTATGCATTAGGATGACTGATAAAGAGCTTTTCAAACAATAAAACAGGACAACTTGTGTTTGCATAATTTCAGACTAGAGTAACTTTAGCAAGCCATTTGTAAAGATATTGCATATTGAACAATGGCCCTTGCTGGTAGATGTCATAATAACCTACTCAACATATAAATAAAGGAAAAAATAAATCACAAATTTATCACAATATAATATAATATAATATTAGTATAATTTATATATATATATATATATATATATATATATATATATATAAAGTATATATAAATATAAATATTTATAAGTCATACATATACAACAATAATTAATACAATTATTGATTATAATAATTATGAATTACAATTATTAATTACACATACTTTTAATTATATATTATATTTGTAATTTATTTAAATTACACAATCAACATATATATATAATTTAAGATTAAGATATAATTTAATAAAATAACATTATACAATATAAAATATAAAAGTATAATATTAATATATTTTTTTTGTTCAAAATTGTTTGTTATATATCTAACAAATATGCATATATGCATATATGTTATTTATTTAATATATTTAAAAACAAACGTAACAACTATATATAGTATAGTATTGTATATATATAATTAATAATATATATAATTAAACTATATATAATTAATAATATATATTAATATATCTTTTTTTGAGGGCCTCTTTAAAGCATGACATTGACTTTTCCGTCAGCTGTCTTTGTTGTCTCTACTCAACAATATAAAAATAAAATATATTAATATTATACTTTTTATATTTTATATATATATATATATATATATATATATATATAAAATCTATATTTGTATTATATATATTATATATAATTTTATATTTATATATCTTATATTAATTTTTTTTTTTTTTTTGAGGGCCTCTTAAAAGCATACAATTGACTTTTCTCTCAGCTGTCTTTGATGTCTCTACTCAGGATAGTCACTAATGATCAAATTACTTTTAAACATCTCACCTGCCAAAGGTGGTCCAAGAAGGCCACCACTGCTGCGGATGAGCATGAAGAAACCCAGAGCGCTCCCGAGCCTCTCCACCCCCACCACTTCCGCGAGTACCGTGATGTGAATGGCCACGGTTGCGCCGAACACCAGTCCGTAACCTGCACTGAACAGCGCCAGCTGGGTGAACGTGGTTGCTAGTGGGCAGAGCAACAGAACAATGCCCAACAAAATCACTGTGACAATCAGCTGATGGACTGTCTTTACCAGCCGCAGATTAGCCACCCACCCGAAGAGCACCCGGCCAAACAGGTCCAGCACCGCAGAGATGGACATGAGAGCGGCTGCCTTGTACTCCTCCACTCCTTGACTGCGGGCGTACGGTACCAGAAAGAGAGATGGAGCGAAGAAGCCAAGAGCAGCAAAGACACCAAACATTGAGTAGACCATGAAGCGAGCGTTGGCAATAAGTGTGTAGTCCACGTAACTTATGATTTTGACCTTCAGTGGATCTAATTTCTTCGAGTCTGACCCGTTTTTTAAACTTCTGTGTGAGTCTGTGTGAGATTGAGATAACAGTTCCAGCTCATGATCTTTCTTCTCTACCAGTTCTTTAGAAGGAACATGTCTGTTGAGTGGTCTCAGAAGAGCTCCGCACAAACACAAGTTGAGCTGCAGAGCTCCCAGGATCAGCATCGCTCCCCTCCAGGAATACTGATCCACCATGAACTGGAAGGATGGGGTCAGAACAAAGGTAAGGAGGCACTCTCCTGTACTAGCCAGAGCGTTGGCCATTGGCCGTCGCTTTTCAAAGTACCAGCCCAGCATGGTGACAGTAGGGGTCCAGGTCAGGGCGTAGCCAAATCCTGCAGAGGACAACACAAAAAGGTAATTCAGAGCAGGCATTTATCTTTTTGACCAGTCATTTATTTTTCAAGGTAAAATATTGTATAAATGCCACTGGCTAAATGGACAAGTTATGTGTATTAAGAACATCTAGCAACACTGACTAACTGAACAGCCATGGAACATTTCTATTATTGAACTTGACCTGCAAGATGTGCTTCTGCTGTTACTTACACACTAGACTTTTAGCATTTATTGAGTCAGTGGCAGACTGACAGTGGCTTTTTACAATACCGCTCAAATGCTTTTAATACCGCTTTTAATGTTTTTGAAAGAAGTCTCTTATGCTGACCAAGGCTGCATTTATTTGATGATAAATACAGTAAAAACATTAATATTGTGAAATATTATTACAATTAACTTTTTCTATTTTAATATATTTTAAAATGTAATTTATTCCTGTGATGGGGAAACGTCTCGGTTACGTATGTAACCCTCATTCCCTGAAGGAGGGAACGGAGACGTACGTTGAACGTGACTGACTGAATAGGGAACTGAATTTTCAGCATCATTACTTCAGTCCTCAGTGTCACATGATTCTTCTGAAATCATTCTTATATGCTGATTTGATGCTGGGGTGGGGGTGGGTCTAATGCTATTTCATGCATTCTGACTTATTTACACTGTTAAAGAGTTGCATTCGTATGCTAAACATGGCCAAAGTTTTAAAACATGAGTTGGATGTATGATGGAGTATTTCTGTGCCAAATACACTCCTTCTGGATTCGGATAAGTTTCGGAATTTTTTTTCCGAGTATGGTCCTGTATCACGTCATAAAGGGCAGAATTCCTTGTATCGGCACTTCTCTCTTTGATAAGAATGCTCACACATCACCCAGAGCACGCCCATCAATGTCATTTGTTCGGGTTACGGAAGCTGAGAGATTTTTCAACAATGTCACTACAGAAGTGTGTTTTTGACTATGAGGGAAAGATACCCTTTTTCAGCTTCCCAAAGAGCCCAGCGTTAAGGGACCAGTGGATGCAGTTTGTTTTTCCAGGGCAGCAACGAAGTTTTGCACATATGTTTGTTTGTTCCCGGAATTTCGGTGATGAATGTTTTGTAATCAAGTCCCAGTTTGACGCTGGATTTGCAGTTCGCGGGCGGTGAGTAAAACCGCATTAAATGTTTGTTGGCAATCGGCACGCAAGTGGATATAATGTAAATAACACCAACGTTTTTGTTCCCTATTTATTTATAATGATGTCGCAGCTTGCAGACGATCGCTACGCAAAAGCTGTGCGTGCTCGTGACTCTAACTCTGCCCACGGCATGCCTCCAGGAGCTCGGCTTTTTTCGAGTCAGTGTATCTATCTTTTATAAATATGATAAAACTAAAGACTTTTCAGAGATATGAAGGATGCAATACTACTCCATAGGTACTCAAGATTAACATGAGATTGGCAGAAACTGTTTGTGTTATGTACGCTTTAACTGTAGTTTAACTCTAAAGTCTATTGGGTAAAATTCTTTCTTTGTTTCTTTGCTCCTATTTTCTTGTCCCATCATATGCTTGTCTCTCTGCAGTGTTCCTGAATCGGAGAGGTTCATGAATAACATCCCATACAGCCGCTATAAATGGCTAATGACCTTTTCTAGTTGTGAATCAACGTTGAAAGATGGGAAGTGTGAATGTGTGTGTGCAGGAGCCATATGCTCTACTGCTGGTTGTGCTCTTACCTGTAAGGAACCCCACAGTGATGTACAGCTGTAGCAGATCCTGGGCATATGACCCGGCCACCATCCCAATGCTGCTCAGCAGACCCCCCACCATGACCACTGGCCGATGGCCGAAGCACGCGCTCAATGCAGAGCCTACGGGGGCTGAATCATAGACAAACACAAAGAACACAGTCATGACCTACTGTACAGCTAGTAGCCAAGTGCTCCGTCAGCTCCTGTAACGCTAACACACTGTTAGACAGAGAAATGGAGGGGTACAACACAAACTCATATTTCTAGTCTCCTGCTCTGTTAGATATATTTCAGCCTCACAATGTTTAAAGGTCTGATGGTGCCGGAAAACATGAGTGTGGCTCTAACAAATATTAAAAGATTACATTGAGCTTGTGTGTTGGCATGCATTTTATTTGTTGTGAACGTGTTTGCAGATTTGATTTTGTATGAACATTGCACATGAATATTAATAACGAATAAGATCAACAGAGAAGATCAAGTGTCACACTGACATATCAGTTAGTGTATGTCTACAGTTAAGCATTGAAAGGCAAAAGTTACTGAGAGTGTAAGTGGAGGGAGCCCCCTGCTGGTTGAAATTGAAATTGGTACATACCCCCAAAATGTACTGTTGCCACAGAGATGGATGTGATCCATGAGCTTGCAGTCGCTGTGGTTGCAAAGTAGTGGTGTATTTCTACAAAGAACACACCAAAGGACTTGATTACACCAAATGTCAACCCAAAGACAAGGAAGGTGGAAAGCACAATGAACCAGCCATAGCCTCCATCCGGGGGACCTGCAGGCCGAACTATTCTTCTCTTTCTTTGTAGTTCCATTGGAAGCTCAGAAGAAGTTCATCATTTGCCATCTAAAAAAGAAAAACAATATAAATGGAATATTTTATATAAATGGAAATACATAAATCCACACTGCCTGTTCTCCGAGCCAGTAACATGAGACAAGTGATATAGTTCATCAATTATTATCTCTGTGTCAAAACAGCTGAAGAATGATTAACTACTACATGCCATAATCACATTGCTGTAAACTGTGCACGTGTTTTTGTTTTTTGTTTTTTTTGTATGAGGCAATGAATGTGTAACCTCTGTCAATACCCCTACAAGAATAGTGAACACACTGTAAACTTGTTTTTACATGACTGACCTGCACCCACAAACAGTGAGATAATGAGTTCTTCCTTTAACGTTTTTTTTTAACAGCCAGAAGAAATTGTAAACATTCAGCCCCTAGCATTTGAAATAACAGTTCTGAATCAGTCAGTTGAATGTACAGTTGGAGTTTATGCTGTTGGTTTTCATTATCCACATAGGAGTGCTTTCTAAAGCAGCTGACATGTTTGTCCTGTTTTATAGCCAATGCGTGTGTTGCAGGATGGTATTATCAGCAGTGTTGGGTAAGTTACTCTTAAAAAGTAATTAATAGCTGCAAATTACATCTTCAATAGTGTAATTAGATTACTGTACTAATTACTCTCTAAAAAGTAGGTTACACTTTATATTAAGGTGTCTTTGTTACACTGTAATTATACATTTAAGTACTGAGTAATATCAATTAACTACATGTACTTACTATAGAGTTAGGAGCAGCGTTGGGGAAAGTTACTGCATTACAATATTGCGTTTCTCCCTAAAAATTAACTAACTGCGTTACTTAGTTACTTTTTATGAAAAGTAATGCATTACATTACTTTTGCGTTACTTTTTCTCACCTGCTTGTTTAATTTAATTTAATATATTTAATTATTACAGGTTTGTGTAAAATTCTGTGATTGCATTTTACTGTTTTTATCCATTTTGAGGAATACTGAATGTTTTCGTGCAAGTGAGATGAGTAAATGGATGTTCGCATTTAGTCGAGAACTACAATAACCATCATGTTTACACAGCGCACACAAGGATAGACGTGAACCTGCTCTTTTAATTCTTTCAAATAAATAATATATCATTGCATAAATTATACTTGAACTGACCAAAGTATTTAAAGGGAGAAGGTTACATTAAAAACATACATTTTATCATTATAGACATTAAATTTTGATGTTAAATCCACTATTGTTTTATATAAAATTGTTCTATAGTCTATACAGTATTTAATGCAATTAAGTTACTGTAATTAAATGATAGAAAAATTGAGTAATCCCTTACTTTACTTTTTCAAGGGAAAAGTAATTAATAGCCAATAATTCTTTTATGCCAAAAATCATTGGGATATTAAGTAAAGATCATGTTCCATGAAGATATTATGTTAATTTCCTACTGTAAATATATAAAAAAAATATTTTTGTGAGTGGATATGCGTTGCTAAGGACTTCATTTGGACAACTTCAAAGGTGATTTTCTCAATATTTTTTATTTTTTTTGCACCCTCAGATTCCAGATGTTCAAATAGTTGTATTTCGGCCAAATATTGTCCTATCCTAACAAGCCATACATCAATGGAAAGTTTAGGGTCACCTATGACATGGAACTACAAAATATCATGTAGGGTAAAACCATAATATGTATGAAATATTTTTTCCATATTATTATTTTTGCATGTTACTTTCTGCACTTTCATATTTACAAGTTACCATCAGGGCAACAACCACTATAGACAATGAGGGGAGCATTCAAAATAATGTTATAATTACTTTCACTTTTGCTTATAGATAGTATAGATTTTGCTGAATTTCCTTTTTTTTTTTAAACATACGCAGACTGTTTTTGTGTGTAAAATGCAGCACAGCTATTTTACAGTATGAAGCTCTATTCTAAATTTTAGGTTTTCAACAAACATTATTTTGCAGTGCAAAGAATACATATAAATGAGAACAAAATTAAGATAAAACACCTTGCTTTTTCACATAATATTTTTTAATCATGTTTAATCATGTCAGCCAATTAAAATATAATAAGGCACTAAATTCTGAATCTAATCACAGCTGAAAGGGGTTGCAGGGGTTCTAGTCATTATATCCGCAATACAAATTAGATCTTACCTCTCATAATATCTGTTGGCTGAAAAGACTCCTCATTTCCAAGTTCTGCATGGCTCATCTTCAGTGACAATGCGTATACTGTACACAGAAATACAAAGGTCACAGAGAAGAAGAAGGAAGTGGTAGGTAATCTGCTTGGCTATAAACTATTTTCATACGCATTACTGCAGAATGCTTCTCTCTTTGTGCCAAAGGAGATGCACAACTGCTGTGGACGAGCTTTAGAGGTCCTCACTTGAATGATCTCTGGACCTGAATATAAACAAGCTGTTTTGTAAATGGATTACTCTGGAAAGTAATGTGTGTAGCACATCATTCTCTAGAATGCATAATAACAAGATGTGCAGAAATGAACAATTAATTATAGACTAAATCACTTTCATATCCTACCATACTCATGAAGGATAGGACAGTAAAATACATACACAAGCAGAGAAACACAGGTTCTTTATATCATTTTAAACTTTCCTTATGATAAATATGATGAGCCTTCTGGTGCATTCAACTTTGTAAAACATGTTTTCTTAGATAAGCGAAAAATGTGCTTCATGTGATAGCATCTAAATTAACTGCTTTTATTCAAGTCGAACATATTATTTATGACTGAAACATTCTGAATATATTAGCCAACACCAATGAAAGTAATTTCTAAGGATCAGATAAAATAGAAATAGGTAACAACTGCACAAGAATGGCCAAGAAAAGAAAAGTACAGACTTCAGCTTTTTTGATAGGCTCCAATAGGATGTCACATAATTCCTTCTTCTCATTTTTAATCCCCAGCAGCTCACAAAGTGCCTAGTAATAGTAGGATTTTGAAGATGAGATGGTCAAATAAACATTTGACCTCCAAAGAATTTGTGCTGTATATAAAAGTTCAATACTAAGTAAACAAATCTATACATAAAGTTATGCCTAACTGTGTTTTGAAATTAGCATCGTCCAAGGTCATTGTATAGGATTTAAAATTTTTATGGAAAAATATTTTTTATCAAGATACAAACTGGTAATCTTGGGCTTGAACTACTGACACTCTATTTCAACTAAAATTGAAGCATAAACATACTTTACCCTGAGAACCAAAAATCATTCCGTAATAGCCTGAATCTCATTTCTCAGCCACTGTTCTGAGTTCATTGATTAGTAGAGGTCATTTAAGCTTCCTCTGATGTTTGATCTTCACTGCTTGGAGTGTTTTGAAAAACAAATTAAAAGGAAGGAAAATTAAATATGCTCAGGGGCCAGTAAAAAACTTGTTTCATTGATGTTCTCTCTCTCTCCCCCCTTTATGCATGTAAAGTAGGAAGAGTTTCCTAAAAGGAAGGATAAACTGTCAAATGTGCATAAAAATGGCCAACTCCAGATTCATTCAGCTGATATTTGTGGCTCCTGGACAGGCACTTAAACATTATTAATTATAAAATAGATGGGGAAAGTATTAAAGAAACACTATAAAATACAGTGTGCATAAAAAACAGGATGTGGATGATAAAAACTAGACCAGATATGCTCATAAGCTTCCATATAAAGGAACTAAACTAACATTAGTTGCACCACAATGCCTGTTAAACATGTTAATGTGACACTTAATGTAGATGATAATACACATAGCCTATAAGATCATGGGGTTACACTTTATTTCGATGGTCCACTTTAGATATTCTACTATCTATAAGCAACTTTGAATTAATATTTTTATTTGCCCCGCAATAGGGGAGAGCGGGGCACAAAGTAACGCGGGCCTAGTTGTAACACAAATGGTTTAAAACTTTCCACATACGCCAGCATGACGAAACTCATCAACGTTGTAATACTGTTACAGTGTGCCCCTTTTGGAACTATGCTATTCTATCCTATACTTTTATGAATTCTATTGATAAACCATGAGAAAAAGGTGAATAAAGACTGAGAGTCAATGTTCATAAAATTATTAATTATTATTATGTTTTGAACTATGCTGTATAGCTGTTTTGCAGTGTGTGTGTTGTCAAACGCAAAAATTAGTTTATTTTTAATTATAAAAATGTTTCATTTTATATAAAAAGGTTAATAATTGTATTTTATTGACAAAATATTTTAGTTTGTCTTATATATATATTTTTTTGATTAGATCAGATAACATTTTAAGCTGTTGTATGGTCATGTTACATTGTGCCCCACCTATGGGGCATGTTGTCACATATCACAAAATCAAGAAAAAAGTATACACTGTATTAATGAAAGAAAACCACATAATTGTACTAGACATGTGTGAAATTAATGTGGGAAAAAATAAATACTCTGAACCCCAAGTGAATTTACACAAACTGAGAAAAAGTGTTACTTTGTGCCCCGCTCTCCCCTAATTTATAGCGCATCACGCATAACCGACGCGCTGTAATAACATTAGCTAACTCCTCATTTAAAAAACAAAACAACTTGTTTAACACCTACATCAATGTTTACTCTTCAGTGGTGTGCACCTGAAAGGTGAGTTTTGTTTATCTTAACATCCTGATCATATGTGCATTATGAGCAGGCCTATTTGCAGTGCATTTCTGTATTTGCATGTGTTGTGAACTTTTGCAGTGCGTTTCTGTATTTGCATGTGTTGTGAACCTTTGCAGTGCGTTTCTGTATTTGCATGTGTTGTGAACTTTTGCAGCGCGTTTTTGTATTTGCATGTGTTGTGAACTTTTGCAGTGCGTTTCTGTATTTGCATGTGTTGTGAACCTTTGCAGTGCGTTTCTGTATTTGCATGTGTTGTGAACTTTTGCAGCGCGTTTCTGTATTTGCATGTGTTGTGAACTTTTGCAGCGCGTTTCTGTATTTGCATGTGTTGTGAACATTTGCAGCGCCTTCTTTTATTTTGTATTTGCAAAAACGCGTTTTTGTATTTGCTCGTGTTGTGAACTTTTGGTGCTCAAGAAACATTTCTTATTATCAATGCTGAAAATAGTTGTGCTGCTCAATATTTGTGTGGAAACCATAATATACATTTTCATATTTTCATATACATGATCATTTTGGTTGAACAGCACTAGAAGTTTAAGATAACATACATCAGCTTTGAAGATAAATGTCTTGTTTAAAGCTTCATTGGTTGGATGTTCTCTAACTAATTGCTGGTCCAGTCTTGGATGAAATCCAATTAAAAAGGACCAACTGTCAGCTAGTTAGTTATCGAATGTTGTGCATTGCCTGATTAGCTGTGATCTTTTACTCTCTGGACACGCATCACACAACCCATGGTCAACAGACCTTGGCATCATGTTTAATGATTTCATATTCCAGACATGAATCTCACCACGTCTCATAATATTAAAACTGCAAGTAGCTTAATCAGAATGATCTTCAACTTACTGGATATCACAGCAGGGATGAAATAACTTTCAGATTAATCGCTGTTTGGGTGCTGTGACCCGCAAGGTGTTAAACAGAAGGTTAGCATTAGCTGAGCCGAGGATCGTTCATCATAATGAGGACTTTATGTTCAGGATCCCTCTGATAGGATGAATATGTGAAGACACACTACATGAAACCAATTAGATGATGTGGATGAACAGGATAAGATAAGTATTAATCCTCTGAAAAGTTAAGACCAGTTGAACTCTATGTATTTACATTGTCATTGCTAGAAGGGCATCCTCTTCTGGCAGTCCTTCCACTCCAGTGGCTTTCACCCAAAAAACACAGGTGTCTCTGCACTTACCCAGATGGCTTTACTGTTGATTACAAAACCTGAGTATCACAAAAAGATGAGAAGCCAGCCACACAGGATATCTTTGGAACATAAAGATCACCTAAATCACAATTCCACCGAAATTGCTTTGTTGTTACTATCTCAGAAGCTTATATTACAAGGCATATCCTTCCAGAATGAAGACAGAATGCACATCTTTTTTTTCTTCTTCTTGGATACAAAATTGGTGAGCAATTTTGGATACAATTCAATGTAATGTAAATGAAAATGAGGTGTTATTCTTCCAAGAAATTTTTGGATTAGTTACTAGAGAGGAGCAAGCTTATCTTAAAATGAGCATGGAGCGCACATGACAGCTTAGAAAAACCTAACCAGTCTGTTCTATCTAGGAATAAACTGATTTAGAATAGTGTAAAACTGGTTTAGATACACATGAATTCTCTTTTTGGCAAATTCAAAATCATTCAAACTCCTTTCTGCTTGATGGAGTATGTTAGGTTTGATTTCAGAATTAAATTCAAAACTACTTTTAAATTGAATTCAATTTCTTAAAGGGTTAGTTCACCCAAAAAAATGAAAATTCTGTCATTAAATACCTACCCTCATGTCGTTCCAAACCCATAAGACCTTCGTTCATCTTCGGAAGACAAACTAAGATATTTTTGATGAAATCCGAGAGCTTTCTGATCCCCCATAGAAAGCAATGCAATAACCACTTTTGAGGCCCAGAAAAGGTAGTAAAGACATTGTTAAAATAGTCCATGTGACTCCGGTGGTTCAACCTTAATTTTATGAAGTGACGAGAATACTTTTTGTGAGCAAAAAACAAAAATAATGACTTGATTCAACAATTTCTTCTCTTCCATGTCAGTCTACGCTATTCACGTTGTAAACAGTAAACGCTTCCGGGTTCTATGTCAGAATGCCAACTCATTATTGGCCAGCATTACACACACATCGTGGGGCTCACATGAACAGTTTGTGTGAACTAACCCTTTAATTCAAACTGAATGTACAGAGGCAATAAACAGAAAGCAGAATTAAATTTGAATTTAAAGAAGGAGAATGTAAATGGAATGAAACTCCAAAAGTGTTGGGGGTAATGCATTACAAGTAATTTATGTAAGTAATTAGATTACTTTTCCCAAGTAACTAGTAAAGTAACGCATTACTTTTAAAATTACAACAAAATATCTGAGTTACTTTTTCAAATAAGTAACGCAAGTAACTTTGATTTCCTATGTATTGACTGACAGCTCTCCTGTCCCCATGTTGAGAGAAATCAGGAGTAAGGAGGTTTTGTGTGCGCTGTAAACATGATGGACATTTTAGTTCTAGACTAAATGTGAGCCTGCATTTACTCATCTCACTTGCACAAAAACAAATTCAGTATTCCTCAAAATGAGTAAAAACAGTGAATCAAACCTGCAATAATTAAATTTATTGTTAACACAATAAATTTATTTACAAATGTCTTTGCTGCTGTCCTTCGATGATCCAATTCAATCATACTAATCACTCTAAAACAGGCGTGAATTTGGATTTCCTTCAGCCTGAGGCTTATCATTTGTATAATTTGTGAAAGGGCCTTTACATTTGCCAAAAATGTAACTTTTGTTTGTTTGTTATTAAAAACAAACACGCAAGCCCAACTCAGGTGAGAAAAACTAGCGCAAAAGTAACGTAACACATTGCTTTCTATATAAAGTAACTAAGTAATGCAGTTAGTTACTTTTTTAAGGAAGTAATGCAATATTGTAATGCAATAAGTGACTTTCCCCAACACAGCTTATATACTGTAACTGCTTGAAATGGACTTTGTGTTATTCAAAATAATGTCATTCAAGTCATCTTCTAAAGAGAGATCTGAAGACTGTTGAGCATTTCCTAATAATTACTATGTATTGCATATGTGTTTATGCTTCTAACAGTGATTCTGTTCTGTTGTTTTCATCTGTATAAGGTGTGACACCACAGGTGCCCCCTGCTATCGTCATGGTTATGTTTTGGTGTCCATGGTGACCATCTGTGCTCCTCAAGAGGATTTGGTGTTGTAGAACCAAAAACATCCCTTCCCCCTTATCTTAACACAAAAGCATCACATACTGATGGAAAATAACAGTATGTTGATATATGATATAACATGATATATGCAGTATAGGAAACAAGAAGTCTTACCTGTAGTCATCAGGTGTGTTGTAGCACTAAGCCTCTGGTCTGCTGTAATGATGTCAAAACTCCACAGGTTAAACAAGACGATGAGAAAAGGGTGGAGCTTATGTAAATGAGACAGAAGACAAAAGTTTGTGGGTTATTACGGTTGTATATTCAGAATAGGATGTATATTCAGAACTAGAGGGTTTCTAAACATTACAAAAGGTATAATTTACTAGTAGAAAGTAAGTTTTTATGTGTAAAACATAAAACATTATACCCACCTCAGCACCTTGTATAAAAGTATATAGTTGTATTTGCTGTGTAAATGCATTTATGCCACCTCTGAGCCGCATTAAACAGTCTGTGTAAAGACACTTAAATCCCACTTCAGAAGTGGTTTAGTCTTTTTTGTCCACTTTCGCTGTGTAAATTAGGCATTGTTTATTTATTTGTTTGTTTCTTTGTTTACTCCTACAAACACTTTTTTTTTTTTTTTTACCTAAAGGTCATAATCGGTTGATATTAAATTAGAATTTTATATTCGTTTGAGCACCAATCTAGAGGTTATTTTAAGGGTGTTCTTTTTACTACAGTCTGATCTAAATTTCAAACCCTTGATTCATTACTCTGGAGTTCAACCTCACCATCTGCCCAGCATCACAGATAGCACTCAAAGCCCCAAGCTTTCTAATTTACATGAGCAGAGAGATTTAGTCAACAAAAAACGTACTATCTGTCCAATCAAAATGTCAGAGTGTGGACGTGCACACATGCGTGTATATATGCAGGCACTGGGAGACTAACGCAAGATGATGGTTTTTTGTGCATTTCCACCCATGCGAAATGAAGGGCCCATCAGGGGCTTATTCACAGTCTGTGCTGATAGCTGATGATTAAGACTCAATCCAGCCCTGTCACAGCTGAGAGGACACAAAGCCTTCTTCTGCTGCTTTCCCCTATCTCGGGATTGATCATGAATTACACTGTATATCTAATATAGGCATTGAGAAGGAGGGAGGAGGGCGTCCAATTTCAATCCAATTGGACTACTTTCTTTTCTCCAACCATTGATATGTTCGGAGATAAATGGTGCAGTCATACCGGAGGCTTGATTGATTCTGTGGCACATGGAGATCCCTGTGGACAAGTTTTCTTGTTTTGTGTTTGTGTTTCTTGAATGTTTTTGCGGCATTTGGTTTCTTGATTTTAGGCAAGCTAACATCTGGCAGTGATCCAGAGTGAGACTGATGATATAGTGATGATATCTCTGCTGGAGCTGCACAGGAGAGATGAGAGAAAGGAAATGAAAGCCAGTTCTACAAGTATGATATCAGACTAGTGACTAAAATTGAATGGAATGACAAGATAGCATGATGTATTATAAAGTATTGTTATTGTACAAGTTCTCAGAAGTTATGAAGATATGCAGTAACTCCACTCAAACATGTCTGACATAGGGCATAGAAACTCATTATATAGAAAGACCTAAACTGCTAAAATGGTCAAGATTATATTTAAATAATATTTTTAATATGGTATAATAACAATAATAAAAATAATATTATTGTTAAAAATAATTATAACATTTAAAATCATAAATAAATACCTTTTTTAGCACAATCAATATTTTTTGTTTGCCTCTATCAAAAAATGTATTTGTTTTTTAATAAAATGCACACCCTCCATTTATATAGCAGCCAAATTCAGCATTAAGAACATTCATTTTTCTAAGTGATCGCTAAAACTGTCAATCTTACATTTAAATAACATATTTTTAATGTTATAATAAGATAATAATAAGAAAAATAATTAATAATAATAATTAATTATTTGTATCGGCTTTTTTTTGCGCAAATCATGCTTAAAGCAATATTTTCCAGTTTGCCTTTCTAATGTGAATGGATTTTTTAAAGAAAAATGTAGGGCCTCCATTTGTATAGCAGCCATATTGCGCATTGCAGCTTCTCCATTCTCGTTTCTAATGCACCTGCTGAAAGTAAAAGAGAATTTGTCCGGAGTGTAAGAACCCAGACCTTGGGCAAGGTGTTTATAAATCATGAATGAAATCATCAGTCAATTTTTCTGTGCACATTTTATGGATTCACCACCATCCATCATGAGGTCTGATGAAGCTCATTAATACATTACAGTCACAGTCTCATAACTGATTCGGGGACGTTTCTACATTCCCTGACATCACATCATTCTGGTCACCATGACCACTAGAATAGCTCATCCCTGTCTGTGGGCTATTTAGAGTGGGCTTTGATCTATTGGTTCTAGGATGTTAGAAGTTGGAGCTAATTACCCACGGCGATGAGATGATTAACGTGGTCCTTTAATCTGCCCTTAAAGGCAATAATCATCAGTGTACTGTATCTTCTTATCTCTAGATGCCTGCTCCATCTCGAACCCTCCACCTGTCTCTCTGATCTTTCTTGTTCATTGTCAGCCTCTGCAGAACATCAGAACAAGTTTGTATCATTATAGCAATTACAGAATGTCAGCGCACTTCCACATACACCAGAAAAGTTACTAATGGTATCATTTATAAACCTGTATGACCTACTACTTTTGCTTAAATGTGCAGTTTACAACAGAGGAAATATGGAATATGTGTATGGGATGCAGTGTAATGTATACTATAATGCAATGCACTCAACCTGACCTTCCTTTTACAGGATGATGAAGGACATATAAGTAATATCAACCATGATTTTTAACATTTCTTTCAAAAATGTATTGGATGTTAAGTCTTTTTTACTTAAATTTGAATTAAAAAAGCAAAATAACAAAATATTTATTTCTGAGAAGTCCACTACCCAAATTGTTTAAAATAATGATTTTATAATGTATAACGTTTCACATATTTTATAGTATATACTGTTTTCAGTATATACTGCGCAGTATGCAGTAAGCTATTATTTCACTCTAAACAGAGCCTTTGACATTCAATCCGTTTATGGGATGATATACAGAAATTCAATATCATAAAACATCCATTTCAAGCACCAGAGATGAGATGCAAAGCTTGCTAACAATGTTGCAATGCAGTGAAATTGTGACTTTGCAGTAATTATAAAGTCACTATTCTCTGTTCATTTCATTTACTTTATCATATTAGTATTTACTAGCATTATTCATTGACTCTCTTCAATCTATTTCTATTTTTTTCTTAAAGAATAATGTAGAAGAACAGATGTTGGTTGGCATCACCTAAAAGCAGAAATATCATCTGTATTGTCATTACAGTACAATAGACAAAGCATTACATTTTTCACCACAAAAGAAGTCAAGTATATTAGTTTGTCTGTATGATGGAAGGCTTCTTACAGTTCAAAATCCGACAGTTTGTTGCTGATCTCTGAGGGACACAAAAAGACATGACTTTGTACCTGAGCAGAACATCAAGCAGAACACCTGCTACACAATTTGATGGCAAGACTAAGACAGCCATTATGCCCAAACACCTGCTTAAAAGCCTGAGAAACCTGAATAAGAAGAAAATGTAAAAAGCATCATCAGCCCCTATATAAACAGTAAATATATAAACAGTACTTTGCAGATAGTCCTTTTATTTGTGTACAGTGCAAAAGTTATCAGATTCATGTACATGTCAAGTCAAAAATATTTGTATAGCACTTTTCAAAATATCCATTGTTTCAAAGCAAATCATGATGCTAATGTTAATAATATCTTCATGCCTAATAGTCACATTTAGCAGATTAGAGCTGGGCGATAATCTATAGTTCACATTTTGCAAGGATACAAGCAATCAAACATCTGAGATATGCTAAATATTATATATCACCCTACATGAGTGTCTTGTATGTATGTAAGTTGTACACACTTATATGTGACCCTGGACCACAAAACCAGTCATAAGGGGCCATTTTTTAAATTGAGATTTATACATCATCTGAAAGCTGAATAAGCTTTCCATTGATCAATGGTTTGTTTGATAGGACAATATTTGGCCGAGATACAACTATTTGAAAATCTGGAATCTGAGGGTGAAAAAAAATCAAAATACTGAGAAAATTGCCTTTAAAGTTGTCCATATGCAGTCCTTATCAATACATATATCAAAAATACATTTTTTATATATTTATGGTGGGAAATTTACAAAATACTTTACTTAATATCCTAATGATTTTTGGCATAAAAGAAAAATCAAAAATTTGTTGGTTATTGCTACAAATATACTTGTGCTACTTTTGACTGGTTTTGTGGTCCAGGGTCACATATATCCAACTTTATATAAAGTGCTAGGTGATAATATAGATACATTTTGCAGTTGAGATTTGCTATACAGTATATATAGCTTTGCGTAAATGTACTGTATGTACGTGGATAAAGTTGCATATAATATAGCCTATTAGCTGTGCGATAATGACATCACATAATTAAATCCAGCGAGTTTATTAACCGATAGCACATCATAGCACTCTTTAAATGAACTTGACTTATTCTGCATGAGTGCTCAAACTGGTTTGTGTGGTGTATAAATAATACATGGATACTCACTGTGAAGTAAGCCTAGGAAAAAAAATGCTGAAAATGCCTCCTCCTAGAGCCTTTGATTCATTTTTAAAACTTTGCCTTTATAGAAACACTAGGAATCAATCACAGCTGTCTGTCAAAGACACTGAAGTCTCTGATGTTCAGTGAAACCTCCACCTAGACTGGAACTACTGCAATGATGACGCTTGTGTGATAAAAAGAAGAGGAATGCTTTAACTTTCCAAGCGAGACTCTTTCCAAAATTTCATTGCCACACTGCAGTACATCTATGGTCAAGTTGTCAGCTAAGATTAATGGGAAGCTCACTGCCCCATTGAGGTTCTTACCATCATGACAGACAGAGGGGGAAAAAATTACACTGTGTAGTAGCTAGGAGCGATGCAACGTCAAGCAATTTGTCTGTCCACAGTGAAAGCAAAAAGAGCTGTTTGAGGTCAATGAGGCTAAGTTTAGTTACATGAATAGAGACTCTTTCTTTAATACTACCGACTGTGTTTTTGAAAAAGCAACGTTCATGCTGAAACCTGTGTAATGCTTTAGATGAGATTAGACAGTGCATTCTGGGTAATTCAGTAGCTGCTGTATATCTAGATCACTATAATGTCAGCCAACGTTCACAAGATCAAATCCATTTACAAACAAGACATACTCACTGACATACAAGATAAAAAAAAGGAACTAAATAGTAAGAACTCAAACATCTGTTCACTTATAGCATCTCTGCCAACAGGCAGCTAAATGTAGTGATTAAGCTAAATGAAGTGATAAAAAGTCACATTTGAGCCTGAAATATAATATGATGACAACATCACAGATATGCTAATAGAAGCATCCAGACAACACTGCAGTGCCACTCATGAATAGTTAAGAGCATGTCATGAGAAATACAACTTTCCTTGATCTTGAATATATCATGTAAACATATTGTAACTTTAAGAACCGAAAACAGTTCAAAAGGCCATTTAATGACACTACGCTGCAAAAACGTCTTGTTCCAAAAGCTTAAAATGTCTGACATCAAAAAAAAACATTTATTAACTTACACAACCACCCACATTTTTGATAAAGTAATAAGGAGGAAGTAAGAAAAATAAAAGATAACCTTCTAAACACATTTGTGCTGTTTCGGGCTTTGACTTTGCATATTATTACGTTAAAAACAAGTAACTGAAGTTTATTCTTAACAAGTTCATTGATCATTACACTCCGACCTTCAACAGTTTATGTGTCATATATCAGTGTGGATTTCAAGTGGCTGTTATTAAAAGATTTGCTGTGCATAAGCACAGAAAAGTGCTATTACTGATTGCTGAAATGCTCTGAAATGTCAAAACATACACATACGCATGCATCATTGACTTATTGCTCAGATTGCACTGTAAATGTGTTTACTTGATGAGAGAACTAAATCTTAAATCTACCACACTTTGAAATATAAAAATCAACTTATCCATCGAATAGGAATCAATCTTACCATCAAGTATATCTGATGGATGGCCTCTTAAACCCTTCTTGATGCTTTCTACATCAATCACTGGTGCCAGCAGAAGACACTTGCCATCTAGATATGGCCTTTCTTGATAAAAAATGGCATATGATACATCATTCAAACCATCCTTCAACAAGATTTCTCAATAAGCATTGCGGCTAAAAGCATCTTTATAGCTGAGCTGATGGCATATCTCACTAAGCTTCCCCCATCTAATTCTGTTAAATGGTGCAGATGGTTATTAAGTTCATATGAATTGTTATTGCAATAGAATACATTCCATCAAAACGGTTAAGAATATGGTTTTCTCTTCCAGGTTATGTTACATAACAGTTTAAGATCAGTATAACGTGGATACAAATTTAAGCACTAAACATTAGGACGCTGATGATTTAATGACCTGCAACACAATTTCAGTCATGCATTAAATGTAACTGACATTTATCATCAACATCCCTGCGGAGCATGCCATGATATCATTTTTTGGCTTTGTTTATCTTCATTGAAGCTCTTTAGAAGTACAGTACAATTATGAAATATATTCGTATTCTCCTTTCTGATGACTTGAGAGATTGAAGAACATATGATGACATTTCTAGTAATTAATATAGTGATTTTGACAGAAATGGTTGACTATCTGAGTAGTGTACTTACTATGTAACTTGAGAGCGGACTAAGACCTGTTCCTGGCCCTGCTTGTGTATCATGAAAGAAAAACAAGTGATAAACAGGTTTAACCTTTACAGTAAGAACAACTGATGTTCATTTAATGATTCAACCAGCTGGTTAATCCTGAGAAAAGCTACACGTGTAATTTGATTGGTCCATCAAAGCCTCTCTGTTTCCTCTGTACCTTTTCCGATTCATGACTCAGCCTTCTGGGAGTTTCGGCGCAGTAGCAAGGCCTTTTATCTGACGCAACATGACTGAATAATTGGATTAGAAGCACAAATTTTAGATTTGTTGACAAAGCAAAGTCCGTTTTTTTTTATCTCTGAGTATTTATTGCAGTAAATAAATAGTTTTATCCCCAGCCTCATCAAGATCCCCCCCATCAGCCCCGCAAGCATTGGGCAGGGGGACAATTTTGTGATCTTACAGAGAAGCTTTTCACATGGGGGCATCAGACTCTCTTAGGGAGAAATTGGTAAGAAGAGGAGAAGATGATGAAAACAGGGTTTACCTCACTCAACCCTAGCAATAAACACTAAAACAATCATAGATTTATTACTCCGTAACTGTTGCATCTCCTCAGAGCTGGCAGATGGCAGGGGCACACAATGCTATTTCGTACAATAAAGAGAAGAGAACAGGGTGGCTGTGTCTAATGACTGAGCGTTTCAAAGAAGAGGATTAAAAATCCTTCTATGAACACTAAAAAACAGGGCAAGACTCTGAGATTACTGCTGTTTTTATTTGGAGCTGTTCAAGAGCCATTGCATGTCTGTGCCGACCAACGCAGAAAATTATATGCATTATGCACATTTTCTGGAAGAGCAATTCTTGCATTTAAAACAGTCCACAAAAAGCACATCTTTGGATTTGTTAAAAAAAGCAGATATGTAAATTTCTCTGTCGTATGTCTAACTATGTGGAAAAAGGCTCCAAAGTTAAACTATGTAGCTTTGTTTTTTATTTCTATTGCATGGATTTTCATGGAGTGCTAAATCTGACATAAGTCCACAGTGTAAATATGAAGGAAATAGTACTTCAATGAGATAGTCAGCTTGTGGCTGATGGAAGACAAAAAACAGTATGTTCAAGGCCCTTTCACTTTTTAGACGGAGCCGTCCATGAAAATTCACCCTGTCCACTGCAAAAGGGTTCAGTATGAGGGCAGGGAAGAACAGGTTTGATCTACAGACGAGTACAATGGTTGTGAATCACTTAAAAGGCTCCAGCTGGTAACAGGTGCTTGTTATTCCCGGAAGTCTCTCCACCATTCCCAAGTAGAGAAAGGTCTTCAACAGATCCTGGCGTCTCGGTGTCTGGAGTAAGAACTAGTCTAGGAGGAGGAAAGTCCACCCATCCTCCATCCTGCTCTTCCTCGGCTCCTGCAGTAGCAGCTGCGGCTGCTGCGCACTCCTCCTTAAAAAGCCTGTCGTGCTCCTGTTTCAACTCCTGGTAGGAGCGGGAAAACATGTGGAAGATGGAAGTGGCTGGGAAGGCCATGATTAGGATCCCACTCAGAATGCTGCTGAGCGCCACTACCTGACCGGGGATGCTCCTGGGCACCATGTCCCCATAACCCACTGTAGTCATAGAGATTATTGCCCACCAGTAAGAGGCGGGAATGCTGCTGAAATCCTGTGCTCCGGTAAGCTCGCTCTCTGCCAGGTGCACCAGTGGTGAAAAGAGCGTCACGGCTACGCAGAGAAAGAGCAGCAGCAGGCCAAACTCGCGCATGCTCCGTCGCACAGTCAGCCCCAGCGTCTGCAAACCCAGAGAGTGGCGGGCCAGCCGCATCACGTACAGGATCCGAAGGGCACGTAGGATCCGCAGTACCAACCCGAGCTTGTCCAAGTAGCCCTTACCTCCAGAGGGTCGCTCATTTTCATCAGCGGGGGTTTCTCCCACGACCAGAGACACATAGTAGGGCAGGATGGCCATGGCATCGATGATGTTCAAAGGTCCACGGAGGAACTCCAGCTTGCTTTGAGCCTGCACAAACCGTAGCAGAAACTCCAGGGAGAACCAGGCCACACACACCGTCTCTACGATGAACATGTGCTGGCATTTCTGGGAGCACACACCCTGCGGAGAGACAGAATGAGAAATGAATTTAATTCCCAAATCAATTATTTTTAATAAAAAGGCATTGGATCTAAATTTAAAATCGATGCATTTAGTCTTACAGTAGCTTATTAGAAGTTAAAGTAGAAAAAAAAAGGGAGATTTAATATAAAATACCTCAGAGAGCAAAAGGCTGGTCAGTAATACAAAAAAAGAAGAAGGGAAATGGATAAGATAAGGAGAGGGCAGATAGCCACAACATTTTCTAGAAAAACTCAGTGTTTACTTTTAGTATTCAAGTCACACTATCCGATAAGTCAAGTTGTATCAATTAATTAGCCAGAGTCAGAGGTCAGATTGAGGCGGTGGGGGAAGGAGAGCTAACAGAAAAGAAAAACCAGACCATTTTGACCTTGAAATGCCTGAATTAAACACCCGATGTTCAGGCAACATGCTGGAAGTGACCCAAATTGGATTTCTCCTTTCATGTGACATGCCTCTAGATGTGATCCTTAAAACTATATATATCTGATGCAATCAGATCTAAAATCACACATTCTGTTAACATATTGTATGCATATCATCTTCGTTTTATCATGTTGTTATCATTCAGTGCCAGTAAGCGCCTTGCTAAAATCTTAAAAACCGGGGGAGGAGCAAGCAGAATCATAGGAAAGATGCTGAGATAGCAGATTTTATTAACATTTGGTGAGATGCATTAGTTCAAACAAAACTCAAGGAATTATATCACAGTCATGCCATGTTAGCAAATTAGCTGTTCAATTTGCAGTTACTTGAAGACACTTGGAAATGTAACAGTTTTGTTGTTGTCATGTTGTCACATGTAAAGCATGTGATGTTATTGTTTCTGTATATGCTCTCTCACAGGTGGTCAACTGCCTGTTCACAATGATGCAGGTATGTGTAATTTACAGTATAAACACAAATGTGAACAGTCAAAGTAAAAAAGATGAGATCTCACAGCAAATATTCAGAACAGTGTGGTAAGATCTATGATGTGAAACATAGCCACAGACAGAGAACAAGATATGTAAGAAATAATTGATGACAGACTGTCACATTTCGGGTGTACCACATGCACATGTCTTTATAATGTGTTTACCTCAAGACATTCCCAACTTCCAGTGGAAAAATGAAAAATGCAAAATATTTCAAGCTTAATATTTAACAGGGGAAGATAAACATAATATAAAAATATTTAATATATTGGAATAAATCCTACCAATAAATTCTATTAAAACTACTAATAATGATAAATAAAATAGAATAAAATTTTTCTAATGTATACATTTTATATTGTTGTACTATAATGATTATTTATTTATCAAAAGTAGAAATAAAACATTAATTTAATTTAATCAGTATTGGTATTGGTGAAAAAACAAAAAAACAAAACAAGGGACAAAGTGAGAAACTAATTTAATTCCCAATGCATTTATTATCAATAAAAACACTTAGCATCTAAATTTAAAATCTATGACCTGGTTTCACAGACCGGGCTTAGATTAAGCCGGGTGTGCCTACTTATATTAGGACATTTAAGTAGCTTTTATAAACGTGACTTAGTAAAAAAAAAGAGACAAAATAATGGCACTGACATATTTAAGATTTGTCACTGCTAATTGCTTTCGGTTAAGACAGCTCAAAAATGCATTTTAGTATAGGACTAGCCTTGTCTCTGAAACCAGGGGTAGGTGTTTAAAGGGTTAGTTCACCCAAAAAATGAAAATTATCCCATAATTTACTTACCCTCAAGCCATCCTAGGTGTATATGACTTCTTTCAGTCAAGCACAATCGGAGTTATATTAAAAAATATTCTGGCTCTTCCAAGCCTTATAATGGTAGTGAATAGTAACAGATATTTTGAAGCCCAAAAAGCACATCCATCCATCATAAAAGTAATCCATATTGCTCCAGGGGGTTAATAAAGGCCTTCTGAAGTGAAAGATTTATATATTTGAACTGCACGGCTTAGATGCTTTAGTGAAGCGATGCGCTGAGCCACTTCCGAAATGTGCCCCAGCACGGCTGGTGTGAACACAAGCATTGACTAGAGTTGTTGTGACTGACTCCGGTGGCCGCGTTGGAGCTGTAATGCGCCGAAGACGTGTGCAGTGTAAATAAGGGGTAAAACGAGAATTTTTAAAGAGAAATGTAGTCTTGAGTTTGTTGCCAAGCCCTATTTGTTTGAACAAATAGGGCAGTAGAGGCATCTACTCTCACCTAAGCTTATGCTACTCATACGTCTAACATCATACGCCGGAACTTGACTCTCTCTCGTGAGTGTGCAGACGGACGTTACCGGAAGCTAGTGATTATAGTCTATACAGTTATAAATATAGATATATTTTTCTTACAAACCCATCGCTTTGCTTCAGAAGGCCTTTATTAACCCCCTGGAGCCATATCGGATTACTTTTATGATGGATGGATGTGCTTTTTTGGGCTTCAAAATATTGGTTACTATTTACTCCCATTACAAAGCTTGGAAGAGCCAGAATATTTTTTAATATCACCTTTAATATATAATTGACTGAAAGAAGAAAGTCATATACACCTAGGATGGCTTGAGGGTGAGTAAATTATGGGATAATTTTCATTTTTGAGTGAACTAACCCTTTAAGCCAGTTTAGCAGTATTAGAAGTTAAAATAGAAAAGTGTTTGCAAAAGGGAGATTTAAAATAACATATCTGTGAGAGCAGAGGTTTATCGGTAATACAAAAAGAGGGAAGGGGAAAATGGAAAAGCAGCAAACAAATCAGTCAATCTCTAGTTTCAAGTATAATCTGTAAACTAATTTATAGCAATGCAGTAGAAAATCAACACCTTGAAACAATCAGAATCAAGAAACCAACTGATATACTGCATAATGCAAATACTGCAAACCTCGCTCCACAAACATCCTGCCTTCCCATAAGAACCTCACTCTGCCACACTTACATCTTTCAAAAACCTTTCAAAACTCATTTATGCTTTTGCTTGTCAAGTCTAAAAAGCCTTTGTAAATTCTCAATCTTTCATAGAAGCAACAGATTCGCAGTTAGAGTGGACATATTATCAAACCACAGCAGCTCTGAGGTGATTCATTTGTGTAAATTCAGCCATTTTAAATGCTCAGCACATAATTTGTTCTCCTCCGTCCAGTACGTACATTGTCCCCTTTCCCTCTCTCTTCCTTTCTGTCACTCTCCCCAGTTCTCGGTCATTCTCATTCCCTCCTTCTACTCCAACACCTTCCTCTCATCTCATTTCTCAGACTTTTGCTCCTCGTCTCCCTGTAGTGGGGATGAAGTGGCTGTGACTGCAGCTGAAGACATTATGCATGTTAAAGAAGGATAACAATTTGCAACTCGTCAAGCTGATTGTCAATTTCTCAGTGCTAATGCACTTAGGATGACCTTATCTCTGCACTGCCACTAGAAATGTCAATGACATCCCCCCTCCTTTAAGCCCAAAACCAATCAGCCGCAGCCCCTGCATCTATACAACCTGTACATTTAGAAATCACCTACAGAGCCGATGAGCAGATTACCAAGACTTATACCAGGGCTTTTGAGGTCAGCATTTTTAGCAGTGGGGCTGCACAATTAATTAAAATAAAATTGAAATCATGATGCTTCTTGTCCTTTTAACCTTAAAACAGAAATATGAAATGTTCATTATTTAACAGTTCACAGCACAATCACAATAGGACCCAACTGCTGCAGTCCCAGAGTAAAACAAAGAAATGAAATTAGAATTAGCATTGCAATCTTGCCAGCATACGTCTCAGTCTTTGTTAGCACTAAACAGGTTATACGAACTGACACCCATCTTTCTTGTACGAGTCTCTGATTGAATGTTAGGTGGTCTGGCTGGCTGTTTGAATCTAGCGGGAGGGTCTGAGAATGCATAAATGGATGTATTGAAAACGAAATGCAGTTGGGATAATCCGATCTGTGAGCTGCTTAGTGAATGAGATATGGGGACCCAAGAGTGGGGATGTCAGGAAGAGACAAGGGGTTGGACAGAGAGTTGAATAATTGAAGCAGAGCTACTGCAACACACGCCTTCTTTTATCTGACTGTACACAACTAAAGGGTCTGATAAACAACACCAAACACATTACCGCCATGTACAGAAGTCAACGCTTATTATAGAGCACATTCTCCTTCATATATGCTAACATACACAAACCACAAACCCCTGGGGTCAGCTGTTTCCTAAAATTTGAACTCAGACCTCCAAACATCTTATATTTTCATGGAAATGCATCAGATATTCATCAAAAAATTATTATTCATGAGAAACGAAACCGCAGCAGGAGTCTAGCCCTAAATGCATAAGTAAAGCACATATAGCGGAAGCCATGCTGGAAAACCATAAACTATATTACTCTAGTCTCAACATCTAATATTAAAGCTTTTATAAAAAGATTCAAATTAAGTTATGGAAAACACTTGCAACTAGGCTTCTACACTTTCAGATATAAGGGCCCTGTAGGGCCTTGGGCAAAGTCTTTTATTACTCAGAGTAACCGCATGATTGAATATAAAATGGCATAGAGGGACACAAAAAAAAATAAAAATATTTTCAAAAAATATGGAGATATAGAGTTGTTCAAAAAGTATAAACATTGTTAAGCATGGCCAAAATCAAGTCTTATATTTCAGATTAACCTTTTTACATGTTTGGCACCAACTTCATGAGGTGCATCTTGGGATTCTTTTCCAAAAGTATGGAAGGAGTATGGTAGGCATATTTGTACACTCTCTAATCTAACTCATTCATAAAAAAACCTTACCTATTTTAAAAAAAAATTACAATGTAACTTTGTAAAGAAATTGATACATAAGCAAAACCAATTGTTTCTTACAGGATATTGATTTTCCAGTAGGCGACACCGAGCACAGGCATGAAAACCTCTGGAGTCATCCAAGCTGATTCAATAAGACCAATTCGCCAGTTGATTTATTAAACTGCACCAGCTGAGCAACATGTTGGCAAAGTTCACTCAGCTAATATAAATATATTACTGTTCAAAAGTTTGGGGTCACTTTTTAAAGAAATGAATACTTTTATTCAGCAAGGATACATTAAATTGATCAAAAGTGACAGTAAAGTCATTTATAATAATAAAAAAGATTTCTATTTCTGCATATTAATGATTTCTGACGGATCATGTGACACTACAGACTGGAGTAATTGCTGCTGAAAATTCAGCTTTGCCATCACAGGAGTAAACTACATTTTAAAATATCTTTAAATAGAAAACAAATATTTTAAATTGTAATAATATAATAATAATAATTCAAAATATTGCTCTTTTTAAAGTATATCTAATCAAATAAATGAAGCCTTAGTGAGAATAAGATACTTTTTTCAAAAACATTAAACCCAAATTTATGTGTGTGTGTGTGTGTATTATATAAATGTGCATGGCACTGCAAATTCATGCACATTTTAAGTATTTAAGCAGCGAGAGAGAGAGAGAGAGAGAGAAAGAGAGAAAGAGAGAGAGAGAGAGAGAGAGAGAGAGAGAGAGAGAGAGAAAGAGAGAGGCTAGGAGAAAAGAAGATATCACAAAGTTCACATCCCAAGACTAATGTCTTGTTTCTGATGTTTTTGAGCTTGTGACTGTCACAGAAGTGATAAAATATGAGGCTGAAGACTCTCTCAGAACTCAGGCAAGAGTGATGAGTAATGGCCAAAAAACACATACAAACAATGAGACACCTTGAAATTGAGGTAAATGGATGTTTAACAGGGTGCTGTAGTCCTGCAGGGACAGTAGCTATATAGTGTGATATAATGTAATGTGATTAAGTCGTCTCCACTGCACCTCTGCTGCTCACTGTGTCTTCCTGCTCTAACACATCAGACATGAGCCTACACACTGTCTCTCTTCCATAATCTAAGTCCATTATTCATTCTCTGTCTCGCTCTTTTCCACTTTCTCTTGCCAAAATATGTGTTGTCAAACATTTCCTGGCGCAGAGTCAATAATGCCACGTCATTCTGAGAGCTCCTAGAAAAAGACCACAGGCAGGAAATTGTTGAGGTCAGCATATTGCTTTTATTTAAATCACCTCCCCTGTCTGCTCTCTATTCCAATATTCTGATTGAACTTTGTTTCAAAGACAAAGGATAAAGTAAGCAAAAAAACTGTAAAAGCATGCTCAATCTGTCATATTGGGTGTTTACCAGGTTGTGTGTGCTGATGAAGGCATATGTCAAAATGACCTTGAGGTCATTGCCAGAGATTGAGAGAGAGGCAGAGGCTGAGATGGAGAGATTGGGACACTGAAAGAACTCTGTGTGCTACATCGCAGTAACCCAGAAACCCTGTGCACTAATACAGTCACAGAGCAGAGACAGACAGGAACATGACAGATGATCAGATATACTGCGTCTGGGTCTTACTGGCAACCAACCTCCATTTTACTCTCTAGAAAATACAAACACACATGCGCACACACACAAACATACATATGGGCTCCTAGAGAAGATACAATTATACAGTAAGTCAAGAGACTTAAGGATGAAGTGTGAAATTTTCTTTAAAAAATAATTTCTCATATCCCAGCTTAACATGCATATACATGTAAATACTAAGTCTCTTGTTGTCAGCAGCGGTTACAAATAAAGATGAGGAATGGATCTAATCACAGCAGTTTAAAGATTTATTAATAACAAAACATACTTGACTGAAAACCTCAAACAGGATAACTGTATAAACCTGATGAGAATGGACGACGAGCTGAAAGAAACAGAGCTTAAATACAAACAAACCAACCAATGAAATGAATAACAGGTGCACATGATAATCAAATCAATGAGAAAACCATAGAAACAAACTGAAAAACAGGGCTTTATCTGAAATTGCCCCCTATACCCTTAAATAGGGCACTATTTGAGGGGACAGCCATTTGTAGTGTTGTCCGAAACCATAGTGGACGTTATTGAGTGCACTCATTCAATCTCACAATGCACCTCAATAAAGAGTGTACAGCAGATATATGCATAACACTTGGAGAGTACCCATAATGCACTGTGAGAGTCACCTGCCGGATGAATTACCGTGTCTGACCAGAAGATGGCGCCTGCAGCTGAATTGTCCATCCATCCATTTTAAAAAACGGTTGGTCCAATGTGGCTACAGTGTATCATAAAGGTTTAAATTCCTTTTTAATTGACTATAATTTTTTTCAATTAAGGTTTATACTTAGTTTTCAAGACAGACATAAATCTTTTCATCTTACTACTGGAGCTGCCAGTTTGCTAAGTTTTTTTTAATTAAACGTTAAATTTAAACGTATTAAAATTATTAAACAGCAAGCACACACTATGCAAAAGCGGCAGCCCTTCCAGCAACCTCAGTGTCCGAATTCGCTCACTCGTTTTCTTTCACTTGCCCAAGTGAACTACATTACTAGAAAAACGTAGGAAATAGTGAATATGGAACGGAATTTAGACACAGGAAGGAAACAGAACTCAAACCCACCCAAAACAGACATAAACACAGCCAGTGACGGTGATTTTAGCTAAATCACAATATAGTTGTTTTTGTTATTTTATTTGATCTCTGTTATTAAAAATAAGAACAAAGATGCAAATAACAAACAACATGACATAAAATCTGAGCATTCAAGTAAGAAAGTCTACAAAAATATAATAATCAAATGTAAAAAATAAAAACTCTTAATAACTCTTTAAAACCATTCAAGTCCCACTCTTTATTTTCTCATTGAATCAATCAATAGAACACTTTACATTGTCGCTATATTGTCATACAGCCCAGCCCTACATTGGTTATGTTTCTTTTTTGCATCAGATTTGTCTGGAATGTTTCTCCTAAAATTCCTTAGAATTTCTTAGAAAAAGAGAAACAAGGGAACAACAGAAACATGATTAGCTCAGATCATTTGGCCTTGGAGGAATTTGATGAGAAATGTTTTTGTGTTTTTTTGATTACAGACATTGGTAAATTGCAAACTTACCAATGTGAGATTACAGTCTGTGTCTTTGCACAAAAAGATTTCAGAAGATTTAAGCAAAAGATTTCATTTGCTCTCCATTTAATCACACTGTCAACAACAAAGTCAATACAAAATTAAAATTAAACCCATTTTCTTAATACATGTTCCTGATCTTATTGTGCATCAGTGCATGTTATTTATAACCAACACACGCACATACAGTTTTAGTCTGATGCTTTAATCTGTGTAATCCTCCAAAACGTACTCCACTCAATTTCTCCTCCTGAATAATTTCTCCCTCTTTCTCTGTCTCTTTCCCTCCTAGCCCAAAAACCTGAAATATAAAGCACAGGTTGGGATGGTACGGAATAGCTCTGCACTAGATAAAGTACACAGTGAGACAATCTCAGAATCTTAAACACCTGCCTCTCCATCTCCCGCTTGCTAAGCACTCCATATTTTTAACTGAGACACACTCGTTTTCTTCTCCCCACCTTATGCTCCTATAATGAAGAGTAATAAAGAGAAGAATGGATAAATGAGGAGAGAGCAAGTAGGCATTAGTAAGGCCCTATGAAATCTGTTATATTTTTTCCTAAATTTTTTTCTAATTTAATTTTAATGGTTAATTTTTAATAATCAAGAAGGAAGTCTAATAAACTGAATTAATAAAACTTTAACAATAACAGTGCCCTATGAACTGTTTTAGTTTTTCAGAAATGTCTATTTTTTATTTTTCTGAATTCTATGTTTTATGATTTAATACAAATTTATTATCAAAAATGTTGGCAATCAAATAATGCATACAACAATTCAAACAATGTAACCAAATGAAATTTGAAAAAAAAAAAAAAAAAAGTGATCTTGTGTGATATTCTTTGAAAATAATGTTTTAATAAACTATTAATAAACATTATTATTGTTATTATTACTCTGAGAAGTTGTGGAAGCTTAAATTAAAAAAAAAAATATATATATATATATTTTTTATTTTTATTATTTTAAAAAATAAAGGTAATTGTGACTTTTTATCTCACAATTCTGACTTTTTTCTCAACTCGCAATTGCGAGATAAAAGTCAGAATTGCGGGTTATAAAGTCACAATTGCGAGATTGTATCTTGCAATTATGACTTTATAACATGCAATTATGACTTTATAACATGCAATTGCAACTTTATATCACGCAATTCTGACTTTATAACATGCAACTGCGACTTTATAACATGCAATTACGACTATATCATGCAATTCTGAGAAAAAAAGTCAAAATTGCAATATGTAAACTCACAATTGCAAGAAAAAAGTCAGAATTGTGAGATAAAAAGTCGCAATTACTTTTTTTATTTTTTATTCAGTGGCAAGCTTCCATAGAGAAGTACATTCTAACGCACAACAGTATTATATATTTCTGTCATAATTCAAGTTAGGACCGACACAGAACTTTTATTTTGGCGGGTTGTAGTGAAGATCTTTCGGCTTCTGTATGCATCTGATGATATATTTTTCAAAAATAGTGAAATGCTCATGAAGTGACTCTCAGAGCAGCTCTGGAGATGAAGTTAATGTAAAGTGTCTTCATAAAGTGAGAGGGCAGAATGAGCTTGAGTATGTGTGGATGAAACTGCGTCACACAGAACATGCAGATTTTGTTTTTAAATAGCAGCCCTTTAGCAGTTTATTATTCACATACACTATAGTGGTTTGATCAGGTGTACAGCCTTACGTTTGATTTATTAATCAAAATATTCCTAATTCTATCTTTTGCATTGCGGAAATCATAAGACCATATATTGGGCAGCCTTTTGCACTGTGTGTCTGAATATGTGTGTAGAGACAGGCTGCAAAGAGTTTGTCCGCTGCAAGAGATCAACTAACCACATATATCTCTAACACAAAAATGGATCCGCCTGCAACTACCTGTGACTGTTCCCACATGACCTTTGGAGGGACTGGTCACCCATCCACACCTTTTTATCTAACTGCATCGTTCTCATTCTGTTCACTCTCTTCAGCGTACTCTTTCCCCCGATCCCTCGAGACTGACGCTGTACTCGGCCCGTTTGATCTGTCCTTTATGGCAGGTTACTGCAAATCCTGCCAAGTGAGGTTTACTGCCGTAGTCCTGCACCAGCAGTTTTGTGGTCTCCATCTGCCAGAGCATCTCTGCATCAGATTATAGAAATCCGAGGTGTAGCAACCATTAAAACTATTAGAAATGCCTTAGCTCGTTCCTCTGCTCATTTTTAGAAATAGTCATTATATTTCATTTTGCTTTGCTACAGTGGGAAAAAAAAAAAAAAAAAAAAAAATGCAGCTGGCCACATACAAAACAATGACTCACATCAAACTGACATGTTTATAGCTAACTACCTGTTGTAGCTATCTACTTGTTACCATCACAGTAACATAACGCATTGAAATTATATACAACGGAACAGTCTGCTTCCGCTGTTGGCCACCAGTTCAAGTATGTTTCTGGCATAAGTGTAAATGCCACTGTAACATACTCTCTAGCTTTTAGTCAGGACCCAGGAGACATTGAACAGACATGGATACCTAACAGCCAACCCATAAACATCTCAGTGGAAAAATAACCAAGAGGTCAACAGATAGGTTAATTCATCATGCTGGTCTGTAAAGAAAAAGTCAGAAGGAAATGAGGGCTTAGTGGAAGTATACAATGTTTAAAGGGATAGTTCACCCAAAAAAGTATTTTTTATTTATTAATTTATTTTTTGTACATGGAAGCAATATTCTTCAACATATCACCTTTTGTATTATATATGAATTAGATAAAAAGGTATTTCATAATGTCAAGGTGAAAAATGTCAAGACATTTAACTGAATTAAATCGAAGTTAAAAGCTGAATTACCTGCATATTAAGTAATTCAGCTGGTGCACATTGTGATTTACTGTAGTTAATCTATACTTAAACAAGAATTTTGACATGTAAAATAACCAACCACATTCAGATTTACCAGCCCAACTGAGCCAGCATTCGGATGTAAACATGGAAGCGCTGAACTGTGTCAAATGCGTACGAGACTGACAGGGTAGAGAAGAAGTTGCTGAATAAAGTCGTTATTTTTGTTTTGTTTTTGCATAAAAAAGTATTCTTTTCGCTTCATAACATTAAGGTTGAACCACTGCAGTCTTGTTGACTATTTTAACGATGTCTTTACTACTTTTCTAGACCTTGAATGACAGTAATTATGTTGCTTTTGGGGGATAAAAAAAAAAACCTTGGATTTCATCAAAAATATCTTAATTTGTGTTCTGAAGATGAACAAAGGTCTTACGGGTTTGGAACGACATGAGAGTGAGTAATTAATGACAGAAATTTCATTTTTTGGGTGAACTAACCCTTTAAATGTTGCTTCCCAGAAAAAATTATATCAGTGGATTTCAGCAGCTCTCGCCATTCAAACATACACTAGTATGGGGCAGTGATCTGAAAGAGAAAAACTGACAGTAAATGAAAAATGTTCCAAGCTAATCTTGCTATAATACCCCTTGTAGCAACTTTGAGAATGCATTTTCACACAACAACAAAAAAATTAAGCTTGCGTAGCTAGAAGAGCCTGAATTCATGTACTTGTATAGAGTATGATTCAGGCTTTGGAGTAAAGCATAGTGATGGCTGCATAATGCTATGCTTGTCAGCAGAGGCTGAAAAATCAGAGAGACACAAAGAACAATAGATAAAGCTGAGAACTTAGGAGAAAGTCCTAGGAGAAAACATGTTACTGTCCTCCACAGCACTAAGACTTACCAAGGGTGATTCATCTTCAAACAAGACAGATTCCTGAAGCATACAGCAAAGTACACACTTAAAACCCAAAACACTGATGTACTGGAGTGACCCAGTCATTCCAATTAAGCGTGTGTAAAATTACTTAAACACTGCAGTTTACAAACAGTTCCTGCTTAACTTAATGTCAACTTAAGTCAAGGCATTAGTTTCTTGTCAATAGACACAGTAATTGCTGCCAAAGGTGACTAAGCTAACTAATACGTAACTGTAGAAAGTGAGGCGAATACTATATTCAAATTATATATGTAGGGATGTTAATTTACAATACATTGCCATAATCAATCGTTGTTTAAATTACGGGTGGGTGGGGGTGTGTGGGGCGCTACTAAGTTATCATATAAGTTAAGTTAACCAACACAATAATATAAGATAAGTTAACCAACATAAAATAGGTGTTATTAGCTTAGAAGCTTGGCTTTACAGTGAATATAGGGATGACCATTACTTAACAAGTGATTTTAAATTTGCTGAGTTTTGAAGTGCTCTGTTTTCATAGCGTGAAAAAATAAATGAAATGAAAATGTAATCTGTAAAATCATCACACATAACAGATAGACTTGTCATATATCATTTAAAAGGTCTCAACTAGCAGAATACAACAAGCATACCTGTTTAAGAAAGAAACCAAACTTACCAAGTATTTGTATAAAAAAGCGTCGTCGGCGCACATGTAAACAGTATACGAATGATGCTTTTGTGCCACAATTTGTAACTTCGCGAAACATCAGTTAACCGTAAATAATAGATCACATATCTTTATTTAGAGCAGGTTGTCTTGAAGCCAAACAAAACACAAGACAATGCATAGATCACAGAGTGACATGACATGCTGCTTGGCTAAAGCTATAGATCTTACTGTATGTGCCAGAGAAACAAGTGTGCAGCCATCTTTAGAATTTTGTGTTTGAACTTCTGTTTTTGTGTTAGCTCTGTATATTTCTATGGCATAGCTGTCAAAGAGTAATTAGCTGGTAAAGTGGATTTACTTATTGTAGTTCTAATGAGCATTGTAAAGTTTGGAGCAGATTCATAATAAATGTCAGTAGACCGGGAAGATTTTAAAACGAGTGGTTCATTCATAAATCCTTAAGATATTACCTTCATTCTGTGGAAATACAAACTGGAAGACAGAACATGATGAGCGCAGTGCTGAAAAGGGGCAGAGCTATATAAGGTCTCTAGGACTTCTGGGATCCAATCGCGTCGTGATCATGATGCAGTGTTTTCCAATGTCATTTGAAAGTTCAATTTGGTTCTCAGGTGTGGTTGGTAGGGACGATGTGTAGAGACCAACAAGACACTGTTTTACAGCTGGATTGGTTTGATTGCTCAGATTGACAGGTCTTGATTTACCATGCGCCATAGAACAGGAGCGCACAACTGAAACAGCTATAGATCATCACAAATCCACCAGGACCTAATTGTTTATTTTATGTACTTTTATTGTGGCATTTACACAAGTAAGTAGTTCTTATGTTCAGTAAAATCACTTGTTTGTTTTTTGGACCCTCGGTTAATTATGTTTAGAAATAAACAGCTAGCCTACCTAATCCATTGCATTATGGTTTGAAGACATTAAAACATTTAGAATACATAACTACGGTTCATTCACTCGCTTCATTTTTCCTTGTGTGCCTTGTCATTTTTCCCACTGCTGCACGTGTTTTGCGCATGAGCCGCACGCACCTCAAAACTATGCACTCTGATGATGACCTTGCTTAAATGACCATCGATAAGTTTAATCGATTAAATTATTATTGACAATTAATTGATTGTTGATTAGACGTTAAAATCCCTAATATATAAGTATTTTTATAAATATAATGAAAAGTATTTTTTATAATTTTTATAATAATATATAAATAAATTCTCTTCCAATAAATAGCATCACAAACATGTTCTTAATGACTCATTTAAAACAATGCAGAAAAGTTCAAAACTGTGATTGTAAAAAATGTGTTTGTATATCTATGCACAAGAAAGTCGAAAGAGAGAGAGCTTAAGCGAGAGCAAATCACCCACAAAGTGTGGCCTACACGAGATGAGTTGTATACATCTGAGTATCTTGCAAATTTAATTCAAGAAAATTATAGGGGAAGATAACAAGTGAGCGGGCATTAAAAATGCATCTTTAACTCTGGGATGAAGCTACTTGTAGAATGAATCTTTTGATGGATGACACTATTTACTCCATTTACTATCTCTGCATCTGCTGAATCAAAAATGAGTATGCAGCACAAGAGGAAAAATGATCAGATGTGCACACATACATTAACGGCCTTTCAACACCACACCATGCATCCCAAGCATCCTCTCACTTTCCTGTTGCTTCTCTTCTATTATATTAAAAGCCAATTAAATAATCTAAAAGAAAAGCCAAAACAAAATGCTATGCTTTGTGATGCAATCTAGACATGTGGACTCCACTTGACGCAACTTGGGTTTGAGTGACTCGGGTGATTAAAAAAACCTGCAACCTTATGGTTACCCTGAGCTTGTAACTATTTCCCCAAACAAAGACAAGCACCACTGCAGAGGCAGCCACGTGTGTGTTTGTTTATACGTACATCTGTGAGACACTCCAGAGTCTCTTTTTGTGAACCCTGTAACCTTGGAACTGAAAAGATGTTAGTGCTTGGAATAGTAAACAGCAGGCAGGCGTAAGCACAGCTCCACTTTGGAACATTTTCTTTCAAGTCATGCTGCTCATTTAAGGAGTTCAAGCAAGTCAATTTGTTCAGGACCTCAGCTCCAGCTTTAACAAAGGTGATTCTGGTGCAATAACACTTTTGACCTACACTGGCACACTGGCACTTTATGGCTTTGAAACTCCTGCTGTTAGGTGTCATATAATAACCTATTCTGTAAGCTGCATGTGAGGGCAATCACCTCCCAATTTCTCCTGCATCAATATTGGAGCACTGCAGGGTTGCCAGCACTCTTACTTCCTTCACACTTTTGATAAAAAGCACATAGAACTACAAAAAAAGTAAATTTGCAGTCTGCATTCTCATAAAATGGAAAAACTAAAACTCAACTCTCTTCAAGCCATGGAATTAGTAATCGACCCTCCCAACCCACTTAATCAGTTTTTCTTGCACCATTATTCCACTGCTGAATTTCCTGCCCCACGGCAAAGCAAATTTAGATTTTCAGCTGAGATGTAAGCTTGCAGTGTGAATTGAATGTAATGAAAGAGAAAGAATAGGTTCTGCAAAATAATATGTATTTAAGATTAAATGAGATTGTATTATTAATTTTATAATATAATATAATATACAGTAATTATAGTCATGTTAAGATGAAATATAACTTTACATGATTATAAGGGTGCACAGAGAAAGTGGTTTTTGCATACATGCGTTTTCAGTTGTTCATACATTTTTCCATAAATTTAGAATCAATTTTAGTATGAAAGTTTTTGGTGAATCATGATGTGTTCGTGAAAACATTCATACACAGATTTCATGCACAAATTTGTGTGTACGCATGCTTAGTGAATGAAACCTAGTGAATCCAATCACAATAGGCAAAAGTTTACTTCAAGAATGAACAAAGTCGCATCAATGAGTCTGAATTAAGGTATTCAAAAAAAAAACAAAAAAACCCAGCGCTAACAGAAAGAGAAAGTGTGAACTATATTATTTCTCTATAAGAAACATATTTATTCAAGTCACAAAAATTATGGAAAAATGCACAATACACAATCTCCAATGTGTCTGACACTGTGATGCGGCATGAATTTGAACAGCCGGAGTCATAGTTATACGTGGCGCTGTGCGGCGTTTCTCTTAGTGTATGACCCTATTTACACGTGGCTGCTAACAGGAAGCGCATGACGAGGAAGAGTTCAGGAATAAATCCACTCAGGAGAAACATAGGAACACAGGCAAAGCAATCCACATAACATAGATGACATCAGACAAAGAATACAAGAAACACTGGGCTTAAATAACAGGGATGACTAATAAGATAATTGACTGAACAGGTGAACGTAATCAATAATCAGACACAATGGGAAACTGGGGGTACACGTTTTTTATATGACAACGATGTACTAAAAAAAATTTTCTTTGTACAGATGAGAACGTTGTCAAAACTATCCCCGTTCACACGGATCTGCGAAAATGACTGAAAACGCTGCATTACTTCGTAAATACTACGCTCCTGCGTATACGCATTCTTTTACAGAGCACTCACGCTAAACGCCCATGCCTATCCATCTTATTTTTACAGTTTTGTGCACTTTTATATTCTCCTGGTTATTTCCATGTAGTGGCTAATAAATCGGAAGTCTCGTACATTCACAGAAAACAACTTATTTCCGTGTTGAAAAATAAGCTGGATAGACTAAACACGTAATACGCATGTGCATACTGTCACCGTTTTCACAGATTCACATTTTTGCAGTTTACACGGAGATAACAACGATATCGTTTTCAAAAACTTACACTTTGAAACCTGTTTTTAAAAGTTTGCGTTTTCAGGCCACCAAAACTCAGTTTTCATGTAAATGAGTGGCCAAAATGCATAAAACTTTTTCTGTTTTTAGTTGAAAATGCTGTCGTGGGGAAAAAAAGGGGGGGAAAAAAAACACAATGAAACATAGGAACCCTGACAACTTGTTGTTTTGCTAATATATATATAACATTTGTATTGTGTTTTTCTCAGTAGCTGCACATATGTACAGTACTGTAAACAAACAAATGAGCTCTTATGAACCAAATATTATAATGGCTCTTCTCTGTCAATGAAACAGTCAGAGTGTCATAGTCTAAATCAAAATCATGACTTATCATTTTAAATAGTTAAAATTACTCACTGAACTGCATTTTATTTCTGTCATTCAAATCTGGTTCAGAATAAAACAGCAGTTCTCAAGCAGGTCCCACTGGGGGTCTTAGTAAACATTCAGGGAGCCTCAAGATGACTGACAAGATGAATAATTTCAAATTAGATAAAAAAAAGCATTAAAACAAGTGCAGACAACTAAAAATCAAGTTATGGGGCCTTTGAATATTGTTGTGAACAATGGAGTGAACCACTTAAATACACAATCAATGTCAAACATGCACATTTGTAAACCAATGTTAAAAATGGTGTCTGCATTATCTAAGTCCAATTATATGAAGGTACTGGTTTGATGTAAACTAATTTAAATGGATTGACAAAAAACTTGCCATCAACAGCAGACTTCTACAAGTGCACCCAATCTTGATCTAGTGTTTCCTTTAATTCCCTTCATTGACTGTGTCACTTTGGCCTCATCATGCTGAGTTTGGGTGGTTTCTGCCCACTCAAGGTAAAACCTGCAGCACATTATCCAGATTGCGCTGTGTATTGTTCACTCTCTTCTGCCTTGTAATAAGGACCCAGGCCAGATAACAGTGGCTAAGATCATTGCGAACCCTGCAACACCACCTGTTCTAGGAACTCCCCTTCTGGCAAATCATACAGCCAAAATGCAAAACTGCAACACAACACCGAAACCACTCACGCCTTGCACCTGTACACCATCTGGCCATCTGTTATACTCTGTCCAACATAGCATGAGCAGGACATGTAGAGCGTTAGCTAGTCTGTCACTGATGGGTGTGTGGAGACCATGATCGGTCAAGAGGAAAATGAAACTAGCTTTTGTTTGAACTGCAAGACTGGCTTAATGTTCAGAGACCAACAGACGCGAATGTGATGCAGAGCTGTAAAACAACTTTAAATGTTCTCTCACTCTATGTGCTTGATTACAGTCAGATGATTCATTTATCAGTTAAATTTTTCTTCTTTTTTCCCCCAGCACTTTCATCTAGCATATGTAGATAATGTGCTAAACTTTGTGGCTGTTCATTATCTCCTAATGCATGTAATCAACTGAATACACCTGCAGTATAAAAGATTTTGATCACTATAAATTTCCAGGTCAAGCGAGCTCTTTTTAGAAGGTTTCCAATCAAATAACTGATTATGTTGTCTTTTTTTGCAAACACAAATCTGCTCTCTGCTTGATGCATTGGCTGGAGACTTTTAGCTAAATTAAAAACACTGAGTTCATGACATTATACTAAATATTTCATTCCCCTCTACATTTTTCAATTCAGGCCAATTCAAACATGCATTAGTGTATAATTTTAAATGAATAAATGTGTCAATTCATCTTCTCTCTTGGCAGAACAGTTCAATTTCTTTTGTGTAGTCCAGTACCAGCTCTTTGGAGATCAGTAGAGTTTTAGCTTATATGGACTAGGCATGGGCCACAATGATTGACTAGTCATCTAATCCTCCACTTACGACAAGTTTATTATAGTTTTGTCATTATGTATTATTTATTTTAACATTAATATTTTAAGCACCAGTGATTTAAAGTGGTCATGACATGAGAAATCAAATTTGCCTTGATCTTTTGATATATGGCATTAAAACATCCTGCGGGTTTCATAGCTTAAAACGCCCGTCTCATTATAAACAAATCATTTATTTAATCAAGCTTGAAAAACAGCTCGCTTTGATATTGGGTGAGCTGTGACGTCACACGTTTTGACGCGTCCAGTTTAAACAGCTTGTTTACATCTCTGTACAGACTTCAGAAGGTTCCCAGCATCAGAAACATGTGTATGGTTTATTTTAATTGTGTTGAAGGATTATATGTTTATTCAGAGCATTTTGTTTTGTCAGCAAAGCACAGTGTAATGGAGAGTTCGCTAAGAAACTTTTGTTAAAAGATGAATCAGTCAACTGACAGCAGCTGCATCTTAAAATTGTAAGTAAATTATTTCAAAATGCTTTGTTTGTAAATGATGGTTTTATATGGATAATGTTTTCAAAACACTCACATGCAATAGCAAGTGGGCGTTGATACTGTTTCCCATGCAATGACGTCATAGAAAGTGGCTGTTTAGTGAAAAAGCCATAAAGGAGCCACCCCTTAAAAATGGGTAATTTCAGAAAGACATTTTCTTTTGTTAACACTAGGTTTTAGGTGTAGTGAAGATTTTAAAACGTAATGGAGCATTACAATTTTATCACCACTCACCGGACATTTCAAATAAATAATAAATGTCTTTTGTGCATTTGAAAGTGTTTTTTTCTACTTTTCTACTGCAGTTTTTGTTAGCAAAGGTTTATTTATTCAACATTATTATTTTTTTACGTATAGTACAGTAGTATATCTAAATATTCCTAGGAGTTAAAAGGTATAGTTCACCCAAAAATGAAAATGTGATGTTTATCTGCTTACCCCAAGGCATCCAAGATGCAGGTGAATTTGTTTCTTCAGTAGAACACAAATGATGATTTTTAACTCCAACCGTTGCAGTCTGTCAGTCGTATAATGCATGTCAATAAGAACACAATCTATAAGACTCAAAAAAACATGCACAGACAAATCCAAATTAAACCCTGCGGCTCGTGACGACACATTGATGTCCTAAGACACGAAACGATCAGTTTGTGTGAGAAACCGAACAGTATTTATATCATTTTTTACCTCTAATACACCACTATGTCCAACTGCCTTGCGCACGGCATCTGGTGCGTGACGTGTGTACGCGCTCTGGCGTAGTTTAAAGGTTAACGGTTGAAGGTCAAAATTACAGTTTCAGTGCAGCTTCAAAGGGCTTTAAACGATACCAGAAGAGAAATAATAGTGTTATCTAGCGAAACGATCTGTCATTTTCTAAAAAAATACAAATGTATATTCTTTATAAACACAAATGATCGCCTTGCACGTGCTTCCGCTTTCCGTATTCTTCAAAATGCTTACGCTGTATGTCCTACGCCTTCCCTATTCTACTTACGGAAAAAACAGAACTATTCGTTCCGTAAGTTGTCCGAAATCTTCACTACACCTAAAACCTAGTGTTAATCGATCGTTTCGTGTCTTAGAACATCAGTGTGTCATCACGAGCCGCAGGGTTTAATTTGGATTTGTCTGTGCATGTTTTTTTGACTCTTATAGATTGTGTTCCCATTTACATGCATTATACGACTGACAGACTGCAACGGTTGGAGTTAAAAATCATCATTTGTATCTACTGAAGAAACAAAGTCACCTACATCTTGGATGCCCTGGGGGTAAGCAGATAAACATCAAATTTTCATTTTTGGGTGAACTATCCCTTTAAGTTCATTGTCATTTGAAAGTGTGTAGGCCTACTTGCATTATTATGCTGTTATATTATGATTATATATTCAGTGGCATAAAATGTTCTTAAAATGACAATAATATTGCATATCGCAATTATTTCTGGGCCAATATATTGCACAACAAAAAATAGTTATCGTGACAGGCCTATTTACGTTCATCTGTTTCACACTGAAACTGTCATGAAATGTACGAAATGGCGCTACGCATTTTAATTTTTCAGTAATGTTCCCACAGGTATGTTTTTCTAATGAGCCTGGGCTGGAATATCAGGTTACATCAAAACCAGCCTAATTATTCAGGAATTTATTAAAGGGGTAGTACACCCAATTAAATTATAGTCATAATTGTCATGTCATTCCAAACCTGTTTGACTTTCTTCCTTATGTGGAATGCAAAAGAAGATATTTAGAAAAATATAAAAAAAATTCATACAATGTACAGGTGGCTAATCAGAGGACAGTAATTTGGGTCTGTATTAAATTTATTTATTGTGTTTGAACTCATTTGGAGGAAGGCACACTTGACATTGCTCGAGGATCTTGCTGCGTGTGCTCCCAGGCGAGAGTGCGTCCGAGAGAGTGTCATGTTTGAAAAGGAATGTGTGGAAAGCCCTTATATGGACATGGTTTGGGAGTGTTTTATGCAAATTTCTGATCTCAGGCATGCAGCCACTCATTTAGAATCCTCTAAATTCATAAATGTTAGAGCAATGTTAAGAACAAATCCATGTGCGTACACACGTGTTGTAGATTAGGCAGAATTTTTTCGTGAGAAGTTCTCATGTGTGTATAAATACTAATAATCCACACAATTATTAGTGAATGAGAGCCAATGACTCTTTCAGAATATCTTATTTTGTGTCCCACAGAAGACAGAAAGTTATACAGGCTTGGAACGACACGAGGGTAAGTAAATTTATGCTAAAGACTGATTAGTTGACTAGTCATTCAGGAAACCCACCTACTAGTTGATTTTGAAAATTTTATCTTTAAGTTGGTTAGCTTCACTTTCACAGGACACTGTGAATAAGTGTGTGTGTGTCACTAGCACTTGGTGAGTGAGAGTTTGCAGAATGCTCATAGCATACAAACAACCTCGGTTCTGAGTCCTTGCAGCTGTAGTTCAAACAAAGCAAAATTTACACCTGCAGCCCCGGGGAGCTGAAAAGGAGAGAGAGTATAAGACAGCATGGGGGAAGGACGGGGCAGAGAGTGGCAACAAGAGTAAAGGTGAGAAAAGGCAGAGAAAAGATAAGAGGGAAGAAAGAAAAGAATCCCAAAAGAAGAAAAGCAAAGGTAGAAATTAATATTTAAGAAAGCAGAGGGAAAACTAGAAAAAGCAGGGCTAGATTGCATCTACCATAGGACAAGAGAGGGAAAAAAGTTAAATATCCAGGAGTGAAGGAAAGAGTGAAGCACAGATCCATAGGACAGATCCTATGGATGCTCAGATTCTCTTGACTATATGATGCGATGTTTTATCCCTACAATATAGAACTAGCAGAATGAAGGTTAGTTTACATTTTTTATATAAAATAAACTGCGGAAGGTACACCCATGCGTACACATATTACCATTCAAGTACAGTAGCACTGCTTCAGACTTATCTAGCTGCCGCAAAGATAAAGGGTATTAGGGCATATGACTCTAGATAAAACTCATCTTATCACCTTACAAGAATGCATTTATTGTTATCTAAACAATATAAAAAAGGTGTTGCTTGGGATTATGAGAATACAGCCTGCAAACACACAAGATACCTAACCTCTCTGGAATGATTCCCAAGGTTGTCAGATTAAACAAGTTCAGATGCTACTCCATAAATGTCTTGTATCTCATATCTATCCATATCACGCTTAAAATACAAAACACAATTTCAGTTGCACCACAGAGTTCAGGATTCACAAAAAGAGTATGTATACAGAGTATTTGGACACTTAAATCACACTTAAAATGCCTGAATGATGTAGAATTCTATACAAATTATCAAACCAAGTGGCACCTGCAAACAAATTACGTTAGACCTTACTATAGATTTAACTTCACTTTACTTCACCAGTGACTTTGAGTGGATGGATTACAGACATGTTCCACTAACATTTGACAAATACTTTTTGTCTTGATTTTAAACAAAACAATATATTTTATTTTATAATTTCACAACTTTTTGGAAACATTTTAAAAAGTGTGCTTGTGCAACTTTTATGTAAAATGAATGCTACATGGTTTGATATTTTGTTGTCTTAAGCAATGTCTTTCCTATATATTTATGGGTTCCTCAATTGTCCAGATAATTTCTGTAGACCACTGTACATTCTTATAGATTTATTTAGAACACAAGCTGCATAAGCTACAGGGGTCTGTTTAGGTCACGCTGATGTCAAAATGTTCAGACAAGCCTGTGGGTTGTTGAATTTATTCACTGTTTTACTCTATCAGCTCAATGCGAGTTTGCTCACAGTGTTTCTCACTTCTGTTCATGTTTCCTGTTTACTAGAGATTTGCTGCCTTGTCTTTCCAGATCTGATATTGAGCTCTAAACTAAAATCGTGTTGTATATAATTTATAGGGGAATAAAAATTCACCAAAAAAGTTATGTTTGTAAACATACAGAAGTGTAAAACATCAATCTGTACATCTTCACATTCGACTACACACAAAGAATTGAAAGTGCTGTGACAGAGTGAAGAGACAGAGGAGGTCATCTTGTTATCACTCAATGAACACATGCGCACACACACACATATCTTTGTATACACAGTACACACACACACACACCTACACATACATACACATTTATGAGCAGAGATGAATGACTCCATGCTCAGGCCATTCCTTTTCTACCTTGCTGGTGACACTGACAAACGGCCCGGCAGTGTGAATTAAATATGACAGTCCTGCTGCTTCCAGTTGGAAGCTATATGCTGGCGCAACTGCGTAGACACTGCCAGATCTTACCTTGACATATACACAAGCACATCCAATCACACACACACAAAGCATTACATTTTCCAATCAAAACACGTGGAGCGAAACTTCAGGCAAATGAAGCTACATTCAGCGGCCTTCCCCTTACACTTTGGACGGTGTGAGGTGTCCGCCTAAGGGCGATTAAAATTCATAGTCATTTAACAGCAAAAAGGTCTAGTCTTCTCAAGCGGACCCCCTGTGTGCCTGCTGACATTCCAGAGGTCTCTATGGAGCTGGTTCATTATTCTCTATGTATGTTTGCTGACATTGTGGAGGCATTGCTGGTCCAGTTCATTACTCTCTGGGTATTTACTGACATTGGGGAGCCCTGCTGAGGTGCATTCATTATTTCTCACTAGGAACAGCACGCACAGGTCTGCTTGAAGACCAGAAACACACCTCTAGCGACATACTTGCATTCTACCTGAGGAGAATGGGATCTAAGTGAACAGCCGAACATGTGATTGGCATTTGCTGCTTACATCTTGTATCAAGACAAACTGAAGTAAAATGTACCATAGAGAGAATGGCTACACATGGATTTACATATACTGTAAATCACTCTATTTCCAGAGTGTTGGCTCGATATGAAACCATCTACGCATTTGAGAGCATAGAAATTTTTCAGATCATATAGACTGAAAGGGTTAAAAATTAAATCTATAAAGCAATCATATCTCTTCATAAGACTTTACCCAAAAATGAAAATTCTGTCATTAATTACTCACCCTCATGCCGTTCCAAACCTGTAAGACCTTCGTTCATCTTCAGAACACAAATTAAGATATTTTTGATGAAATACGAGAGGTTTTTTAATCCCTCATAAAAACATAATTACCACATTACCACATAATTACCACAACATAATTAGCACATTCAAGGTCCAGAAAAGTAGTAAAGACATGAGAATTCTTTTTGTGCGCAAAAACAAAACAAAAATAATGACTTTATTCATTCTTCTGTCCCTCGTCATTCTCCTATGCAGTTTATGTTGTATAGACGTTATATAGATAGTGCAAGCTTACAGGTTCTACGTCAGAACACCGACTTAGTTTTGGCCGACGCTGTACATGTGAGCACTACGTATATTGAGTCGCTGTTCTGAAGTAGAACCCGGAAACCAGCACTGTCTGTGATTTTAACGATGTTTACTATTTTTCTGGACCTTGAATGTGGTAATTTTGTTGCTTTCTATGGGGGATTAAAAAAACCTCTAGGATTTCGTCAAAAATATCTTAATTTGTGTTCCGAAGATGAACGAAAAGTCTTATGGGCTTGTAACTATATGAGGGTGAGAAATTAATGACAGAAATTTCATTTTTTCCTTGTTGGAACAAAATATATTCTTAAAAAACTCATGCTAGTTTGGAACAACATGATGACAGACTTTTCATTTTTGGGTGACCCATCTTCTTAATCAGCCTGAGACATTTTGTATGTACTCACCCTATTCTCCTCCTCTCTGAGGTCCGGCATGGTGCTGATGCACAAGCTGATCACTGTCACCGCCACCATCACCACAGAAAAACAGGCAAACATCTTTCCTGGCAAGCCCGACTGAGGGTTCTCCACCATGTCCCTCAGATCGTTCATGATCTTGCGGTAACGTGTCTCCACAACAGGAGGGCGCAGCTGCATACTGTGCTGACGGCGCTCCTCCTCCCGCCGCTCAAGCTCGGCGACCTCCTCAATGCGCGTGTACATTTTGCGCTTGCAGCAGCGTTCCATGTAGGCCATCTCCACGCCCCAATAGTTGAGCTCCTCGTGCAGCGAGAGTGCGCACATCTCTCGTAACATTCGTAGCTTTCCTGCTGCTAGGAAGTTGAGGATTATACGAAACGCACTGGGGCTACGGTCGAAGAAAAATTCACGGCGGGCTTCATCGTAATCGTCACAAACACAAGCGATCTCCTCAGGGCTGCTGCAGGGTTTTAGACGTCCTAAGCGTGTCAAGGGGAACTGCTCCAGTGTACTCCAAGGGAAGGTGTAACGGTTGCCCCCCACGTTGATGAGGGCCTGCAGGCCGTGGTCTACCGAAAGCAGATCTTCCGATCGGCGAATGAACTGAGCGCGCTGATAATACACTCCCTTGATGGTCTCAGTTTCTGGGATCTCAGTAAAGATGTGGTCCAAGCTGCTGTCGTCACTGACCGAGAGGTTGCTGAAGTCATGATTGGCGTTGCTGATGATTGGCATGATGGCATTGAAAAGGAAAGTTGATCAAAGTGATGGACGAAGCTATGGTTGTTTCACCGTTAGCCTGATACCTGGGTGCTGGGCATTGAGGTGTTTATTCGAAGGTAGATCCCATAGGATCTTGTGTACAGTTCAGTGAAGAGCCAAACAGCCCGCATCATTTGCACTCTGTTGGAGACAAAGAGACAACAAAACTCAAAGAGGTCAAATAGTTGTATTCATGAAAACAGGTTTGTTGAAACTTCGTAGAAATTGTATAATATCCATATTTACAGCCATGCTCTTCGTATTTCAATAAAGGACACTGTTGTTTGGCACAGTCTCTGAAGGCTGGGTGTATTAGCAGAGACATCCAGACATCCTACAACTCTTAACAGAGATTGAATAATTTGCTGTTGTCAAGGTGTTTCATTATGCTAGGGTGGGAGTGATAAACTATTTATTAATAGAAGCGTATTCCCATTGGGAGCAAGGCTTGCTTTACTGTGTGGAAAGTTAATTGAGGAAAGTGTGCTGAGCAGCCCAGTGGCAGTGGCTCTACCAAGAACATTCTCTCCAGTACAGGCTGATGAGCAGAAAGTGAGGGGAGCAAGATTCTTCATAATCACACATAAGCAGGTGTTAAAATAGGGTGGAAATTAGGCAGGATGTGAACCAAGAAGACAATGCATGATAATTGCAAATGTATCTAAACAATGGCAAAATAATGGGCATACTTTTATAACAACAGACAGCATATAAGAAGGGTCAGGGGCCACTTCTGTTGCCTTTAAAAACTTATTTAAAAATACACTACACGTGATTTATCGACTATAGTAAATTTAAAAGATCATTATAGTGTAACTAACTCAGAGGGGGTTCCATAAAAAAGATAAAGTGAAACATTTCCACCATGTCTATGTCTGCCATCTGGTTACAAAGACAATTTCTGACAACCATTCAAAAATCTTTTTGCATTTTAAAGGATCGTATTCATGCCGCCAATAAATAGTTGATGAAAAGTCATTTTAAAACTCTATGTAACACATTTTGCAAGAATTATATTACATTTGTTTCTTACATGTATGTTGGAATCCGAAATGATCTCATCATTTGTCAACAGACTGCTGAGGGCAGCACAGAACTGCATCCTTATATCAAAATAATTCTTCATCAAAAGTACCAAAAGAATTGTTCGTAGAATTCTAATCGTTTAAGACGAATCAGAATCGTTAAGACGAATCGTTACAACCTTACGATTCCAATCCTTATCCCATTCCATCAATACATTCTTAAAGAAATTATGAAAATTCTTGGCTCATTAACAACCCATAATATAAAAATGTATAATATGATATAATAAAGTTCAAACGCTGCTGAATTTAACTTCATTAAATCTGAAAATACATAAAAAAATGTTCAAATAACATTATTCTGAAGACGTGTTAGAACGTGTACAGTCAATGTATGAAAGCACAGACATCAAATAAAGCTAAAGCGCATAACACACCGCTCACAGCCTAAAAGTTGATAAATACGCAATATATGCAAAAATGTATACGTTAATGATTATATAAAGTTTACTAAATAAAATCTACAAGAGCGTCAAAGTAGAAACTCCCAACTCACCCCTCGCCACGACTCCGGTCCTCACTTTCTTCAGCAGAGACATTTTCTGTCCACAATGCTCCATAACCGGATAAACGAACTCACTTTAGTATTTACTTAACGCTTCTTGATGGAATGCTGAAGTCAGAGGCGGGAAAATGATCAGAGCGCGAAAATTCTTCGCTGACACATCATTACTGTCCCGCACGCTCAGAGTCACTATCACTGCATAGACCCGAGCGAGTGTGTGTGAGTGAACGCCGGTCGGTCGCGCGCCCCTCTCGCGCTTTGAGAGAGGCACTGTAAGTTTAAAGGGAAGTCTAAATCATCGTAGGGATGTGCTGAATGCAAACCCTGGTCACGTACCGTTCGCACTCTGACAATAAACATTATAAACAGCAGATTGTATTACAGTTTCCTGTTTTAAACGAGTTTTAGAGGTGCACGTCATTGTGCGTCAACACGACCGAGACATGAATTATTACACTCGCAGTGGACACTTGAACCGTTTTCCTGGTGACAATGACGATTTCCGAATCCAGTAACTGAATATGAAGATCATAAGGCAAAATAGTCAGCATTCCCAACAGAATATTTGTATCATGTGGTTGTTTCATCAAACGCAATATTCCATTACGACAGTTCGTATATCTACAGGTAAGTGCATTTGTGTTTGCTGTACACACAGTAGAAATCATGATGTCTATTTATGCATTGCACACAGTGCAAACACCCCAGGACAGCCCAATTAGTTTGATTCAGTATTTGCATACATGCTGTTCACCTGGCAGCACTATTATGGAGCTTACAAACAGACGCGTACAAAGTGTGCATACTGTACTCATTAGGTTGTGCATGCCTAGGGAAAAGCCTAAATAACTAAGCAGTTTGCGCAGTACCTGGTGGCATATGAATGGAAAGTGAGACAGCTGGCATTTTGCACTCACACTCTCCATCACTGGATGCCAAGGGTCTGCACACGTAAAACCCATGAATGATTGCACAGATATGCACTGCTGATGTATGCATATCCACCTCCTCTTGACGGTCTCATTTTTGTACCCCTTCAATCATACATTTATGTATGTTGTTTGCCACATAATAAAGCCATTCTGAGGTTCTGTGTATTTTCTAATACATGTAAACTAAAAACTCTGGTAAAAATGATTTCTAGTAAAAATAAATAAATAAAAAATTAACCAAGAAATGGCAAGTACAAAGACTGAAATAGTATTTTCATAAAAAACAGACTTCATTAATCTTTATTTACAACTTCAAAAAATCTTTCCTTACTGCTATTAGGGCAGCTATATTTGATAATCAATTAATCTGTCAAATATGTACTTGATTTGATCTGATTTCCCTCGAACAAAGAAGTGCATAATGTATGTATAATGTATGCTATACATTGTGTACGGATTATATATATATATATATATATATATATTTATTTTTTATTTTTTTTCCCTCCACACAATGTGAAATACATATAATGTGTGCAGGTTGGTTATATATTCTTAGCTTAAAGTGATGTGCACCCGACAAATCAATAAAGACATTTGTCTTTGATTTTTTCCGTTACTGATGTTATTGATTTTATCGATTAGTCCAACCCTACTCTATAGCTGTGTTCAAATTCGGAGGCTGCATCCTTCAAGGACTCAGACTTCAAAGGTCACACCTTCGAAGGTCGCAAAGGTCAGACTGAGCATTGTTAAATGGGACGGTCTAGCCTATGGATGATTGTTCTTGTTGCCTAGCAACTGTGACAGCTGCCATTGATGAGTGGAAGTAACGTTTGTACTTGACTTTTTTGAAAGTTACATTGAACTGTCTGAAAACAAAACATGGTTCACAACCTGTCTACATATGTTCACCTTGGTCCATTTCTGTATATAATAAAGAATATAAACTATATGAAATCGCATCTTAGGAAGATATGTCAACATTTGAACTGCTTTATAGTTTTTATTTTTAGTTTTACATTTGTATCATTAGATATTCAAGTAAATTGAAACCCAATACTTACATTGACAAGTGTAATCTGGCAATTTCTCTCTCTCAAAAAAAAAAAAAAAAAAAAATTCCTGTCAGGTATGCAATGAATTCTGGGGGTAAGCTAGGCAGCAAAGGATCCATCTGTTGTATCCCTCATTTCCCGGGAAACCAAGGACACATTTCGAGGCTGCATTTGAAGGAGCCTTTGAATTGGGACAGCCTTCTTTGCGCCACTGTGATGCATTTGGCCTTCAAAGGATGCAGCTTCTAAATTAAGCTTATATGTGATTTCAGGGCCATTACTGGAATTCACACCTAGGACCAAGAGTACAAGTTATATTATACCTTAGTGGACCTCCTTGTCAAAGGGTCTAGGAAAATGTTCCTTGTTGTCTCCCAGACGACAGCTTTGTGTGATTTATACACACAAGTGGGTGGCTTCATCAAGGATACAGTTGTTGAAATGATGGCTCTACAACATTTAAGAGAAAGAGAAACTGTTTGAGAATGAGACAGAGGGGGAAAAGGACAGGAATCAGTTGGAGGATTAAACTGTAATCCCCAGCGACAAAGGGATGGGTTCAGACTGATGAGCGTGTCAGGCTGGGGGACGGGGCGTGGAGCAGCTCCAGCAACTGATGGGCAGTTGTGTGTCCCACTGACATCCGTCTGATCCAGTGTAAATTCTGATCAACCTAATTGCTCCTCAAGCAGATGTGTGAATAGCTAGATTACTGCCAAACAGTGGTCTGCCAGAGTGGAATGAGTTATAGAGCTATGAGACTTTCTCAATCCCAATACAATAGGTGTTTGATGAATTCCCTCCCCCGCCAATTGAATCAATATAATCAAAGATGTGATTTTTGCTGTGCTTAAAGCACCATGACTAGGCGAGATGGAGCAGGAAATACTGGTTCGCACATACCTATCCTCTGTTTTGATTATCGGACAGCAATCCTAATCCAGGGTGATTTACATAACATTCAAATTTGTAGTCAAATCCTGAAGGCAGCTAAGGGAAGCAGGTTAAATGAGTTTTCTCCTGGGGGACGGCAGATGTCAGTCATCTGGAATTTGGGCCAGTCGTAGTGTTGGAGATTTTTAAAGAGAAAGATATGCAGTCTGAAACCTTCCGTGGTGTTCTGTATTAAACATTAATACTGGAGGATGGGATGCATAGACCTATCCCTTTATGCAGACATCAAACCTCCCTTTGAGCTTAAATTGGAATTTGAGAACAGCCAGGAACGTAGAACTCGCTCGCAGTCACACCACCCCTTTGCGTGTGTCTAAGTGTGCATGTGTGTGTGCTTGTGAGAGAGCAAACTGCAGACCGGATATCCCCATACAGGAGGGCCAAAAATAGAATGGTCTTCATCATCTGCACAGGGTGAAGCACATCTGAGCCTTTCCTGTACCAAAAGAACCCAGTCAGCATTTCAAACAAACCTCATGTTCTATAGAATGAATCCATCTGCCTATCAATTAACTATTGCATGCAACTCTAGAAGCGTCCACTTCTTGTCAACAACATCAAATGATATAGTTTACAAGGACACATGGCATTGCCAATAACTGCAGCCAGCAGTGAAACTAACGGGACTGTCTGTCTCACATTGAGGGACTTTCTGTGGTCTCTACTGTGCGTGCAGTGTTTTGTTTCCACATTAATTGAGTCTATTTACATCAGCAGCCCTTACCCTGCTGCTCAAGTTACCTGTAATGACACACCTGGATAAGAACTCGAGCGCTCAACCCGATCATCTCACTTCCCTGATCTCTGATCAGTTTACAGACACTGCGGCTCCATTTCCAGGCCCATCGTGAATCAAATCAGAACATTGGAAAAACTTTCTTTTCTTTCTGTCTTGAATAAAAAAGATTATCAATGTATCATCTTCTCTCCTGTTAAAGTCATCATAAAACTGCTTTTCCAATCCATTAAACTTCCATAATGTGATACATTTACAAATGAAACAGGATGAGGGAAAAAAGTGGGGTGGGATCTGATTTAATCTCTCAGAAACTGAATAAAAAACTAGGCACTGTTACTTTACTGAAACACCGAACCCACATTTGAGAAGGGTTTTTTGACCCTGAAGGTCAGTTTTACCCTCAACAAATTTTTTTTGTTGTTGTTGTTCAAATTAATTGTTATTTTCTATATAGCAGTGACCTTTATTACATAAAGTTACTGCATAAAATGTTATATGATATTGGTTAATATTGAACAATAACTAGACTCATTGGAAAAATGTGCCTCTACCTAAATTTGCTTGGTAGCTCACCTGATACAGTATTGCACTTGCGATGTGAAGCGCCCGTGAAACATGAGTCACGATAAAAAAGCTCAAACAGTTTTAGAAGCAAGCTAAATTGGCATGGTTGCTTTAACTCATCACGTTTTCTTTTACGTTAAAGTTGTACTTCACCACTTGAAAATGTTGAATTTGAAGACGAGAGGAGGCAAATCAGAGCCTCTCAACATTTCCCAAATACCCTGACCTGTCAACAGGCTACCGAAGAATGAAGAATAGACCAAGACAGGACACAAGCACTGCCATGGAGATAACAGCTTCCAGCAAAATACACAGAACACAGAGCCTCATATTTTTCTGTTGCAACTCACTCACCCTGCGGCTATACGGGTGTCTGTGGACTGAAGGACCACGCAATCCTGGGACAGATAATTCAGCTTTATCTGGTCTCCCCACAGACAGTCATCCAAATTGAATCGCCATTCCTGCAAACCGTGCAAAGAATCATTAACTCATTAGAATGAATTCCAGCTTTCAAATGAAGTTTCTTCTACACACTAAGCAGCCATTGACACATCATAACAAAACCAATAGACTGAATCAGTCAGCTTCTCTCCTCCACACCTCTCCATGCCCAGGGGCAAGAAAAAATGGGTGGAAAAAAAGGAGTTTTCAATAATTAAAACCCGGCAGGCATGATATATTTTAATTTTAATGGAGAACTAACTCTGATAAGCAAACATGTGCTGGGCTGTTACATTGCCTGGTCCAATTAATCATTACATTGCAATAGAATTCAATATTCTTGTCAGGAAGTATTTGCTAGCTAGCTGAGTTAATAGGGCTCTTTCTCATTCCTCTGCCGATACACTGCAAAAAACAATAAGTAAAATTTACTTAATGTTTCTTTTGTTTTTGCACGAATATTTTTTAAGTAAATTTCAAATATTGAATTAAGGTACTCTACAAAAAACAGCTGGAAAACAGCGAAAAATCTACCTCATTAATTATTCAAGGCCCAGTGCATGATGGGAACACCAGTATCAGAAAAGTTGAGTAGTTTTGCTTAATTTTATAATGGTGATATTTACACTTTAATTTCTACAAGCTTAAATTGAGCACTAATATAGAATTTACTTAGTTTTTTTTAATTCTTGCCTGGACTAACTTTTTCATGTAAAAATTACATTTGTTTTTTCTGTAGTATTTACTTCACAATAAAATCTTTTTTTTACAGTGTACACTGCTTACAGCGGAAATATTGACAGTTTGACAGTGTGTTAGCACACCACAGCATCAAACACGGGGAGCAAAGCTCGGTTCTGCCAAGTCGGAATAAGTAGACTGATTGATGTTTTAGTTTGAAGTTGCTTTATTATGATCATTTTAGTAAAAAAAAGAAAGAAAGAAAAAAGCCATGATATTTAAAGTGAAAATAAAAACTATCAAACTCCAAAAATGCTTTCATTGCATGGAAAAGAGCAACATAAATATTCTGCTAAGCTTCTTATGAATATTTTCAGTGAATAACATCTTAAATGTCCGTTGTAAATGCAGTGTTGTTATTGCTAATTAAAACTGAAATTTAAAATGAAATATAAATATCAAATTAAAACTAAGACTTTCATTTAGTAAGCCTATAACTATTTCAATTGTTGATGGAAAAGACCATTTACAGCCAATACAGGCAATTTACTAAGGAAATACATGGTTTTTAAAGCTTTTTAACAGTTATAGTGCCACCTATGGTCTGATCTCCAAAAAGTTGGCATGCTTCTTTAGAAACTTATGTCATATGTGCTCACCTATTTTCTTGAAGTTCCAAGTTTTCATTTAGGATTTATAGGCTTTTGAGTATATTTTGCCCCGCCCAGTGGTTTTATCAAGGTTGAGCCAAAAACCTAGGGCTAGTTCGCCAAAGTTGGTTTTTGAAATAATCTCCAATATTTAACAAACGATTCAATGGTCCTAGAGGTAAAGTGCAAAAAATTGCACGATACACAATCCTTAACGCATGTGAAAAACACGAAGCCGCCCCCCCGGTGGCCAATTTCTTTCAAACAGGCCCACCGAGTTTCCTTTCGATCGGCCTTTCTTAACCTTGTCTGATAGCTGCTTATACTTCATTGGCCGATGGTGGACATGTTTTTTGAGATGCGTCAATGTCCTCATAGACAGTCATGGCACCTTGGTCAATGACACTGCATGCCAAGTCAATCGGACTAATGGTGAAATAGTTATAGCCATTTTCATGTTTTTTTCCCCCTGTTATAGTGCCAACAAGTGGCCATTTGCCACATCCTCCTTTTTCACGTGACCACAGAATGAGCTCTTACATAAGTGTGCTGTGTTTGGTGAAAATATCTCAATCCGTTCAAGAGTTATAGAAGTAAAAGTGGTTCTGGCCAATTTGAAAGTTTTGGCGGCCCTTAGCATTTGAACCCCTAAATAACACTTCTCAGAATATTGGATACAAAAGCACATACAACAGAACAACCAACATAATATTGACGAGAACGGACAATGAACTGAACAAACTCAGGGTATAAATAACACAAGTCAAACTAATCAACGAAATAGAGAACAGGTGTAGATCATAATCAATCAATGAAAGACCAAGGAAACCAAATTTAAACACAGTAAAAGTGCAAAACCCACCCAAAATAGACTACCCAGAATACCAATAACAGGCATCTAACTAAAATAAATGTGTATGTTAAAATACCAAAATTACTGAAACTAAAACTTAAAAATCAATTAAGCTTAAAGGAATGCTAAAAAAAAAATGACAAAAGCACATAATAAGATTAGAACTAAAATTAAAATGCTATAATAGTTTATAAATAATACTGGAATAATACTGCTGATACTTCAATTCCTCAGAAAAAAAAGTACATTTCAGAACACTTTTTTGGAGCTCAACTGCCTCAGATCCTATTATGAAAAAATAATGCTCAGGGGCCATATTCACAAAACATCTTAAGGCTAAAAGTAGCCGTTTAAATCAGTCCTAGTTTTAGGAGTCCTAAATTTTTGCTCTAAGAGTATTTCACAAAGCATTTTAGCACTAAAACTAGCTAAATCTGTGAAACGTTAGGAGTAGTCAAGAGGACTCCTAAGTCACTAAGACCAAATCACAAACAGTCCTAATCCAATCAAAGACACTGTACACCATTGAGGCAATAGCGATAGAGCCTTAGGTGCTTAACTTTTTCTTCATAAATGCAATACATTTTGATTCATAGATTTGAATCTACAATGAGGCGCCAAAAATAAATCTTTAACAAATAAATAAACATTGTCCGATTACCTGTGGCAGTTCACACTTACAAATGATTGTATAGAGTAATAAAATATATAATAAGCATATTTGGTGTACTGTCAAAGGGGATTGAGGGCTCCGAGCTTGGAATTTAGCTCAAACCCAAAGTTCTCCCCATATCCCCAGCCAAGAGTGAGGGACGGGGTGGCAGAGGGATGCAGAAAACTGTCAAAGTAACTATAGGCGAGTCTGCTCTCGTTTGTGTATTTATTCCTCTTCTCGTGCTGATTAGAAAGACCTTTTGAATGTGTTCCTCCCAAACTTTGTTTATAAAATGTTGCTTGAATTCTGCACTCTCTTGAGATGCAGACATCCAAGAGGCGGACAATTAACTGTATATACTAGTTTAATTAGTGACTCTTAGCCTACATTTTAAAACCTTTATTTGAATATGGCAACATTTGTATTTTAAAACCTTTGTTTTAATATAGAAACATGATACCTCATTCTACAATATTTCTATTATTAAATCGCTGACTCCTCCCCCATCAGCCAATCACTGTCTGTATACTCCATAGCAACTCGGTCAACCCCGCCCTTACTCTTAGCTTAAGACTTCAGTCTATTCCTTAGTAAAAGTTTGTCTCGGCTGCTTTGTGAATAGGTTTTAAAAGAAAACTTAGCTAAGAACTTTTACTGCTATTTAGGAGAACTCTTAGTGGTAAGATAAAATGTTTTGTGAATACGGCCCCTGGAGCTTTTGTGAAATAAATGATGATGGTTGTAAATGGTGAACACACACACACACATACACCACACATATACTCATATACGCTCACAGAGTGATGCCTTTGTGTTCCTTTGTCACCAGTAGCTACACGTAGTCCATGCTGAATGCCATAGGACTGCCATAGCCTAAGGAGAAAAGTTCAAGACAAACAGAACAAGGTTAATGAATGACCTCTAAAGTACATGACAAAGCATTAGATCTCTTTTAAAAAACATGTGCCACTGGCCAAGTCATGTTCTCTTGTGACAGCAGTGTACAGTACAGCCCTCAGTGATCAAACAGGAGGGAAGAGGAATGGCCGGTCTAATAACATAGAGAGAAAGGATCAGTGCCCTGCTTGTTGAATATGGAGCAGCTGCCTCATACTAGAAATGTAATGAATCCAGTCATACATACTTCAAAATACACCTATTTGACAACAAATATGAACATAAACCAAGCTCTTTGAGGTCACGGAAACCAAATCAAAACCAAGAAGATAGATATTATTGAAGCTTTATCCATGTTTTACCACAAAGAAGGCAAGCACTTTTCAGAACAAACATAGAAACAGAGAAAAATAGGCCTACATTTAAAAAGTAGAAAATCTATTTGTCATGTTATCAATTTAGAAGTATTAACCTAATGTTTCAATGTTAAGCACATTTAATATTAATAAATAAATATATATAATGGCCTTGGGCTCTCACAAACACCAAGCAGAACATGAAGGTTAACAGGATGGAATGAAATGTAGCCATCGTCCACCATATCTGCCCTTAAAAGATTCAATGATTGGAACTAATTCCAGCATTGCTCATTTGGTGATTCTCTCATTCAGCATATATAACTATGATATTGTTTCATTGGCAAATCAATTTTGACCATTTTATGATTAAATGCTACTACGCTAGTGGTAAATTAATGAAGTCTCAAATCTTTGGTAAACATGTCAAAGCATCTTAACTATAACTAGCTGTTGTAATATAGTTATAGTTGTAATATATAGAGCGTAGCGGCCAGATTAAAATGCTGATACAGACACAGAAAGACACACACCACACCTCTACAGAACTCAGCAGCAAGCTCTCTGCATTCTTCTTAATCAAATACAGGTCAGAATCGGCCAGCCTCACTGAGATCCTTTCATCATGGGGCGTTTGTGCTGCCTTTGCTTTTAATCTCACCCACCCACCCACCCACCCACCCACCCACACACACACACACACACACACACACACACACACACACACACACACACACACACACACACACACACACACACACACACACCCACACACACCCACACACACACACACACACACACACACACACACACAGACTTTTTAAAGGAGTAGTTCATCTAAAATTTTGTCATTGTTTACTCACCCTCATGCCGAACCCTTACATCTTTCTCTCCTCTGTGGAATGAAAAGCGAGACTTTCTGAAGAATATCTTGGTCATGTGATTTAATGAAAGTGGATAAAGTCATGTGCTGTCAAGTTTTAAAAGAAAAACCATAAGAGTGGCTCATAAGACTTGTGTGCTATATTGCAAGTCTTGAAGTGATACTGAAGTATAGCTTTGAGTTAAAAACAGACTAAATTTAACTTCCATTCCTTCTCGCCTTCACAATTTGCGAACTAATCATTCTTTTGAGTCAGACCTTTTCAATGAATTGCTTAATTTACATGACAGTGAGTTAGTGGTAAAAGCCAGCTAGCTTTTAAACTTTAAAACTAAATGGATACACATGCACATCTGCTCACATATTGCCACTCTCATAACCTCAAACTGAATACACCAATTATTTTGTCTCTTACTGAGTGAAATAGGAAATAGAAAGCTGAATACTGAATAATTCAACTTCAAAGTGTGGGTCTAAATAAATGTTAGAAAATTACTAGAGGTCAAAAAGAACCTCTATTGATAGAGCTTTATATAAAAAATAAATGAAGGAATTGCAGCTTTACATAACTGGGTGAATGATATGAGAGTAACTGACCTTTCATACTGTGGGATTGTGTCAAAGGAGTTATTTTCTCTCAAGTGAAAATCTTATAATGAATTAATATGATTGTAAAATAAGTTTGGCTGCTGTAATCCTAAAATAAAAGGAGTTAGAGACAAGTAACTAAAGTCTTTGCTTAAACAGAAATATCTTATCCACAGAGCTTGACTAAAGTTTACTTGAATGGTTCTCACCCTGGTCCCTGATTTGGTTTGTCCAATGAAACTCATTCTGTTATAGTACAATATGAAATCAGATCTAACACTAACCTGAAGAATGGTCTTCAGTTACCATCAATCACAGTCTATACTTAAATGCATAGACCCACCTCCCTCACCCTAACCCACCCTCAATGGGAACCAAAACTGTTTGGTTACTAACATTCTTTAATATATCATCTTATGTCCCTCAGAAGAAAAAAAAGTCAAAAAGCCAAGTTGGAATTACATGAGAGTGAGAAAATGATTACAGAGTACTAAATTATCCCTTTAAATCTCCAGTCACACTTTCCAAATTAGAGGCAGCAATTGAGAGCATTAAATTCAGTAAATCTATTGGGATGGATTAAATTTGAATTTTGTGTCACCTTTTGGCCACAGTTAGATTCATTAATATTATATAGGTTAAATTTAGCATTTCTCAAAAAATGCAAATATCAGTATTCTACCATTTCTTTTAAAGGGGTAGTTCACCCAAAAATGACATTTCTGTCATTAATTACTCACCCTCATGTCGTTCCAAACCTGTAAGACCTTCATTCATCTTCGGAAAACAAATTAAGATATTTTTGATGAAATCTAAGAGATTTGTTATCTCCCATAGAAAGCAATGACATTACCACATTCAAGGTCCAGAAAAATAGTAAAGACATTGTTAAAATAGTCAATGTGACTACAGTGGTTCAACCTTAATTTTATGAATCGATGAGAATACTTTTTGTGCGCAAAAACAAAACTAACAACTTGTCATTCTCCTAAGCAGTTTACGTTGAAGACACATTGCAGAGCTTCCGTGTATAAGTCAGAATGTCGACTCAGTATTGGCCGGCTCCTGCGTCAGCATCACACGCATGTGTCGTGGTGCTCACATGAACAGCATCGGGCAATACTGAGCTGGCCTTCAGAGGTAAACACAGAAGTGCTGCACTGCGTCAACTACATAAGAGACTGACAGGGTAGAGATGAAATTGTTGAATAAAGTTGTTATTTTTGTTTTGTTTTTGTGCACAAAAAGTATTCTCGTCGCTTCATAACATTAAGGTTGAACCACTGTAGTCACGTTGCCTATTTTAACAATGTCTTTACTACTTCTCTAGACCTTAAATGTGGTAATTTCATTGCTTTCGATGGGAGATAAAAAATAAAAATAAGATGAGCGAAGGTCTTACGGGTGTGGAACGACATGAGGGTGAGTAATTAATTACAGAAATTTCATTTTTGGGTGAACTAACCCTTTAAATATGTAAAAATTAATTAAAAAGACCCATTACACTACACAGCCCAAGAACTTCAAGCACAGTACATTCAAATGAATGCATGACTGAATTAAATTCCTTCTGAGCAAATAAATAATTTCCCACCAGATGTGATGCTAGTATCATTACTCAATAACTATTTCAAACACATTACTATACATCACAACTAAAGACACTGATGGCAGAATTGTTGTGATTTGCTTTTACAGCAGCCTTTGTGTTTCTTTGGACAAAAATTGTTCTGGTAGTGGAGTATGAAGTTAACTCTGTAAATGGAAAATAACTTGAATCCACTGCTCTGGGTCTCAAAGGGCAGAACTGGAGAGCCTTTTCTAATCTATTGCTGATATGGTTACAGTGCATTCACCTCCACTCTCAACACAATTACCACTATCAAATGTAAAGCTGGCCCATTCTGACGTCACGACAGGGAGACTAATGCATATTGGACAGAACTTAATGCAACACATATGGTGAAGTTTACATTTGCCTACAGATATTGAAGGGTGTAAACAAAGACACATATGGTTGGTCAGAAAGCACATAATAGCCAGCTGTTGTCATGGTGGGATCCAAAAAGAAAAATCTTGGTGGTGTGAGAGAAAATGGAGAGAAAATAAGAAACACACACACACAGAGAGAGAGAGAGAGAGAGAGAGAGAGAGAGAGAGAGAGAGAGAAGAGAGAATGAGAGAGAGAGAGAGAGAGAGAGAGAGAGAGAGAGAGATGGGGGGCTTTTAATGAGATCTCTCATTTTCAAAAGCTCATTTTTTCCTTTTTATCCTTCTGGTCTCATATTAATCCCTTCATTGGTATTCACAAAACAAACAAACATAACCAACAAATACAAAGAAACAAGGTTTACGAAAACAGTCAGATACTCTATATTCTTTTATTCTTCTAGTATTGTATTTCTATATTGTATTGTATCTAGTATTGTGATGTTTTTTACACACACACACACACACACTCATATAAAATACAAATCTTAAATTTAAATACAAAGAACATTACAATTTATTACACAGCTCTCATAACTTTTGTATTACTCCACAGCCTCTTTTTTCTTCTCAAATAATTTCAGCTTAAATCAATAATTCATGTGCATTTTTTATTGTTTGAAAAATAGCCATGGAGCAACCCATTTAATGTACACTCAGACAATCATCAGCACAAAATAAACCCTTTCAGGATGATACAAGACCCTGAGTATATTAGTGATAATTACTGTCGGACTGAACATTATACCTACATACAGTATTTGTACTTATAAACTCACATTATGATTCTATGTTTAAAATAGAATACAATACACTTAGGAGTATTTCGAATATACATTTACTTGTTACTTTGGTTGGTTATAAGTGCCCACCTGTTGGACTCACCAGATTATCACAGGCATGGACACTTGGGATCTTACAGCAGTTACCAACAACAACCACAGCACTGTTCAAGTGTAGAATGGAGGATCCAAATGCTTTTTCACATTCCACTACTAATAAAACGTAAAGAAAGAGGGGGAAATCAGAGAAAGGACACTGAAAGGTCACAACTTCAAAGGCTTTATGTTGGTGGTCCCATCAATCTCCCCTTAGGTGCGGGAGAGCCTGAGTGTCACCATAGGTCAGCCTGTGATAAATCACTGGGTTTGTTTAATGCGTTTTCAGTGTTCACGCTGCACTGTGAAGAGGGTCAGGGACAGGTGAGAGGAAGTAGAAAAAAGAGGTACTTACAGAGAAACCACCCATCCTATGATCAATTTCAGGAAGCGAGAAGAGTGCTCATGGTTTTTATGATCATCTCTGCCCATTTATATAAAAGTCTGCTATTGCTAAAGTCCCACTTCTCTGTCTGGTATTACAAAGTACTAAATAACTCTGTAACTTCCTGACAGAACATTTTTAACAAGGCAATGAAATCCACTGTGGTGCCATTGCACTGCCTGTGAGGGAAGCAGACAGAGAAATGAAAGATAGATATAGGTAAACATACACTACCGTTCAAAAGTTTAGGGTTAGTACGATTTTTTTTAAAAAATTTTTTTATAAATGAATACTTTTATTAAGCAATGATGCACTAAATTGATCAAAAGAGGCTGTTTATAATGATACAAAATATTTTTATTTCAAATAAATGCTGTTCTCTTAAACCTATCCATCCATAAAAAAAAATCATACAGCACAACTGTTTTCAACACTAATAATAATGAATGTTTCCTGAGCACCAAATCAGAATATTAGAATGATTTCTGAATGATCACGTGACACTGAAGACTGTAATGGCTGCTGAAAATTCAGCTTGTAATTGTAATATTGTAATAACTGTAATAATATTTCACTATTTTTATGGTATTTTTGATCATATACATCAGCTTTAGTGAGACCTTTACAAAACTCTTACTGACCCCAAATTTTTAAACAGTAGTGTATGTACACGATTAAATATAAAAAAAACATAAAGTGATTATAGATGTAATTCGTATATGAAGGTCAAAAGTTTTCAGCACAATATTAGGGGGGAAGGTGATGTCGGTAAAACAATTTCTCTCTCCAAAGTCTGTGCACAGCCAGAGATTCTGTACCGATCACTCATTACCACTTGAATTGTTACTTTTCCTCTGCCAACCAGTGTTTAAAACTGCTCGGAAACTTAACCCACGATGCTCAGGATCCCTTTCAATGATCTCAGTCTTTCCCAAGCTCAGATTCTCTTACACAGGACATTCATTATTTAAAATAAAAAGGGGGAGGGAATAAGACAGAAGAAAAAGAAGTAAGAGGGAACAAACCACCAAACATTTCATCCATTCGAAGTCACCAGCAGCAAAGGATTGAACCTAAAGAACAATGTGCAAAGTGAGTCAGGTCTACTGAGTGAACGAGATGTAGCATCAACCAGCCGGTGCATGTTTAATGAGGTGTCCTGTAAATGGGCTGCAAAAAAAGCAAATGTAAGTCCTCCGAATTCTTTTTGGATGTGCTCCAATGTCTGTAGGGCAAAAGGGGTTAAAGTTTCGTTTAATCTTGGCAAGATTTTCACCTTCTCTGAAAGCTATCGGTATTTCAATTTCAGTTTGCAGTCAGTGCCAATCAGAATACACAGCTACTTTAAAAAGGCTGTCCAAGGAAAAAAGTTGTTTTGACCTTCTGCCGAGAAGAGTATAAGAAGGGTGAATATGTTTAAAGAAGAAATGATGCAAATGAAGCAGAGGCTCATAGGTTTATTTTCTGTCTAAGCGAAGTGATAACCCTTGCACTATCCAGTGTTTTGAAATCCCCAAATGCATATTTCCAGCTAGTGATTCTGCTATGCCTGCCAGAGTTGGATTTGTTGGAATTAATTGAAAACTAACTTCGTAGAAACTGTCTTGGTTTCTCATGATTGTATTTCCTCTCATTACTATATCGAACAAACTTGTTCGTAATGAGCAAAGTGCTTTAACTGAAGGCCAGTTTAGAGGTTCTGACTACACTGAGCTTTTTACATGCTTCTTTAAATCAGTTTCTGCTTAATGATGCATATTTTGTTTTGGAGACCACAAAAGCTTGCCTTAAGTCAGAGATACATATCGTACAGAGCGTATGAGCCTTGTTGAAACGTAAGCGATGAATTCTATACCATGTAATGTGAATCCATTTCTATTTGAGACAGCAACATGAGAAGCAATGAATATCAATGCATGAGACTGAGAATGAAAGATAAAGCACCTCATAAGATAAAAACAAATAACTGAATATATATGAATAAGCAGAGCTATATGAAAATTATACATTTGGTAACTTTATATCTTCATCCTAAACTACCAACTAAAAGAATCCCTGCGTCATAAGCTGCTCATAGTCACCTTCAAAGGTGACAAGGAGGGTCCCATACTATGTACTGTAATGGTTTTGACCCTGTTTAATTAGTCTGTGTGGGATTACAACCCAGGGGATGGGCAATAATAATTGCCAGGGGGGAGGTAGTTGGAGCATGCCATGAGATAGGCCAGGATGCCCTTGACGTCCCTTGCCATGGAGTCATGCCTAACAAAGGGGGCCTACACCCTGGGGGAGACCATGTATAGCATTGTATAGCAAGGACACATTCAGGCAGCCAGTCACCAAAGAAACAGATTTGAAATGAAGGGGCATAAGGAACAAGCATGGTAGAGGTGACAGAGATGGGAGCAGTGATTGATAGGAGATACAGCTTGTGTGGATAGAAATAATGATTAGCCTTAGAGCTACATATATTTGCATTTCCCAGAGGCTATGGCCATAGCATGTGCACGGCTTCAATGCAGGCAAATGCAAGGGGTTTCAAGGACACTGGATTAATATTACCATTCACATGGAGAGGATACACACATTGCCAGAACAATAAACACACAACTACTCATAAACGTTTATTAGGTAAAACAGGGTCCAAAGCAGAACTAAAATGAACTGAAACTGAAAGAAATTATTGCAATTTTAACTAAAAAAAGGATGGATGGATAGACAGATGGATGGATGGATGGATGGATGGATGGATGGATGGATGGATGGATGGATGGATAGACAGATAGCTGGATGGATGGGTGGATGGATAGATGGATAGACAGAGAGCTAGATGGATGGATGGATGGATGGATGGATAGACAGAAGGATAAATGGATGGATGGATAGACAGATAGCTGGATGGATGGATGGATAGATGGATAGACAGAGAGCTAGATGGATGGATAGACAGATGGATAAATGGATGGATGGGTGGATGGATGATAGACAGATGGATGGATGGATAGACGGATGGATGGATAGATAGATAGATAGATAGATAGATAGATAGATAGATAGATAGATAGATAGATAGATAGATAGATAGATAGATAGATAGATAGATAGATAGATAGATAGATAGATAGATAGATGGATGGATGGATGGATGGATGGATGGATGGATGGATGGATGGATGGATGGATGGATGGACAGACAGATGGATAGATGGATGATGGATGATGGATTGTTGGATGGATGGATGGATGGATGGATGGATGGATGGATAGACAGAGAGCTAGATGGATGGATGGATGGATGGATGGATGAATGAATTAATGGATGGATGAATGGATGGATAGACAGATGGATGGATGGATAGACAGCTGGATGGATAGATAGATAGATAGATAGATAGATAGATAGATAGATAGATAGATAGATAGATAGATAGATAGACGGACACAGATGGATAAAAAGACAGACTGACAGAATGATAGACAAACAGAACTACAGACAGAACAACAGACAGATAGAAAGACAGACAGAATGATAGACATAAGAATGGCAGACAGACAGAGAGATAGAAAGACAGACAGACAAATAGACAGATAGATAGATAGATAGATAGATAGATATTAACTTATATTATTTATTAATACTTAGTATTATATTACCTTTGCATCTAGTTAACACTGCTGTGAGGGTGTTTCTAATACAGCGGCTATGGGAGTGACAATAAAAATGACATCTTTCTCTCTTCTGACTGCCGTTATCAATCGCTCTCTATTTTTTTCCTCTTTTTGAAAGTTGTCAAAACACTATTGTGGAGTTTTTCTTTTGCTATTTGAGCAAATGGTAACACAAAAAATATATTGAATGTGTTTTCTCATTCACCGCTATAGAATTTGACCCAACTATGACAACTTCTGCTTCTGAGAAACCTGGAAATGTGAAAGGTCTATGCAACAGTGCAAGAATCTGTAATCATGGACAACTCATCTGATCGTAGTAAAATTTAGGTTTCATTAAATGCTTCCAGCACTGCTGTTCATATCTTTATTTAGGCATGGGAACAGTTTGAAATCAGAGTGCTTGGTTTTGTTCCTAAAATCAATTTTTTTTGTGATATGAGGGAGGACACAGAGACACATGGGCCATTTCTGAGTTGGGAAACAATGTCAGTGTGACTCATAATGGCTTCTCTGCTGTTTGAACACTCTTCATTGCAGGTTAAGAGAGGTCGCTCTTAGCCTAAAAAGATGTTAGCTAAAAAGTATTACCAACATCTATAAAAGTTTTTTTTTTTTTCTTCTCCAGTCAGTCACCTAATGGAGTTTTGGTTCCTTTCCACTGTCGCCTCTGGCTTGCAAGCCGGGGACACTTAACATTCAACAATATTATTGATTTTACTGCACTGATACTATTGAATGAGAATTGAACTGAGCTGGACAATGGCATCACTGTTTTCTGCAGAACTGCTTTATAGATTAAATGAACTAATTTAATAATTGATGATCTTTAAGATGGAACTGAATCAAATAGCTGAAACAATGACAATTTTCTTTTATAGCTGCTGTACAGCCAAAATAAACTTTATTTGCATCATTGAATAATTTTCCTTTTGTTACTGTAAAGATGTTTTGAAACAATCTGTATTTTATAATGTGCTATATAAATAAAGGTGATTTGACTACACACACACATACATACATACATACACACTCACTAGTCATGTATGGTGCTTGACAGCCACTGTCCCAATTAGTTTTCATTGTATTAAAAAGAGTAGTGCAGAAATTCTGTAAAATATCTTCGTTAGAAACAACATAAGGGTGAGTACATATTGACAGAACATTCAATTTCGGGTGAACTGTCTCTTTAAAAGCAAGGATAGGGGTCTGACCATAAACAAAAGTTACTTTCCTCTCTCTTAATCACACAGATGCCATCGAACCGTAGTTACGCTCCATTTCTAAAGCTTCCCCATGACATTTTGCAATTCCCCAGTTGGACATTTTACCTGGTCTGCCTATAACATGGATGAGAACACAATGACAGTAATGATCTATATCAGTCATAGTAATATATGCCTCATCATTATGTTAAAAAACCTAAATCGATATTTCCTCGTTATTAAATGGAGGAATGTAAGGGAAAGGTCTGTGCGCATCATAAACGCATGGTAATTTAACATGACTCATAATTACCTGTGAGCAGAAAATAGCCCCACTGCCAAACGGCCCGATTAGTGATTGTTTCATTTGAATCACCAGTAATGAGAAAAAGTTGTAATTGTAGGAGAGAAACTGATATTGATTTAAATATGGTGTAGCACAGTGATTCAGGCTGGAGATGGAGATGGAGACTGCCCTCAATCAGATTGAGGGCTAATTGCTCGGGTAAAGGAGCTGGGGGCATTCGGAGGAAGTCATTCAGGGAAGTCCACGAGTGCAGCCACTCTGATAATCATTTGGAACAGCAGTAGCAGTGCACAGTATGGGTGGCAGTGAGTGAGTCATTCTGATGACTACTGTTGGTGCTGCAGTTTGTCTGCAAGCCTGTTTGCGCTGACAGTCTGACCTTACACAGAAAGGAAAGAATAAAAGAAAGAAAAATGCAAGGGAAGCAAAAGTAATAAAAATGACATGTCTAACGCACTGTAAAAAATGGTAGCAACTTTATCAAAAAAGAAAGTAAAAAATGCTTCAGAAAAAACTGTTAAAGGGTTAGTTCACCAAAAAAAAGAAAATTCAGTCATTACTCACCCTCACATCGTTCCACACCCGTAAGACCTTCAGAACACAAATTAAGATATTTTTGATAAAATCCATTGGCTCAGTGAGGCCTCCACTGACAGCAAGATCGTTTCCTTTTTCAATACCCAGAAAGGTACTAAAGATATATTTAAAACAGTTCATGTGAGTACAGCGGTTCAACCTTAATATTATAAAGCGATGAGAACACTTTTTGTGCACCAAAACAACGAAATAACAAAATAATGATGGGCGATTTCAAAACACTGCTTTATGAAGCTTCAAAGTTTTATGAATCTTTTGTTTCGAATCAGTGGTTCGGAGCGCAAAAATCACGTGATTTCAGTAAACGAGGCTTCGTTATGTCATAAGTGTTTCGAAATTTCAGTAGTTGACGTTACTTTGGTAGTTTGATACATGCTCCGAACCACTGATTCAAAACAAAAGATTCGTAAAGCTTCGAAGCTTCATGAAGCAGTGTTTGAAATCTCCCATCACTAGATATTGTTGAATAAAGTTGTTATTTTGTTTTTTTGGTGCACAAAAAGTATTCTCGTCACTTTATAATATTAAGGTTGAACCGCTGTACTCACATGAACTGTTTCTGGGCATTGAATAAGGAAATGATCTTGCTGGCAATGCAGGCCTCTGTCACAGTCACCCTCATGTTCTGTTTGTTTTGGTTTTCTCTTGTCACATGTGCTCCCTTGTTCTAAGTTCCCGCCACTCATCAGTTACCATAGACACTACCACCACCATGTTCTGAAGATGAGCAAAAGTCTTGCGGGTGTGGAACGACATGAAGGTGAGTAATAAATGACATTTTAATTTTTGGGTGAACTAACCCTTTAATAGTTACTGTACCGTAGTGTGTGTGTGTGAGTATATATATATATATATATATATATATATATATATTTATAAATATTATATACTGTATATATATGAAATATACTGCTTTGAAATTAAATATGCAGACAAAAAATACCATACCGTAAAACATAAAATGCTTCCACTATATTTTTAAAGTAAATTTCTAGCAATCACAGCTGTTTTTATATGTAAATATAACAGGTGTACACCTTTTCAAATCCTCTAAGCAAAGGTGTGATGCTGTGTTAAGAAAAAAAAAAAAAAAACCCTTTCCCTGCAGTTGAGCTGAATGTTGCAGTAGTCAGCCAGGTGTAATGCAGAGGCAAGGAAGATATTTCAACCTCTTCTGGTGCGTGAGACCTTCTCATTACACTAACAGATTGAATAATTTAGCCTTGGTAGACTGAAAGAGGCGTTTATGGATGTTTAAAACAAATAGGATCATAGGGCTTCTTCATCATACAGTGAAGCCAACATCCTCAGAGTCTAATCAAGTCATTGTTCATACAGGACAGGAATAGAGGAATATAGGGAAACTGATAAAGGAATGCAAAAGGACAACAAAATTGTTAGTACTAGTCATGGGCTTTACATTATTTACATTTGAGAATGATTAAAAAAAACAAAAAAACATGGAGTGATGCTAAAATACAGAGTGGGACTTATCAAGTCAAAACAAGAAAAAACAACACTATGTAGTTTTTCGACCTTAAAATAATGTCTCTAAAATTATTTCAGTAGTAGAAATCTTAACCAGATGAATTCTACTTCTGCTGCTACCTGAGCAGCTTCCTAGCAACTACAACCACATTCTGCAAGTTTTGTGTTCGGGCCTGTACACACAGCCCCGCCCATCCCCTGCCAGCGGAAGACTGCGACCTGCTTTACGGCATATGTCACATATTTTACTTGTAGCCTGGGTGGAGTTAGCAAACAGCTAACTATAAGATGAAACGATCTAATATGCAAGTCTCAAAGCCATGCAAACAACATGCTATGCTATTATACAAATTACACCCTTTGCAAACAATGCTATATACGAACTATGCGAGCAAAAAAACTAGGCTAACATACTACCGTTCTTTTTGTCATTGTACTTTTCAGTTCTGGAGTAACAATAAATAAAATTATGTAATGATATTTTTAGAACATAGTGTAACACAGGCTACTTTACCTGGTCGGTGGACATGGTTTCCAAACAAGGTTTCTGGTTCAGCTTTAGTCAACAAATTCACGTGTATTGCGCTGCCCACAGGGAAGCTTATATGGCAACAGTATTTACGACACTGGTAACAGACAACTGCGCTTATCGACCACATGGGGGAACCGTGAGCAAATGTTCCATGGTGTTGCTTTAAAGGGAAAGTTCATTGAAAAAAATTAAAATTTACTCATCTTTATGTCGTTCTAAACACAAAAGAATATATTTTGAAAATATATGAAAATAATTTTTTTTCTTGTGGTTTTGAAGAGCACATAAACAATTAGAAAAAACCCCCAAAAACTGTGTAGTTCTATAGAACCCTTAACGCAGTTAAAAAAAAAAAAAAAAAAAAAAAAAAAAAAATAGCGAATTTAAAGCAAGCTCTATTTGACCCTATATGAATGACCCGTAGTTCAAGCCAGGGTTGCCAGGTCTGCAGTTTTCCTCTACACTAAATATTATTGTAGAGCGCCCCCATCCAATAATCGCAAAGAGCTTTGTGATTTGTTACTTGTGATAAGAAAGTCTCATCTTTTAAATTCTCTCCATTTTTATCACGAAATTCAAACAATGAATGTCATTTTGATGCTCTTAAATGTGACATGACAAATCACTGTAGCGCCTCAGTTTGGCAGCGGAGAGCGCAAGTCATCTTTTCCACTTTAATACAAGTTACAACTTAAAGCACAAAAAAACCATGAACATCATGTTCATCATGTTCCACTTCGTGTTGTGGCCGAATTACCACATTGGGTGTGCATTATTTTTCTAATAATTCAACAGCCTGTCGTCAATTATTCCTTACTTAATGCACAGCTAGCCACGGATTATCCCTTACATATACATTCTGCATGTTAGCCTGATATAAAAACATTAATATCATCATTGATTTTGTGTGCTCCACAATAAACTTAAAAGCATCTAAGATACAGTCAGAACACTCATCATCAAATTGTGTATTGAATTCACTGACGACTGATTATCGATTAGCTGACCGTCTGAGGCAACATCCTACAGAGGTACGGCGTGTCTGTCATGTGTAATGATATCTGTAATGGTATCTCAAGTGAAGAGCTAAAGTACAGAATGACCCTTTGACCCCATTAGTTGATGGTTTGCAATTAGGAATAAAATATCTCCTGCCCACATACTTCAAACAGCATTTACAATACATCACCACCACCGTCTGAATAACATAATGCACACTTTAAGAACCTCAAAAAGCATTGCATTATTGTTTAGTACATACTTTCTGACATGCTGACCTTAGCAAAGTAGCTAATGTCCTGTGAAATATGACACCTGCACTATAGTTAGGTAACACATATGATGCTGAAGGACTGTTCCCTTGGCAGCATTTCTGTCTATAAAAGGAAGTTAATACAAACATCAATTTTTTCACAGATGACACAGAAATGCTATTCCTCTCACATAACTGTATAAAAATGGGAAAAACTATATGAAGGGAAAGAACAAATGCACCATAACTTAGGTCAGGTCATATTACGTCATGTCAACCCACCACTACACATGCAATTATAAATATTCTCAAGAAAAGCTTTAAAGCGTAGCAGAGATGTTCTACTTGATATAAGATGGTCCACTGAGAGGGTTGAGCAAGAGTCAATTATCAGTGGATATCAGAAAAATTGTTTTACATAGCACTGATGAAAGTGGTAAATCTCATCACCCCAACATTAGAAGAACAATACATTCTTAAATCATATTTTACATGAATAAAATAAAGTCTATTTTTCAGACCATTACATTTGCATAGTGAAATTATTTTCAAGACATTTGAAGGGTTAGTTCACCCCAAAATGAAAATTATGTCATTTATTACTCACCCTCATGTCGTTCCACACCTGTAAGGCGTTCATCTTCGGAACACAAATTAAGATATTTTTGATGAAATCCAAGAGGTATATGACTCTTCCATAGACATCAATTTAACCACCATTAAAACATATGAACATATCAAGTTCCATTTTTGGGTGAACTAACCCTTTAAGCACATTTGCCCTTCAAATTCTCGGTAATGTATTATATTGTAATAAATGTTTCTTAAGCACCAAATCAGCAAACTAAAATCATTTCTGAAGTATCATGTGACACTGAAGACTGGAATAATGAAATATATTCAAAATAGAAAACAGGTATTTTAAATTGTAATAATATTTCAAAATAGTACTATATATTTACTGTAAATTATATTTACAATATTTTTGATCAATTAAATATGGAAGCCGTTTCCGCCACTAAATAAAAAAATAAAAACAGTAATTGCGTCAGCATTTACATTTTATCTCGCAATTGCGAGTTTATATCTCACATTTCTGACTTTTCTCACAATTTTGACTTTTCTTCTCACAATTGCGAGTTAAAAATCACAATTCTGAGATATAAATTTGCAATTGCAAGAAAAAAAGTCAGATTTGCGAGAAAAAGTCAGAATTGTGACTTTATATCACACAATTGCGAGTTTTTATCTCAGAATTCTAAAAAAAAAAAATCTCAGAATTGCGAGAAAAAAAAGGGGTTTATATCTTGCAATTCCGACTTTATAACTCGCAATTGTGAGGAAAAAAATTGCCATAATTCTGAGATAAAAAGTCACAATTACTTTTTTTTAATTTAGTGGTGGAAACGGGCTTCCATAAATAAATGCAGCCTTGGTGAGCATAAGAAACTTCTTTTAAAGACATATAGTGTATCATTTTTTCCCCTTATTATTGTACAGAGAATGAGAATTTTACGCCACATAATAATTGTGGGGTTAAATTTGACCTTCTGACCTGATTGTCATATCCTTGACTATCAGTCGTTTCTTGTCTTTGTGCTGCTGAAGCATTTGAAACTTGAAACATCTGCTTTCATCGTTGTAATGGACTAGAGGAGATAAAAACGAGCAAATGTAGTAACTCAATCCGTCATTTCCCTATCCCTGCATCAAGCTTCTCCACCGCCCACCCGAATGTCCCCATTCCTAGGTTTGAGCAAGAATACCCAGGATTCCCGCAGTCATCAATGTGACATCCTGTACCGTATTATTAATGTATGGGACTTCGATTAATGGAGTGATACAGGTATCCTGAAGGCTTAGTCTCTCATCTATAATCCAGTCTTCCCCACAAACTTGAATATTTCATACTGAGTCTCTTTCACTGCGGACACCAAAGGAATGTAAAACCATGTAGAGTGCAGTACTGTCAAGTTCAGGACAATGGGTCAGAGAGCGGTGTGGTAGAGCCGAACACTTTCTGATCAGTGATTCTGTCTTTATTATCCATAATGGTCATTCACTGTTTCCTGTCACACACGCTTAGTACAGAATCAGAAAAGGATGGAACTTGGTTTTCCAATTTTACAAACCACTGCACTGGTCACACAAGCAATTTACATGTCATTTAAAATGTGTAATCATGCATCAGATATTATTAAATCAAGCATATTGCTGGAGCTTTACAAATACAAATAATTTAGGAAATCATTAAACAAGCAATACAGATATTGTTACATAACATGCTGACATTGTGGGTTCATCCAGATGCAACAGGATAGCATCTGCAGGTCCAAGAATATGATAAACATATACACACACAGTGGTGAAAATGGCCAAGATTCACAAAAAATATTTCATATTTTTAAACTATAGATGGGGGGAAATCAAACCATATTTATGTATGAAATTTGCATAGTGTTTGGAGGCTATAACATGGATGAAAGATGGAAATCCTCTACATTTTGAATTGCAACTCTGTTCCCCCATGCAATTCACTCCCTGGACTCAGTCCCAGTCCCCCACCCCTCCTTTCCAGCCCTGTATGTTCTCTCTCTCTCTTTCTCTATATATATATATCATAAAGGTTGCATATGTTATAACACTAATATCCTGAAAATTGAATAATTATGTCCAATAAGCTGTATTCATAATGACAGGCTTAAGATTGTTCGTCATGTCACTTTTTAAGGCACCTTTTTGACACGAATGACAAAAATGTTCAGACCATTAAGGCAACATTAAACGGTCATTATCACACAACATTAAACACATAATAGACCGTTATCTTGCTCATCGGTGTGATTTCCTCACTGATGATGAGAGAATTACAAAGCTTGACAAAGCTATTTACTGGACCAGTCATGTGCAACTAACAAAACAATGAAAATTGGAAAAATAACAGGCACAATAGAAACATATGTGTGATTATTAAAAAAAAAGAAAATAATATCTTTAGATGTAACAATCATTCTTTACTGGTTACAAAAAGATTTTAAGAAGATCAAATGGTTAAACGAGTTGGCCCAAAAGAAAGAAAGAGCAAAGAAAATATCGCAGTTGTTTCTCCCAGACAGTAATAAGAAGACATGGAGAGCAAATGAAGACTACAGCTTCTCAGATGTTTCTTCTGAGAAAAAGATCCTAGCAATCTCACTTTAGAGTTTCATAAGATACCTCAAACTGAAGAAAAATATCCAGGATACCAAAGTCAGCTCTCAAAACCAAGAAAAAAAAAAAAAAAAAAAAAAAAAAGATATATATATATATATATATATATATATATATGAACTCAAACACAAAATATCACAACTGTTTATCAATAAAACTTTTCTCATGAGGACTGGTGTGAGACTGGACAGTTTGATTGGATAATTATTATTTTTTCGAATGGTAGTATATAGGGCTGGGTGTTGCCACAAATTTCACGATTCAATACGATTCAGATTCACAGGCTTGCGATTCAATTCTGATTTCGATTCGATTCAATATCGATTATTTTGGATATATGCAGGTACAATACATGGCAAATTTTCTTAAGGAAAAAAAAATCTGTCAACTAATGCTGTAAACTATACATGTTAAAAGTTAGTATTATAAGTTTATTATTATAAATATTATTAGTTAATAATCTGTACTTACATTACACTCAATAAAGTTTTTATAATAATAAACTTATAATGCTAACTTTACAATCACAATTATATTTCTAGCCTACTTCAATTCGTTTTTTGAAATATAAACATAACATGGCTGTTATAAAAACTTGGATTTATTCATTATTATTGCATTAAACATTGAAGAACATTAAAAGTGACAATGAATATGTAATATGGTGCATATATTTAGCAAAATGCAAAGTTCATTTTCCTAGCTGACTAACGAGTTTATGGTCACTGGATATGGTTTTCCTGAGGTAGGCTAAATGTGACGTGACGTCTTATTCCGTGGTTGAAACACTGGTTGAGCGATTACATGAGACATGATACGGATTTCGGTAAGTTGTACTGTATCTTTTAACATACCTTCAGATGTTCATTTATGTTTTTTTTCACGCTGTAACTGGTATTAAAGCGCAAGAGATGATCAGTTCACGTTGAACTGAGGCGTAACAGCGATCTGTCAGGCCAAAACGCTATTTATTTTTTTAATTTCGTAAAAAAGAATTTGAAATCTGAGACTTTGTTTTACATCAAAAGCAACAATGCACAAAGCTTATTGCGATTTATTGGACGGGAGGCGCACTACAATGTTCTGTTCATTCATCAACTGAAAACAGGATAGACTAATGGATTCTTGGGATCGATATCGCTAAAAATGTAAAAATGAGAATCGATTAAAATCAAGAAATCGATAGTTTTACCCAGCCCTAGAAGTGTACCTTTACAAAAGTACATTCTAAAAGAAAACATTTCCAAATGACATTCAAACATATGTACTGCATAGCATCACAGTAATGCAATTTATCTGTATTTTTCCTGTGAATGAATGTGTCAGTGGTTTTGACCTTTGCTGGGGTCAGATATGTTGACGAGGTGATTAACAGCACAACAGAACAAAGATTTACCACAAATAAAGTCTCAACACAATGTGAACTTAAGCCAATAAACCTGCCCATGCAGGGAGGAAACAGCTGAGAGGCTGTGGCTTTGTGACCATCTGTAATAACCAACGGCTAAACTTTGACGTTCAACTAATGCCAAAGGAGCCACCAGGCTTAATCAGTCTATAGCAGTGTCAAAATCCCTACAGTAAAACATGGGCAGGCAAGTAGAAAGAAAGCCAAAACTGAGATGGAATTTGAAAGTGCTTTTTTAAGGCCACATCTGTAGTCCTCCCTGAGCAGCCTGGCGCTATAGTGGGATTTAAAGTTATAGTGACCTTTTCTTTGCAGTGAAGAATAGTACATACCTCAGTGCTGATGTGAATGGTAACTTAATAGAGAGGAACTATTTTATGATGAAGACTCCTCAAAGCTGATCAACCACAGCAGCAGAGTTGAGATGACTGCATTTTTTTTCTCACCAGTCTCATCAATTTCCACATAAACACAGACCAAATGTCAATATTTGAGGGGGCAGACTGCTCTTCATCTTGGCGTGACGTGCATGGACAAACATGGATGGTTGTGGTCAAGTGGAGAGGTAATCATTGTCATCTTTACAGGACATAGCAAGATGGCTCAAATATTGTCCATAATTGGCTTTGTGTGGTTACAATGAACCACAACTGGTTTTTCATTGCACCATTACGCATTATCATTCTACTTTCTCTGTTAAAAACTTAGGTTAAAAACAATACTGCATTTGCGAAATGCTGGCACCAATAGTAAAACGATCCTTTAGCAAAATTATTTTGTTGAAAAGGGACTATTGATCTGTGATAAGGAAACAGAACAAATCCATCTGTTTTTCTTGTTTGCAATGCAATCATACATGATAAATCAGTTGTCCATTATATATTTATGACATACCCTCATGCTATTCCACTGATACGGTTAGGTAATTAAAGTTTGGTAATAAAATCATTCATCAGCAACTGGTTTTGACTCAAGGCTCCTCAAGGCTCAGGTTTAAAAAGTCTAACATAAATCTGCTGCTTAAAATATGGATTTTCGTGTGCAACTATGCAAGTAACAATGATTTAAGTGCTCTACAAAGAAAAAGAACCACAAATGGTTGATAAATAAGCTAGCAGTCTGAATTCAGTTTGAGGCAGATGCAATTTGGCACATGCATTTCCAAGCACTTCCATTGCACTAAGAGCATACCGGCTCTCACAAAAGCTAGCAAAAAGACAAATACTATAAAAACAACAAAGTGAAGGGTCATTCATTTGTCAGGTTGTAGTAAATGTGTAGACTGGATTAGTTAAATTTTTTCTTTCAATTATAAGATGTCCGGCAGGTGCATATAAGGCCTGTTCACTCTTCTTTGAACAAACTTGTTTTTTGGCAAGACATGAAATAACTTGAAAAGAGAGAGAAAACAACCTCAGGATAAATATAATAAAAATAAATATGCTCTGGAGTTCAAAAGACTGAGACATTATGACAAAACTAATAGAAAACATTTGATATTTTGCTTTAAAAGATTAGTTCACTCTCAAATGAAAATTACCCTAAGCTATCCTAGGTGTATATGAACTTCTTCTTTCTGATGAACACAACCGGAGTTATATTAATAAACATCCTGATGCATCCAAGCTTTACAATGGCAGTGAACGGGACCAATGAGTATGAAGCTCAAGAAAGTGCCCCCATCCACATCCATCCATCATAAACATACCATACATGGCTCCGAGGGGTTAATAAAGGTCTTCTAAAGCGAAGAGATGCGTTTGTGTAAGAAAAATATCCATATTTAACAAGTTATAAAGTAAAATATCTAGCTTCCAGCTTCCGTATTCAATTTATGAAGAAAGTGTAATGCCTCTCCGGGTTCAAAACGCTTACGCTACGTCCTATGCCTTCTGTATGCAACTAACGAAAAAAGCTAAACTGACAACGCCAGTTTTTGTAAGTTGAATACGGAAGGCAGTCTGGCAGAAGCTAGATATTTTACTTTATAACTTGTTAAATATGGATATTTTTCTTACACAAACGCATCGCTTCGCTTTAGAAGGACTTTATTAACCCCCCTGAGGTGCGGAGAGTACGCTTATGATGGATGGATGTAGATGGATGCACTTTCTTCAGCTCATACTCGTTGATTGCCATTATAAAGCTTGGATGCATCAGGATATTTTTTTTAATATAACTCAGATTGTGTTTTTTTGCCTCCCCTTATAAATTATTAACTTTTTTACTTTCATTTTCATGTTATTAATGCATTTTTTATTAAGAAAATTTAAGTTAAAATGAGAGATAAACATATGAAATATCATTGTTAAATTAAGTTATATTAAATGAAAGAAAAGCAAAATACAAACATTTTCACTAGTAGTCTCAGACTTTTGAACCCCACTGCAGAAAAATAAAAGCATATAGTTTTGTAGGTTTGTAGCATGTACTATGTCCTTGTTTAGGAGTGTTTATGACCATCATTATTATAGTGAGTTCAGCCCAGTTTGATTCTGGTGTCCTGGCCGTAGAAGCCCACCTGCAGCAGAATGGCAATGTCAATTAAGATCTGTACCGCACCACAGACCAAGAACTGGGTGGGGCTTTCATTGATCACAAAATACGTGGTCTTAAAGATGTCACCAGCTGTCCACAGAAGCACCATCTTTACGCTGAAAAAGAGGGAGAGACACAGAGAAAGAGAACATTTTACTGAAGCATTCAGAAATATTTATATACAGTATAGTCTCAGCAGTTGGAAAGATCCACACTCAGCCATAAAGTTCTGATAAATTAACCTCATTCAGAACCTTTTAAAAGCGTCACCAATACATCAGACTTATGTATCATACAATGTCCTGTCCTCCCACTTAATAAGTCTGTATATCTCACATTTACAAGTCTCTGAAGTCTTGTGCAATTGAGTGCAGTGGGGTGCAAATTTCAACTACACTTAATTAAATCTACAGGATGCAAATTTTTCATTTATATAAAATCATGAAGCAGTGAGGTAACAGGTAGAGTCCAACTGTCTAACTTCTGGTATATAACGGCTTATAAAAGCTAAAAATAGATTCATTTATGCATTTTATGCAGAAGAATTTACATTCTACAAAGGTCAAGTTGACTATGTGAGGCTAAGAGACAGGAGGAACAGTGTATCATGGGACGCCCGGTACGTAACTTGCTCTTTATTAGTCAGAGAAGGACCGAATCACCTGAAGGAAGCTTGGGGGAACACCAAAGCACAATATTTTGTAAATGTCAATCCGTCTTCCTTTTTGAAAAGCAGAGAAAAGTTGAGCTTTGGAAACTTTCAGGAATCAGCTAAAAAGTGTTCTCGGGCAAGGAGAGACGCTGCGTCCTCAGTTGTATTTGAATGAGTTCATTCATTTCATTCAAGCATAAAGAGAAAAAAAGTGGCCTAAAGAGGAGCACAGACTATTCATCAGCTGTCACAGATGGAGAGGGATGAGAATTTGGACTTCTTGTGCTCCTGCCGGTCGTCCCGACAGGAGAAATTAGTCTTTTACACAATGTGGGGCAGCAGAAGCAGACATCTACAGTAATAAAATGGAACATTCTTCCAACTTGTCCAGGAAGTGGACTGTTTGATTAGATACTTTACAGTGCTAAAATGTCCTGTTATAGACACTGCCTTGCTAAATCACAAAAAATGTTTGGCATTATATATTTATAGTCCTAAAGCATTTTATCCACAAAATGCTGATAGTTGATGCAAACTAAAAAGTAAAAATTAGATGTGGAGGTGAAAATGATGATGAACTGGAAAAGGCTATAGGGATCCTGAAAGTTATACTTTCTATATGAAATACTTCACACGAAATGGAACTTTTCATATGGAAATCTCTATTAAACTGTACTGTTAAAGTGTTTTGAGAGAAAATGTTTCCTCTATATCTGATCTCAAAGTTACACCCAACTCTCCTCCTTCATTTGTCTTTTACATTAGTTTACTCTAGAGACCATCTCCAAACATCATTAATGGGGATGAAACATTAATGAGGTAATTAAGTCGGGTGGGTCATCCGTACAAGAGCAATGACAACAGTAGTGCTACCACTTAAAGGTTCTCCATCTTCCGCCCAGAGAACAGAAGCTCATCCAGTTGTTCCCAAACATTCATTCTAAGACAAACACGCTCTTTCCCGTTCACAAAAACAAACCGCTATCTTTTCCTCCACTCTCCTTCCCCTCTGGGCCCTTTGCGGATTGACAGCAGATGAAAGAAATGCTCAGCAAACAGCGAGCAGCGCTTCAGGGCCTGTGAGAGAGGTGGAAGTGATTATTGCATTGATTAGGAGAACTGAGGCCACGGTTACAGCACTCCCAGTCCACACTGAACAGACCTGCACTCAACCCTGACAAGCCTTCAATTGATCCTCTTCAACCTGACACTCATCTCTATGCCAGGAGGAAAGAGAGAGGTGGTTAGAAAAGAAAAAAAGAAAGAAAGAAAGAAAGAAGAAAATGTTAAAATCATAGATAGTCAGATAGAATGATAGAAGAACAGATAGATAGGGAAAGAAGAATAGGAGGATAGAATGAAAATGACAGAATAATAGAATTGCTAGCTAGAGCAACATATGGACAGAATGATAGATAAAATGATAGAAAAACAGAACGATGAAACTATAGAAAGAATGATACATGGAATGAGACAGAATGACAGAATTATAAACATTATAAAAAAATTATAAACATTATAAACGTTTCGAACAAAAGCTGGAACAAGATAATAACAGACAGATATATGCATAGACAGACAGACAGAACAAGAGACATAGTGATAGATGATAGATAGGTTGCGAACAGTTCTTAAAAGAACCCCTTTTCTTAGTGTGAAAAATAATAATCTAAAGAATGGGTGTTAAAAGTTCTTTATGGAAACATTGATGCCAATAAAGAACCTTTATTTTTTAGATAGATAGACAGAAGGATAGACAGACAGAAGGAAAGACAGACAGACAGATAGAAAGACAGACAGACAGAAAGATAAACAGATAGAAGGAAAGACAAACAGACAGATAGATAGAAAGACAGACAGACAGAAGGATAGACAGATAAAAGGAAAGACAGATAGAAAGGGAGAGACAGATAGATAGAACAACTGACAGAACAACAGATGGATAGATGACAGACAGATAGATAGATGATAGATAGACAGAACAACTGACAGAACAACAGATGGATAGACAGACAGACAGACAGATAGATAGATAGATAGATAGATAGATAGATAGATAGATAGATAGATAGATAGATAGATAGATAGATAGATAGATAGAATAACTGGACTGTTGGTCAGAATAAGCAGTGGAGCAGACTTCATGTCGATAGTTGAAAGCTCTGTCTACTGGAGGCTACAGAAACCAGACATACAAGAGGCAAAACAAGCCTACTGAGTTTCTGATGAGAGTTCAGTTTTGACATTTGCCAGAGACATCTAAGAAGGGGCAGCGTTCTGAAGATCTGCTCCAGACAGATGTATCGACACACTGGCCTCTTCCTTCTGTGCAGTCTCTCCGGTTTCTCTCTACTCAGTTCACATCGATAGAGGGATAAACTGTGACCATCGAGAAGCCTCTGAAAGAGAGAACGGCACCAAAGCTCCCACATAAAACCCCTCACTCAGTACATATGTTCACGAAGGGAGTGAAGAGAAATAGCTATAGTCCTGCTTCTAGTTGCTCTTTACCTATATGGAAAGAAAAAGACAACCGAAAACAAAACCTTGAGAGTCCATCAGAGAAAGCTACTGTATGAACCATTCATGGGCTGGAGATAAAGTGGGCTAGTCAAAACTTTGGCACATTTGAAGACCAGTGAAATTCAAAAGGCTAGTGAGAGAAAAGACAGGCCAACCTCAAAAAAAGAAAAAAAAGGAAAATGAAATATGTATGTAGATCGATCCATCCGGCTCAAACACAGGGGGGGCTTGCACATTTTCTAAAAGAGATCAGTCTCCACCACACAAAAGAACAAAAAACAGAAAAACCTCCAAGAGAAAGATAAAGTGTTCGAGACATTAAAACCCTAAAATTGAATTATGTTTCTCTACCATATGGCTAACAAACAAGCTCACACAGATCATTGTCTTACAAAAAAAATGTAGCCAATCAAAACAATCTGGAAATGCACACAGAACAGCTGCAATGTGCTCTGGATGGAAATGGAATGTTCCAGCGGCCTTTAAATCAATACAGTTGGACATTATAACATCCCCTGTGATATATTTCTACTTCTGTATACACAAACCCATTAAGAGCAATGCTAATGTCATACAAATAGGCATGTCAACCAGAAAAACGGATGGTCTTCCTCTTTCCCTCTCGGTCTTTCCCACCAGAATGCCAGCACTCTGCTCTCTTTTATTTTTCTTTTCGTTCTCCTCCTCTACTTTGCTGTACTTTGTCCTGGAGGGAATGTGAATAATTCTGTTGCGGTACTAGTCCTGGCAAGCCGTGGCTGCTAGCGGCTCAACTAATTCAATCACACGGCTCAGTCTGATCAATGGGGACTACGCTGGAAGCCGGCGTACCTCTGCTCACCTTGGTTCATGTGGGGATCCACTCCAATGGCTTTTTCTTCTCTAATTAACCCAGACATGACAGCCAACAACTGTGAGGGCAACAACTCTACTGACAAAGTTCTGTATGTTTGCACGCCTTGAAGTGTGTCAAAAGATACTTGTGCTGAGTTGAAACATCACTTTCAGGTATCAGATATTAAGAACAGAATACTTCCATACTATTTCTGCAGTATGCATCATAAATACTATGCACAGTATTAAAAGGTTAGTTCACCCAAAAATGAAGATTATGTCATTTATTACTCACCCTCAAAATCAGTGGTTCGGAGCACCAAAGTCACGTGATTTCAGCAGTTTGACACGCGATCTGAACCACTGATTCGAAACAAAAGATTTGAAGCAGTGTTTTGAAATTGGCCATCACTAGATATTGTTGAAAAGTCGTTATTTTGTTTTTTTGCCGCACAAAAAGTATTCTCGTCGCTTTATAATGTTAAGGTTGAACCACTGTAGTCACATGAACTGTTTTAAATATGTCTTTAGTAGCTTTCTGGGCACTGAAAGTGTTAATTGTCTTGCTGTCAATGGAGGCCTCACTGAGCCATCAGATTTCATCAAAAATATCTTAATTTTTGTCCCCAAGATGAACGAAGGTCTTACGGGTGTAGAACGAGGGTGAGTAATAAATGACATTATTTTCATTTTTGGGTGAACTAACCCTTTAAAGATGCACAATATATTGGGCAACATGTTGGTTATCAGTTGCGATGGACATATTCTTTTATTTATTATTTATTAGTAGTTCAGTATTGGGTATTTAAATATTACTGTTTTTAAGATTTAGATTAATTTTGCCATCATTAAAGGGCTAATTTTAAGGGACAGCTCAGGGTCAATAATATTTTTTGTTTATTTTGCAATTTTTCTATTTCTATTCAAATATATGGTGTTCTTTTCAGCTTTCTATTCATCAAAGAATCCTCTTTTTTTTCCAGTTTCCACAAAAATATTAAGCAGTAAAAACTGTTTTTGAAATAATTATAATAATAAGAAAAGTTTCTTGAGTAGCAAATCAGCATATTACAATGATTTCTAAACAAACTCATGTTCTTGTCGGCAATCAGGGTCCCTCAGTATTGTTGACTTGTTTGAGGTTAATAAAGCATTTCTTTCACTCCGTTTGTGTCCATTTTCATGGATGTTGCTTCGCTACCTATGATAAATGAGGTTTTGCCACCTGGGTGTATTGCTGAGCACCATTTGAAACATATATAAGGTAGATCACATGCACAAACAGACCACAGAAAGACAAATAGCTCCCACCAGTTGTCATAACAGTAGCCACAACAAAACAGAACAGCATCTATGTTAGCGAAGACACTTTTTGTTCCCCAGACACCCAGTACAGCTAAGTCACATCCACTGCTTCCTTATTTTTATAAACACGGGAAACGTTTCCTATGAGCGTGAAACTCCCTGGGGTAATCAGGGCCGATCAGGGCTCTGTGTGAGCAGCGAGGCCCATGGCGAAGCTCTGTCTCATGGGAGAATCTGGCTGCATGTCCCTGCTTGTTAGGGAGACAGATTACGGTGCACTTGGCTTCATCAACACAGCAGGGTCCTGATGCTAACTACGCTCTTGACTTAGCATGGAGCCCAAACCCCAGAAACTGGTTTCAGCCGACATTAGAGCTGAGTGGCTCAAACTTTTTTGGTTAACTTTTAAAAAAAATGTAGAGCTTGTGTGAAGGTGTCTGAACTGAGAGAAGTGAGAGACAGCAGGTGAAAGACAGCAGCAGCAATGTGATGATTGTTGTGTAATCTGAGTATAGTTGAGACCTATCAAATTAAACTCCAAACTATAAAGATAACTATGTTAGCGTCCGTACGAAAGATGGTAATGTTTTATTTATTATAAGCATGTCATCTGCTTTAAATGCTCAAGCTCTTTAAAGTCGGCATGAAATGGAAGTTGTGATATTCTTTTGTGATGTATATGTGAGTGAAACGGCTTCTCAAACAAGAAAAAATGTAGGATGGGACTTGATTTTGTTGGGAATTGACTGGATTGTTGGATCATTGTCCTTTGCTATTGCTGTGATCTTATGTGAGTGACAGGTTTTCCGGCTTTCGCGCTAGTAAACGTCATCAGAGAAGAGAATATTGATTTCATTGGAAAGTTGTGTGAATTCTGATTGTCTATCGATGTTTTATCGAAAATCAGCAGGAAACAATAGTCTGAAAGTGATTCCAATGAAATCATTTCTTCGTTACTGTTATAGATGTGGTGTGGACTTCCCTATTCTCATAGAATTAGAATGATTATTTAAACCTTATAGTTGTAGTTATTGTTCCTGGTGTGAACGACCATTTAAACCAACAACTTGTACAGTATCTGAGGTCTTTGCTTGCATCAGACGAGATGTTTTAAAATGAGGATAATGAGTGTTAGTCTTTGTGTTATCTGTAAAAGAAAAGAGGGTTCACAAGATGAGAATCCATGTCTGCTGAGTCATTACATCTCTATAATTAGAACCATTATCAAAGAGTCCACCCCGTGGCTAAAGACGAGAACCATTTGTAATATAATTCACACTGAATATGGCTGTCAGGGAAACCTTCAGATAAAACAGGGTGCTCATAAGTATAAACAGTGCCCTCAGGGTCCAAAATCTAAAATGAAAAAGATTAGGAATCAATTTCAGTAAAAATACAAATGTGAACTCACAAAAAAGCCCCTGTCAAGAATTCTGAAGGCCTTTTAAAAGTTGAAAAATGGGCCAAAGCCTCATGGGAGAGGGGAGTCAGCATGTCGCTGGGAACCTGCTCCATAAACGTCAGTCACAGTCTGAGACACACACTGCCCTTCTGTTTCTCACTTCATTACATCTGTGTTTTCACCAGAAATGAACACATGAATTTAAACAGCAGCAGAAGAGGACACAGGATCAAAGAGAAGTTCAAACGAGGAGAAAGAAGGTTAACAAGAGAGAAATAGAAAGGAGAGATGGGCCATTTAAATCCTTCAGGTTCAATAAATGTCTGGCTCAAGGGCACATTGTTGGACCCTCCCAGCTTCACTGGCCCATATTAAGGACTGTAGGGGGGTATGGATGGTTGGTCTTGTTAAAGACAGTACTTCACGTGTCATTGGTGAAGATACTGATGTGGAGACTGTCGCGATACCTCATAAAACTCTCTCTACAAGGGCATGACAACACAAACAAGCTCTGTTCCACAACCTACAGTAGTACGTTGCCCACCTAGGCTCATTGAAAACAAACTCCAAAAACCTACCACTACATACAATTCACTACACTTTTCAGCTGAAATAAACACTAATCAATAGCAGTAAAACACCAACAATTTTTATTACTAATGTTTGGCTCCACCCCTGCTTTTCACACAAATTCAGAGGCAAATTAAAAACAGACTTATTTTTGTGTGGTTCCTTGCACAATCCTATGTTATGACCTCTAAACACTTTTACCATATTTCATGATGATAGCTCACCTGGTATACAGCATTGCAGAACGATACATGTGACAACCAGTGTAATAAAACAATGCCAGATTCACGTTCATCTGTTTTAGATAAAAACTGAATGTTTTTAACACCACTGACTGGACATTTCACCTTTTAAGTGCAGACAAATGTGCAAGAATCAATGTTATATCATTCTGCAGAAATGTTGACACAGGCAATTTTTTTTTAAATGAACCTGGTTTGGCCTCATTGTTACGATTGTGACATACATTAAAGTAATAGTTCACCCAAAAATTTAAATTCCGTCACCATTGTTCCAAACTATGACTGTTTTTCTTCTCTGGAACAGAAGATGATTGAAGAATGTTGTCACAACAAGTTGTCTTTTTTATACACTATAGGCTACATATAGGCTACAAAACCTAACATAACATACTAAATAAATGAAATCTCATTAGAGATCAGTTTGGCACATTGGCATTGACAGTAGCACTCAGCATACACAAATGTTGGATAAAATAGTTCATTTGTAAATGTAATTAATATTTAAATGATACTTTTGGTAGTAAACAATTTTTATCAATGCAATTTGATACTAAATTATTCATATTAGCCATACAATCGGCATAGGCAGGTCACTAGATTTTGGAAAATAGTTGTGACCAGGGTCTGTCAAGCTCCCAAAAGTGTCATAAAAGTACAAACTTTTCATTAAATTTCAAGTCTTCTGAAGTCAAACGATACATTTCTATAAAGAATAAACCAAAATTTCTTAATTATTAAAAATATTCTAAAGCTTTCAAATATCATTCACTCTTCTGAATTTTGAAACTTGATTACAGAGAGATCACAAATATCGAGAACCAATTATGTTAAACCTGGCACGACACATTTGTACTTCAGGATGAATAATGTTGACAGAATGTTTTGGGCAGGGTGAACTATTCTTTTAATATTGTTGTTAGTAGTAGCACGTTTAATAATTTTAGACAAAATTCAAAAAGTTTGGGTGCAGCCTTCTTAGGTTTAAAGGTTCATTACATATTTATGCACAGATATAAATACACAATATACTGTATACACACAAACAAACACTGCCATACTGTCTTGTTGACAGATATCTTCCACTCATAGATGTTGAAGGACGGCTTCAAAAACACACTCTGATCTATGTCTCCAAAGGCTTCACCAATAATAAATTCACATGCATATGTAAAAAAAACACAGATGTCAGTGCAGTGATCGGTCGAGGGCTGTCGACGCCTGCAGATACTCTGAAATTACATCAAGGGCAAAGGCATTACACACCACACGCGACGGCGGTGACACATTCATTGTGTTCATAAAAAGATAGATTTCCGGAGAAACGTCATTTACATTAGCTTCCATTTTCCCACTCTCAACCTAAACTGTGCTCACAATGTTTAATTTGGCTCATAAAGAGGAGCCTGGAGCATGTGTCACACCGAGTTCTGTGGAGCCGACCATGAGATGAAGCGGTTTTTCCTTTTTTTTTCTTCTTTTTTTAAAAATAGCTGGCTTCAGCTGAGGTGGAGCTGATACTGAGCTGTGATTATTATGCTGACTGTAGCCTGAGGCTAAAGATATTAGCTTTACTCTAAATTCATTCCTTGCTCTCATTTGGTCTTTTTTCAAAAGTACCAGTAAGGTCAACTTTGCTTCACCAAGGAGTCTTCGGACTTTAGCAGAGTGGGCTGTAACGTCAATTAACAAGCTCATTAGCTGTCTAATATTGATTAGCATCATTATGTGCCTTTAATGAGTGATGTCTTTAGTGAGGCATGTCCTGCAAACAGTCACTGTGTGTGAATTTAACCTTCTCATCTTCTACCTGCCATGGCACAGATATTAACACACATTATGACAACCAATGAGCAAAAACTGCTAAAAGAGGTTGTGAAGCATAAACTGTAACATGTTTTGAATGCTACATAACATGGAACCATAACATACATGGACAGTAGTGTTGTTGTGATTGTACAGCATCACAACATTACAATAAATACAGTAGTATGAAAAGTGAATAATAATTTTGAGCTTTATTTAGGATAGAGCTGTTATTAAATCATTTGTGAGTAACTTTACCATTGCCACCATCTAATGCTCACTTAATCTAAATGTAAATGTAATAGATGAATCGACTAATATCAGCTGATAAATTATATGATAATTGTATATTGTGCATCCCTAATCTTTACAATCAACATTACTTCAACTGCATTTTTACACTAAGCTTGTCACAATGCATTCTGGGATTGCATTTTCCACTTTAGGGTGTGTTCATATTTGGCAGGTTTGATTAAAATGAACTTTGGTGCAATTTCTCTGTTAGTGCGGGTTATTTGAATAAACGTGAATGTTGCCATCCACACCCTAGTGCACACCAAACAAGCAGACCATTCGCTTCCAAACAAACTCTGGTGCAGTTCGACTGAAATATGAACACAACACATACCAAAGACATCTAAACGAACCAAAAACAGGATGTGATGTCAGAAGATGGGACCCTAAAAAGGACAGAATGAATATCAAGAATACCTGGTTCTTCATGTTAAAATGACAGGTTACAGTGACTGAACCAGAATGTTTTCTTTTCTTTTTTGGTCCAAGAGAACCAGTTTACAAGTGTGAACACTAGAGGTCTTCATGGTTCAACTTTGATCCGAAAACTCGAGGTCTGACCCAAGACCAGAGCGGGTTTGGGTCCAAAACTTTGATAAGTGCCTTGGATATGGGTCAGGTCTGATATTAGTAGCCTCAGGTCTCAGTTAATTAAAAAAATATATGTGCTTTTACAGAATGGACCCGAAAAGACCAGATTTATTTTAAAATATGCCAACTTTCCACTATTTGTTTCAGGTGTTTAATAATATTTTATTATTTAAAACTAATACATGTGAAATAATTCTATGACAATGTTATTATCTCTGTCAATATGCGCTCCTATGTGTAAATTACTAAACCCTCCAGGATACAGGTGCGTGCAGCAGTAGAGCGCACTCCATATAAACTGCGCTCTGCAATACCCAAGCTATTCCAGAGGATGAGTGTAGGGATTTGCTTCTTAATATTAACATAAATATAAATTTCCTTGTTATTTGAGGTGAAACATAATGCTTACGAGCAGTTTATCCACCTGGAGTAGGGATGGGCATCTTTGGCAATTTTTCATTTCGATTTTGATAGGTTTCAAAAACGGTTAATCGAGTACTGGAGTGGGGTGGGGGGAGGGGGTGCATGGCCGTCATGGAGATAATAAAAATATCTGAAGGACGTTGAATGTTAAAAAAATAAAAATATGACATGAAAACCTGTCTATGAAAACGTGATTAGAAAACTGTTGGATTGATTATGATGCAGCAATGTTTTTAATAAGGAAGCATCTAAAAGGAATAGCCGCCTGAGGTGAAGAGTGACTTTATGCCAATTAACTGAAGCCCGTTCTATGATATTAACCAGATAACTTAAATACATAATATAGACGTAACATTACAACTTGTATCGGCACAAGAGGATGCAAATGCCAGTGAAACATAGTTACGCGCTATAGCGAGAGAGAGAGAGAGAGAGAGAGAGAGAGAGAAAGAAAGAAAGAGAGAGAGAGAGGAGAGAGAGAGAGAGCTTGCGCCATGATGTGCTTTCACGACAGCGCGCTGAATAACGGGTAAGGACAGAATTTACTATAGATTTCTATAAAGTTCTCATTATAATGCCATGTTTATGGCAGATCTGAATTTTCGAAGCCATGCGAATTATGCCATTGAACAAATATGAAGAAAAAAAGCACTGCTGCATTATAACATTAGTATTTTTATTTATTTGTTTTTTTAAAAGAAACATCTAAAAGCAATATGACCGTCTCAAATAACTCAGTCAATATTGGGCATTGCATTTGAGCATGAAACTAAAAACTGATATGCACTCAGCATGTTAATAAATGTTGATATCCCGACCCAACGCATCCTGTATTAGATTAATCAGATGTAGCTATTACAACTTTCATCTGCAAAAGGTTTGCGAATGCAAACATGAGCATGACCGAAAGTAAAACTCCGATTGTGTCACTAATATTTCAGCAATATTTTGGATTCAATTTGCACTTTCTGATCAACCAAAATGTTATTTTACAGTATGAAAATCACTGATGATTATTGCTAAATTAATTATAAATATAATTTAAAGGATATTTTCAGCACAAGATAAAAGCTTGGCGCTGCACAGCTTGCATTGAACTGTATTTTCATCTATCTTGTCAAAGTGAAACTAGACATCACTACGTGACTTTGAGACCATTCTCTCTCTTCTCACGTCTTTTGATGCATGCTGTGGAAAGCTAAACAATCAGAGTTCAGGACGCCGCCCAAAGTGCTGCTATAACCAATCAGGAGAAAAAAGAAAAAAATATATTTCGATCATCGTTTACATGATCGATCATCGCTGTCACGGTCGAGTAATCGAGTACTTGGTCGCTGTTGCTCATCCCTAACCTGGAGGTGCTCGCCCAAGCGGAAAAACAATATACTGTTTCCAGATTGATTGCAGAAAACCATCTAAATGCAGTTGAGGCCAAACTTTTGCATCCAATTGGGTTAAAAAAAAAATTGTCAGTCCGGACTCGGGTCTAATTTATTGGGTTTTTCTTGGGTCGGATTTTTCTTTTCTTTTTTTTAAAAAGAAAAAAAAGAAGACCTCTAGAACAGACCCTTAACATAACATTTTAATGTAACAATTTAAGGGCCAGATTGAAGCATCTTAATGAAAGATCAATAATAGTTAATAATAATAGGGTCTTGTTTACCTCATGCCTCTGGTGGAGTAGTTGTTGTAGTTTTGCAGCAGCTGAGGCAGGCCCAACATGGCTTCAAACATTACCGCCAAAGAGCCCAGGGCCTCCACAAATAGGACCCAGTCCAGAAAGAGGAACGTTATGAAAGCACACAGCAGCATGAAGGCAAAGCAGAACATCAGATAGTCCTCAAAAGAACTCCAGCTCCAGAAATACCGAAGGTCCAAATCTGGATGAGAGACAAAGAAAGAAAAAGATAAAAAGCATAATAAAAATGCACTAAAAATATTCTCCAAGTATTTCATTTATAGACAATAAGATATCTCCAAGCATCTCTCTATAACACTACCCAAGAAAAAAGGGAAAGGGAAACTTTAAAGAAAAGTTAAAAACTTTAAATTTCAAATCATTAGTATGCATATCACAATGTTCAGCACCTCACACAAACTCTCTCATGCTATATGAAAAGTTAAATGAGCTTTAAAATCTGTGTGCCTCTCTCTGCAAATCTGCATTATATGAAGAAACCCATTTACGACAACTCAACATTTCATTTACAATTTTCCTGAGAGCCATCAAATAAATGACCAGGCACTCCAGGGGAACACAGCCAAAACATTCAGCAGTGAGGATTAAGCACTCACGTAAAATAAAGACACAAAACCATGACTGTAGACATACACTCTATACAGTATTATAAATAAATAAATAATATATATGTGTGTGTGTGTATATATATATATATATATATATATACACAGCCTAAAATCAAAACCCATTCCAGGAAAAAACTTTTACAGCTTTATTTACAAATTGTGCCTTACAAAATAAAAGTAATGAAAGAAAAAGGTAAGTTCTGAAAATTAATAAAAAACTGAAAAACCAGAATAACAGGGTTGAATGGTGAATGACCTGCCCATCTTCAGCTGTCTAGCAGAGGGATGCAGGTTTTCCTCAAGAATTTGGATGTACTTGGCAGCATCCATTTTCCCTTCTATCCTAAGGCAAAGCTTCTCCTGCCTTGCCCTAGACAGACCTAGTCTTTTCACAATATTATGTATGGTAGATCGCGAAAGACCACATTGTAAAATGTGGTTTTTGAATTATTTTATGATTAATTATTATTTCGTGATTTAATGTTATAAAATGTCCCAATTTTTCTTGATTTAAGGTTGTATAATTTGCAGGCATCAGGGATCCGCTATTAATATGCTGGATACTCCCGGAGCTTCCAGGAAAGGTGGGATGTCTGTGTTTAGATGAATAGATAGCAAGAAAGGATTTTTTTTTTAATGTAATAATATTTCAAAAAATTATTGTTTATTTTAGATAGATAGATAGATAGATAGATAGACAGACAGACAGATAGATAGATAGATGATCTTTTCTAATTAATATCAAAATGGAAATGCTTTCAAATTAATGGTAAATGTAGGACATGTTCTGTCCAGTCTCTCAAAAGTCAGTGAGAAGACAAAAAAATAAGACACAGGATAGTGAAGACAGGCGTCTTCGTCACACTGGTCATCTCTACATTAGTGATCACGTACCATGTAAGACATCCTGACATGATCTACGACTACCTGTCTCTCTCCCAAACTGATAGCACAGGATCCTGAAATGAGCTGACATCAGCTCCAGAGAATTGATAGCTAAATAATAGCCCTATTTGTTACAGCTCTGACTGGAGTGTCACGTTGAGTGGTAGAGAGCCCACAGACCACACGCTGTCATTTAGTAGGTTTTATGTTCTGATTACTTGTATGCATCTACCTGACAGGAACCGGTACTGTAGTGTGTTTGCTGTGCCATCCGCTGGTTGGGAAACATTAGCATGACTGTGTGGTAATGGATGTCTCAATGTGTGTGTTTGTGTAATTAATGCATCACATTATCAGAAAACTCAAAACGCTTGAAATGGGAGAACAGATAGGATCAGGAATTAGAAAGCCTCGGAAATCACAAACTTTAAATGCTAAGCTAGAAAGGAAAGTACAAGACATGGTCTTTCGAGAACAATCTCTTCCTGACAATGTGAAAGAGATTTGTTTCCATAAATTCAAGGTTGCCATTTCTGCCATTACTCACCCTCATGTCGTTCCAAACCTGTAAGTCCTTTGTTCATCTTCAGAACACAAATTAAGATATTTTTGATGAAATCCGAGAGTTTTTTTTTTTTTTATCCCCCATAGAAAGCAACATAATTACCAAATTCAAGGTCCAGAAAAGTAGTAAAGACATCATTAAAATAGACAGTGCAGTGCGTCCGTGTTGTTTACGCCAGAACACCGGCTTAGTATTGGCTGACGCTGTTCACATGAGCAGCATGACGTTCACGTGTGATGCTGATGCAGGAGCTAGCAAATCGGTGTTCGGACGTAGTACCTGGAAGCGTTGCACTGTCTATACAAAGTAAACTGCGTAGGAGACTGACAGGAGAGACAAAACTGTTGAATAAAGTCGTTATTTTTGTTTTGTTTTTGCGCACAAAAAGTATTCTTCTCACTTCATAACAATAAGGTTGAACCACTGTAGTCTCGTTGACTATTTTAACGATGTCTTTACTAGTTCTTGGACCTTGAATGTGGTAATTACGTTGCTTTCTATGGGGAACTGAAAAAAAAAACCTCTCAGCTCTCAAAAATATTTGTGTTATGAAGATGAATGAAGGTCTTACGGATGTGGAACGACATGAGGATGAGTAATTAATGACAGAAATTTCATTTTTGAGTGAACTAACCCTTCAACTGGAGTCTAATTAATTTTGAACCCTGGATGTCACTCTAGAAAAGCACAACAATCCTCCTACAGCAACCCGAGATTAAGTGTCTTGCTCAAATGTACATCACTGACAGATAACTGCTTGTTCCTTGAGGAGAGATCTGCTGTTACTTTTCTAAACAAATGAACTGACAGACAATACAACAAGCAAAAAACACCCAGAACAGAACACCCCAGAAACCACTTATAAATGCCATCATTCTTCATCCAGGCCGATGTGCAAGCTATAACCAGTCATGCTCCAGAACGTCTTGTTCCCCACTAGTGGCATTCAATGGAACGGTCACACTTCAAAACGGAAGACAAAGGTGCGCAATAAAAAAACAAAAACAAGAGCAGTGCCTTTTCTTCTCAGATGTCCACACATCAAACATTTCAATTACTATAACATAGCACCCACGTCAAAGTCGAAAGTTTGTCTTAACCTTTGTGTTTTCAGTGGCTCTAATCTCTGGGGGATAAAAAAAAAAAAAAAAACTTAATTCAGTGAAGGTTTCAAGCCACAACATCTGCAGACACGAGAGGTCTTAATTCCATACTGCTTCATGAGGCACTTCAAACTCAGCCAAAAAAAAAAAAACTTTGGAGAGGATGACAACTAATCAGAAGGCCCATTCAAATAAACCATCTCTTCAGCTTCTCTTACAATGGCCATGTGCCCATGCAAGGTCTGTAGCCTGATGAACCCTTTATGTTCTGTCAGTGCCTGGATGAAGGTCAAGGGCCCTACTGCAGATGCTTGTCCACACTCTGTAATTTTGCTGGGCTCTGCCATTCGGCTGCACCCTCAAAGCCATTCAAGTCTGTGCTGAAGAAGTACTCCAGCTTGCAGAATCCCACGAGTGTTTATTTATACACAGATTCATTTTGCATGCATGATCATGCATATTAATTTGTAGAAGCACATGTCTCTGGTATGCAGTGAATGCTTGATTATATGCTACTACGAAACAGTGAATGCTAATGCAATAAATAAATAAATGCAGCCTTTGTGAACATATCCTTCACATGATCCTTCAGAAAATCATTCTAATATGCTACATTTTAGTAATATTTCACAATATTTCTAAAGGATTGCGACACTTAAGACTGAAGTAAAGCTACAAATTCAGCTTTTCCATCGCAGGAATAAATTACATTTTTAAAATGTATTAAAATAGAAAATTTTTAAAACTGCAATAATAATAATATTTCACAATATTACTGTCTTTACTGTATTTTCCCTCAAATAAATGCAGATACATTTAGGCAAATACTTGTCAAAAGTATTTATGTATGTATGTAGTATGTATGTATATGTGTAGTATGTCTACTAAAATCTGATCATTATATAAACCTAAAGATTGATAACTACATATTGTGCAACAAATAAAGATAATGACTATCAGCTTATCACTATTACCCAGAATTTTAATATTGATGCATCCAAAATCATGATATTTCCCCTTGTAGAAATGGCTAAATTAATTTTTACTTTTTGGAACATAATCATATTTTTAAAAAAAACCAGATAATTTAGTAAAGTCATCATTGACATAAATACACATTTTAGATTCACATTATTCAACTTTTCAGACAAAATTAATACATTTGTGGAAAGTTTCATTTTTAGGCTTTTCAGTGGCATTTGCATTCATGTCATACTCATGAAAAGAGCCTAATGAGATTTATAATGTGTTGGGAAGGATCTTTTCTATGTCCCTGCCAATGTGTAGAGGCCATCTATGGTGGCTGCACTAGGTTTCTGGGTTTTGAGAACACTAATTAAATTAGACATGCTCAAGAACAGATGTCCAGAACTATTTAGGAATAATTCATGACACTGATAACATGTTCAGAAATAGCATGTTTAGCTGACACACACAAACACAAACACACACACACACACACACACACATTGGTCTATCAAGTCTTGACTCCACCTTCTCATATAAATATTCAATACAACTCTTATTTTCTTGGTGTTTTTGACCAACATAATCACAACTACCCAGACCTGATGCACTTTATGAGTATTTATACAATGTGGTGATACTACTTTGCATTGATGCTTAGTATGCACGTGTTCACTATACTTATTATTAAGCAGTTCTTTCTCTCTCTCACGGACATAATTTATCCATTATAAGCAGTATAAACCTTCTCATTCTGTGTCTTTTTGACTGACACAATCACAACTACTCTGAGCTGATCAACTCAATGAATATTCATGCAATACAGTTATACGCACACTACTTTGCATAGGATTTCATGCATGCGTGCCCATAGCATGCACTTATTTCCTGCCAAGTGTGACTAGTCTATCTACATTAACATCTATTTGGAGCTCTCTGAATATTAATTAGCAACCTTGTGGGTTAATTAGTGAAGCTGTTTATCAAGCAAAAGTGCTTTTTAATGCATTTCATTCACATGCATGTGTCGTTATTTGTGAAATGGCTTGGTGGGAATATTAGGAAACATCTGGAACAGGCACAGAGCAAGGACAAAAGTCCCACTTCGAACACCCCGACCCAAATGTTTGCACAACCTACAGGTAACCTTGGTGAGCTCTGACAGCCCTGATGCAACTTTACAGCAATACATCATTGAGAAAACTATGATAGTGTGATGGGTTGCCTCAAGGTTTGCCTTTGGCTGGATAACATTTCTTGTTGGAAATAGGTAATCGATTGAAATCCTACCAAAAAAGTGACTTTAAATTAGATGCAAACAGATAATTACGTAGAGGATCAGGAGGGGTAATTAAGCAGTTGACCCCAAGGGGAGTGTCTAGAAAACACTACTTCAGCATCTAGAGGTTGAGCATCTGTGAAGATGCCAGAGAGATGTCACTAGGGGTTTGACTGTCTGACAATACAAAGTCGAATGATTAATTTAACCTTAGTAATTCAGAGCACTGCAGTCTGACCTTTTGTGATCCATGAAGGTCGATGATTTTCTCTCACAAAGCACCCTTGGGTTAAAAAGGGTGGTGACTCATGCGGATTAACTTCACCCATAACATCAACCGTAACCTTACAGCATTGGAACTCTATCGTAACAACCAAAACTAGAACATACTGCAATCACGGCACAGCAAGATAACTCTGGGTAGCCAACAGCAATGCTAGAAATAGGAGAGCTGATAATTTGCTGATTGTGACGTCATGCAAGGGCAGTGCTGCAACTCATGAATATTAATTTAGGATAGAGGCATTGAAGCATTAAAAAAATTAGTGATTAAAGGTAAAATGTAACTTTTTTTGTTTTGTTCAAAATTAACAAAATTTAAATAATGATTTAATACATAATCAGTTCTTCTTCCAAAATGTGTTTTTGTCTTACCCTGATGAATGACGTGAATGATGGTAATTACGTTGCTTTATATAGGGGATATAGAAAATATCATAAAAAATATCTTAATTTGTGTTCCAAAGATGAACGAAGGTCTTACAGGTTTGCCCTTACAGAAAAAACACATGAATTTCATATGTGATCACATATATGGTGACATGTTGTCCACGTGTTGTCCACACATATGTTCACATGTGAATGACATGTCACCACATGTGATTATGTCACTACATCCCACCCAGCACCAGACATAAGTTAAACGTTGTTTTTTAGGCTAAATCAAATGGGACCATCATGGCCTTCATTTTTTTTGCAATTTTATTTCTAACCACATTTACCATTTCTAAAGCTATTATCTTATATTATTATATTATAATAATAAAATATATTATAATACAATATATAATAATATATTATATTATATATAAAAATGAAATGACTTTCTTTAATGTAAATGACTGACTTTCATTGAATATTTACTTTATAGAAATGGTTTAGTGTCTTCGAAAAAGTCTGTTAGCATCTCAACCGTTAGGCTAACATTAACTATAAGAGGTTAACTTTAGATGTGAACTCGTTTATGTAAGTTTGGGCTTTTAATCATATATCTTATGTGTAGATGAGAGATTTTGATAGATTTGTAGAGGTTTTGCTGTCAATTTCTTAATGAATGAATGGATTAATTAATTTAACCTAAAAGTATGCACTATACGGTTAATCGGTGACATCACGGACATGGAGAGTGAAAATGGGCTGAAACTATTTCAAACACGTTTTTATCTTTCATGGTAAACATTTCCAAACACAAAACTATTTCAAACTTGTTTGATCTTTAATGGTAAAAAGGCTTTGATGTTCAAACATAAGTGATACTGTATGAGCATTACTGAATAAGTAAACCTAAAAATGTAAATTCTGTTATCTTACTTTTTTTTTGTATATTCTGTATATTATTATTTTTCTTTTCTGCATTTCACCTCTGCTATAGTTTATTTCTAATAAACATGACATTGTATACTAAATATGTTTGGCCCTGTGACAAATTGTTCATGTTCCCAGATTTTTCCATACTGATGGCAGTGCAGTTGGTCATCTTTAGACATTATGAACCATGTGACTGGTAAGTGATACCTCAAACATACACTACCATTCAAAAGTTTAGGGTCAGATTTGTAATGTATTTGAAAGAAAGCTTTTATGCTCACCACTGCTGCATTTATTTGATTAAAATACAGTAAAAAATACTGTGAAATTACAAATTTTAAATATTTTTTTTAATTTCTTCAGGTCTTAAAAAGCCCTAAATTTGACTTTAAAAAATGTGCAGCGACCCTGATGCTCTATGACCAGTCATTTACGCCGTCATCACCTGGGTGCTGATATCGCATGAGCGCAGGTGAAACCTGAACGTCTCAAGTTGCTATCTGCGTTTAAACTAAACTCATTTAAACCTTGCCAATTTAAACATTCATCTGTAAGACGTGAAAGAGAACTTGCTCCCGCTGTGAGGGGAAGTGTGTGTGTGTACTCATCCGAAGCGCGTCACAGCAAATACTCTCGTGCAAATTCTCTTTCAAGTCTTACACCTAACCGGACAAATTAACACAAAAATGATGTCAACATGCCTATCTTAGTGAGTATCCTAACAAACATAGTATCTGAACTGAATCGTTCCACCCCTAATCAATATATATCGATGTATTGTTACACCCCTGTGTATAACCAAAGTCCCTTTAAGACAAGTCATTTCACTCGGCGGCCATCTTTGAAAAGCCTCTCGGGCATGCAAGTGTAGCTCCTATCTCTTTGAATGGGGAAACATCAACTTCTCTAAAGCTGTTTGCCAAGCTTTCAATTAAATTTAATATTTGAAATCACCAATGAAATCTGACAACAACTGTCTCATAAATATTGTTTCTGAACGCTTAAATCATGACATAAAAAGGCATTTTTTCAGGCTAGATCAAGCTAATGCGCATGCGCAGTCCTAACTGCGCGTCTCTATAGGAAGCACGCGTCTGACTGTTTCTATAGGAACCAGAGCTTCTAACGGCCGCTGCAGTGACGGATGACTTTACCAATTGCCGATTGGCTCTTATTTAGAAGGCGGGACTTATTCCACCATATTGCACGTTGCACATTCTCTCATTCAAAACAATACGAGTGACACGTCTTCTGTTATTCTATAGTCTTTGGTATAACACTATACTAGGGGTATCGCGATATACTGGTATTGACGATAACCGTGATATTTAAAACATGAAAAAATCAATATTGTGTTAATTCAGGGTCTGACGATATATTGTGATAATCGTAATATTTAAAATGAATAATACACATGATAATATAACCATAATCCAGCGCCAGTACCTGGTTGACATCCCAAAGTACAATAGGTGGTGGTATTGCACCTTAACGCTGCCATCTGACATAAAACAGAAGAAGATGCAGCATGCGCAATAAGGTGGATACAATCTAATTTAAATTAAAAACGGTTCATCTTTGTTGGGATTGTGATTAAAATGCAGGGGTTGCCTGTAATTTTAAATGGCTACAGATAGTTCAGCCTGTAATAGAGCAAATAAACATCTTGTTCATGTACTTATATGAAGAGATTTCTTTTATTTGTATTATTTATTTATTTGATTTAGGATCTGTTTGAAAATTTAAATTTAGTTTTGTTTTTAAAGATGCAGCATTTTGTCTGAGAAATAATAAAAAGACACTTTCTCATTTAAATCTCATTTTGTTAAAAAAAAAATAGTGAGAAAATCGTGAGACCAGTATTGTGAATCGCATCGAATCGTGAGTTGAGTGAATGGTTACATCCCATTGACACACACATAAAGACACTTCTGTAACTTCTGTTGCTGTTCACGGTCAGGGACTATTTTTTTTTTTCGGCAAAAGGAAGGCATTTACTGATTTTACTTCATGAAAGTTGCACTGATACATATCTTTGGCTTTAATATTTATATTGTGTGGTAACTGTTTTATAAAAGCAATAAGGTATTTGAGGCTAGTGCTGTATCGTGAATAAGTCACAGCTGAAGGGCGTTGTTAGGCACGGCGCAAAGCGGAGTTCCTGCAACCTCTTCAGCCGTGACTTATTCACAATACAGCACAGCCTCTCGTACCTTATTGCTTATATAAATTCCATGTTAGGTTTGCCAGGTTTTTAGCTATGAGATCAGTCATTGTTCATTGCAAACTAAATATATGGAAGAAGGTCTCCCAACCACATCAGAGAGCACGTACACTAGGGATTATCAGTCATTTAAAGCTGCTTATCTTCCTCTCAGCTCCCTTGTTGGTGGTGTATACTGGTCGATATTTAAAGCCATTATTGAACAGAGGCCTAATTTTCTTTAGTCCATCACTGCTTATCACACTTCTCCTCTGTTCAGCTGCTTTGCCACTGATGGACTTCCAGATCACCTTCACGCAATACGTGTGCATGTGTCTGGATTATCCTACAAAATCTTAATCGTTCTCTGTGATAAATCTAAGTGGCCATAAAATGAGAGGGGAAAAAGAGAGATTTGTCATTTGAGGGTGAAAGCATTATCTCAGACTGTGGCCTGCATGTCTATTCTGTTTGAGTTCACCAGTCATGATTGACCATTCTCTAACCTCAGGCAATGACATCGAGATCGCTTTGCCAAGGCAATTCTTCAGGTCCACCTGTGCATTCAGTCATCTTCCAGCTAAATGCAGTCAGTGCAGGTGGCAGTGGTGGGAGGGCTCATGTAGAAAGCTCTATCACTTTACCCAGCTGTGCTGAGGGAACAGAAGCTTGACTACAGTCACGCCCCCTGAGCCTGCAGCAAACCCACCAATGTTTATATAGCAAAGAGGTTAACCATTCATAACCTTCAGGAGTTTTAAATTAGAGATGCACAATATATTGGTACTGTAACAGAGGTGCACTCAGAGATGAAGGAGAGTAGATAAAGGTATTAATAACAAAGTAACAAGAAAACATCCTAAACTCAGAAAACACAAGGAACACTAGAAACGGAACTGAGAGCAATGACGTGCAACCATGGAAGAAAAAGACCTGACCATGAACACAGGAAATACTAGGGCTTCTATACGATTCAGTTCAGTACAATTCAATTATCTGCAATATTTGGGATTTTCTTAAATTGATAGTATCAGTCAATATAAATTAGATATATAACAGCCAATATTAGATATTTAACTGTGCACACTTCCCTTAATTTGTGCTATTTTTAGATTTAGATTAAATATCAGATCATAGTAATCATCATCACATGGTCACTGATGCCAAGTTTACACTACAGGACTTTAAACGTTGGCAGATCGCTGTGCTGTTCAGACTACATGACTTGCTGTGGAGTCTTGAAGTCATTGTGGTGTTCACATGACACTACATAAATGATGCAACAGGGGGTTATACACTACACAAGCTGACAACAACTCTGTCACAAAATGGACAAATTAAATTTTGAATTACATTTAATTAAAATTAAATGAACGCTTTTACACGTAAGTTTAAAATATTCTGGCTGACCTCCCAGAGTTAAAGTCACCATTAGAACGTTTCCTTTATTGTTTTTATGACGACGTGTCATGATTGTCACGTAACACAATGTGTATCTGATATGAATAAACGTCGGCAAATTATAGGCTATTTGAATGGATTGTTATTGCTGCTTCCATAGACATCAGTGTATATTTCATTGGCTGTTACGTCGCAACACGTGACACCGCAGGATATCGAGTCGGCCGACAGCTCCAGATATTTAGCATGCTAGATATCTGTCTGGCATCAGTGAGGTGTCGGTGACGCGTCAGCGAGCCTCTTTGATGCATCACTGAGTAGTTCACACATAAAGATTGGCGAGCACCTATCACCTGCTGATTTTACCCTGATGACAGTCCGACCTGTCGGCGAGGTCGTTAACTTGCAAATCGGGCTTAAAATCCTGTAGTATAAACTTGGCATTAAAGTCAATCTTTAAAAACACTAATTATTTAATGACATTACGTAAATATAAAATATAGTCATTTACTTATTTTGATAAACATTAAAAATACTAATTATTAAAAAAATATTTGCTAAAGATTACATTTAAAATTCAGCAAACCTCAAAATTAAAATAATTTTTTTATATTGTATACCATAATATTGCGATGCCTAAATATATTTGTAGCATTTAAAACAATTTTAGTTTTTATTATTCTTCATTAATTTAGATAAAATAGTATAGAATTGTATTATCAGCTATTTAAAGGTCGTCCGCCATAAGATTACAATTTTTTTTGCGGTATAGTCTAGAATTTTCGTGTATCTGTTCTTATATTAACACTGACCAAGACATTTGCATTTTTAAGACATGCATCAAGTTGAAAATAGTTCAACTTCTAAAAATATGTCTCCATCAGGTTGTTTATGTAATGCATCCTACACTGTTAAAAAATATGTTTTGAAGTTATTATTGGAGCATGTTTTAAAAGAAAATACTATTTCAGTCTTTCTACTTAAATATTTCATGTTTAATTTAATGTGTACTTGTAATTTCTTTGTAATTATTTGTTAAATTTACTAACCATTTCTGAGGAAAAATTGTTTCAATTGTTTCAAGTAAATCCTATACCTTATTTTTTTAATCTGAAGGCCACTTTAGAAATGTGTCTGGTTAGGTGAACTTGAAACCAACCTATTCATGGATTCCTTAAGACCAATTAGTCAAGGTCTATTGTAGTTTTACACATCTCTAGTTAGTAGAGTATAGGGTTGCAAAAGGGTGGAAAATTCTGGTAAATTTCCAGAAACTTCCCATAGGAATTTAAGCTGGGAATTTTGAAAATATTGGAATTTATGGGAATTAATTGGAAATTTGGTATAACTTATATAAACTGTATCATATACAAACATAATTATAAACATTTTGTTTGGTCATACGCAGTCATGCATGCAAACTAACACAATATTTAAAAAAAAAAAAAAAAAAAGAGAGACAATTTTGACTTTTATTTATTTGTGAGTAGAACTTTAATTGATTCTGTCATTGAACAGATGTTTTTTTTTTTCAATATACTTATGTTCCCTGTTATAGGTTAACCTGCAATTTTCCAGTGTATTCCCATTAATTCCCATAAATTCCCATATATTGCCATTAATTTCCATGGGAAATTATTTGAAATTTCCCAGAATTTTGCAACCCTAGTATGGTATGAATTGAACTGGTCAAACCAATACAAGAGGCCACAGTCCACCACAAGGGATGTGTGAGATCACTGAAAACCAATTAAGTAACCCTTAACTCGTGTGTCCACCTCTCTACTGTATGATGAAATCTTATCCTCACTGCTTTCCTCTTGGTCTGTCAGCAATTACCCAGGCAAAAACACAATAGACAGCTTGTCAGCACTGGCCAGTATTTCATCAGGGATTCTGGAGTTATGAGGAAGCATTAGGCATGCAGGAGAGAGAGAGAGAGAGAGAAAGGCTAGATGAGAGGGAGTGGAGAGCACTAAAAGCAACTCAGATATGGGTTACATAAGACTACGCAACACACTGACAGTGAGTCAAGGACACAGCATAGAGAGAACACACACACAGACGCTGCAGGAGGGATTCCCCAAACAACGAGGCTGAGCCAATGCAAGATTTACCTGCTATGACAATGCAGCCGTTTGTGCCGCACCATGACTGCATAATGACTGCAGAGATCCAAGATGTGCTGCACAATTCATTCAATGACATAATTCACAGTGAAAGGGAAGGGCGTGAACCTGGTGTTAATGAGATAGGGAAAAAAGTGCTATCAAGACAAAAATGGACAATGTACAGATGGAGGTGAGAGAGTGGGTGTGAAAAAAAGAGAGAGAGATTAGAAACTCATTTCAAAGTCAGAGCAGAACAATTCATCAACAACTAAAGCAGGATGTGGGATTATAATGCTGCAAGGTGAATCTGTCTCTTCATAAATGTGTTTCTTCAAATACTGGAACTTTTGTGCTCCATGAGGAGATGATTTTAAGAGAACGAACACCTTTCTTCTTTTTCTTTTTGTTATATGAAGGTCACACATTTTTCAACATGACCTTCAATATTTATTTTGATTTATATTTTATACTTTCATCATTAAATACAGCAACATGAAATCATAATCAATTCATTTAATTTTTAACTTCAATATTTAGTGTGTGAAAATTGTATATAATCAATTTTGACACAAATTAAAAATGTTTCTCAGTTGTGGCATCATTTCCACCATGACAAAAATTCTGCTCCAAAAAGTTTTCTAAAAAGTTAGTCTACTTGTTTATCGTGGAGGATAAATATTATTATTGCGCATCATTTCCAATCAAGCTATAAATTGACCAAAATAGGCAAAAAGTGTGACAATACTATTTAACTGTGTATATTTAAGATACATATTATGCTAGCTCTAAAAAAAATAGCCATTTCATTTAAAAAAATATTTAACATAAAATTTCCACCACTGCCATGTCAGTGCTACATCATTTGACATGACAGTAAAGAATGGTAAAAAGTGTGTAAATATTTATTTTTGACCAAATAAGTAACTTACCAATAAGTGCCTCAAATTCTAGTATTTACGCTAATTAGCTATTCTTCCAATGCAATGAAAAGTGACAGATCACAGTGATAAAAGCGATATGAAAGTAGCATTGCATGTTGCCATGGGCAACAGTGATATACATCTTAGCAGTCATTAGTCAAAAATATCTGACCGCTCAGTGCCACGGCTCAAATATTCAAGAAAGCTGTATAATAAAAAGCAGGATGTATAGCCACAGGACTTGAATGAATTATTTAGTTTGATCGTCTCTTATACTGCATCCCTCTCTGAATGAATATGCTGCAGTGAATGAATATATGCTCGTGCTGCAGTGCAGCCTGTAGGAGCTCAGATCCCCCCAATGTCAGTTATTTACCCCCACTAGATAAAAAGAAAAGGACAGGACTACAGAGCCACACACACACTTGCACTTTTAACAGTCCAACCCATTAACAGGCTGTGACTCTTTTTAGCAAATGCATTTCAGCAAACCTCCTCTTGCTTTCTGTCTGTCATTCATATTTAATGTAGATGCTTTACTGTCATCTTCATCTCACCACAAAGCCAAGAGGGTAAAAGGCCTTTACATACACTTTAACTTGATGCTTACGCTTAAGTGTAGCTACAAAGAAGGACACAGGTGAGCTCATCAAGGATGCCAGAATGATGAAGAAAATTAAGTTTTGTTTTTTTTTTCTCCCTGAACGTTTTTAGAATGTTACAAGTTGTGGAGAAATTTCGGTGAGGAAAAGAAAGTCATTTCTATTCTCAGAACAAACATAAAACAAACACAACAGAACTATATAGCCTAAAGAATATTCACATGAGCACGTTTAAACTAAAAGATTTATACCTTCATTAATTTGATACGCTACTCCACACAGGAAGAAAAGACATGCCAACTAGTTACTGACCTGAAGCAGACTAATATACACATAGCAGAAGTGAACTGATATCGTCTTGGTCTAGAGAAGGTTTACGCAAGCAAACGTGAAAATTATCGTGACAGTCTGAAATCTGCCCCAATGGCTCTCTATTAGAGCGCGCTGCAGTTCCATTTTTCACCACAGATTTACATTAGAAAATTGTGGGGCGCTGTAGAGCTGGGGAGGACTCAGGCACCCTCTTCCCCGCTTAGTATCATAATACATGCCTGCCGAAGCCATACGCTAAATTTAAAGAAGTCTAGAAAATATTTGTTACAGAATACTAAACACATTTACAATTTTTAATTGATTCAGTTTATATACAAGTGTATGTTTGGGATGAATATTTTGGTGGGGCTCTGCCACACTGCTCACAGTTAAATAATATTTTCACACTTCTTGCATAATAATTCTCATAAGATTACAGAGTGGAAAAAAAAAAAGTTAGATTTACCTTGATTTCTCTTTAAAAAGACAAAATTGTTCAGTGTAGTGAAAATTATATCACAACTGTGGGCAAAAAAAGGATAGAAATCATTTTCACGCAATAAATATTAAAATTGGTTTATTTCACTCTTTGTTTAGATTATCATGCTTTAAACTTCAAAATTAACTGTAATAATTCATATAATATAGGCTATTTTCCCAGACTCAGGATTGAAAGTTAGTTTGAATAAAAACCAACTGTTGAAAGAAACAAAAAAAAAGAATAAGTCAACAATCTGTTATTTTGAATAAAAACCAACCCCTGGGACAATATTGCCTAAAAAGAAGCACCCATATATATTCAATGACTGTGACTACTTACATGTAAGACAAGAAGTTGATCCACAGGACCAACAACAGCTTTCACACACAGATATTCAAAACTTTGTTAGTAGACAAACAAAAGTGTCTTCTGCTCATGTAGCTCGGTACAGCACTGAGCAGTGGGCATCTTTTATCTCGTACCTAATGAAATAGGTGGTATCTGTCTGCACGCGTTTGATGGATGATACAGATCCGGTTATAATGGGCCTTGAGAGAGAAAGAAAAGAAAATGAGAGCGGGAGTGAGGAAATGAGGGAAACAGCAGAGAGAGAGATAAAGATTTAGAGCAAGAGTCCGAGTGAGAATGAGAGAGTGCAATCACAGGAAAGAATCTGGGCTCACTGGAGAAAGCAAAAGGAATAAGTGAAGAATAGTGGGAATCCATTAAGAAATATGCAGCGGCGCTAACCATAAGGCAGAACTCAACTCCGGGGTCCAAGTGGGCATTGGAGAGATGTATCTGATGCCGGTCATTTTTAATGAGGCAGCAAGGGAACTCAAGTCCAGAAAGCACAGCATGATACGCATGGTCAGGGCAGAACAAAGTTCAGATGAAACCTCCAGCTAACTATGGAGCATCTAAACTACACTATATCAAGTTAAAGTGATAGTTCACCCAAAAAAGATTTACTCACTCTCAAGCCATCCTAGGTGTATATGATTATCTTCTTTCAGACGAACATAATCTGAGTTATATTTGCATCCATCCATCATAAAAGTAATCCATATGGCTCCAGGGGGTTAAGCGATGGGTTTTTGTAAGAAAAATATCCATATTTAAAACTTTTTAAACTAAAATAACTAGCTTTTGTCAGACGACTGTATGCATAGTCGACTTGCGCAACAGCAGTAACCCGACGCGATGTATGACGCAGGATGTAGGAGTATCGTAAGCTTAGATGCCTCTTGCGGTTTAAACGAATAGGGCTGTGCAACAAACTGAAGCTCCTCTTCTCTTATATCGGAATCCTCCGACATTTCTCTTTAACAATTCTCATTTTAGACTTCTAACTCGTGATCGTTGTTTTGTTTTGCTCTATCCTCTACGTTCGTCATTGCGTCATGCGTCCGGTCAGACGTCACTCTTCCACCATAAATTGATGCGTACTGCCGTCTGCCGGAAGCTAGTTATTTTTTAAATATAACTCTGATTGTGTTCATCTGAAAGAAGATGGTTTGAGGGTGAGTAAATCATTGGATAATTTTCATTTTTGGGTGAACTAACCCTTTAAGATGAAAATTCTTACTTTTTTTTTTTTTTTTCTACACAGGAGTTTTGTTTACAGTGAATTTCTGGCAACCACAGCTGCCAGTTTTTTTTTTTTTTATGTTATATGTTATATTTAACAGGATTTTTTTTTTTACAGTGTGGGGTCTAAGTGAACTCTCATTAATAATAGAAACGAGGCAGGAAACATGTGGAATAGAAACTCCTGGGGATAAGTGGGGGCTAACCAGCACTCTCATCTATCATCCATCTGGACTCTGTCACTAGAGCTGTCACATCTACAGTGTGAAAAAGAGGGCGAGTTTAAGAGCCATTGCGTCATCTACTGTACATCTGTCAGAGGTTGCATGTAGCTTAATCCAGACAAAGTGAGATGCATGATGCAGAAAGACGACATAAACACTTTTAACAGACACCATAAACATTAAACAATACAAGTAACATAACTTTAACACAAGACAATGAACAGAGGGGAAGGCAATCATCAAAAAAGGAAACAGGTAAGAATGAATGACTAGAACTCAGGCAAAAGGTGACAAAGAAAACTATGACAGTAAACTAAACAAGATGACAAAACAACATAATAGGTGCCAGTATGCTGCCAGAAGCATCTTTGAACTGTGAAATTTGATTGCGGGTGTGAGCTCATGAGGAGTCGGGCAATGTGGGCTGCAAGTATTGAACAGTAATTTAAGTCAAACGTAAACTAAAAATAATAGGATCAGACTTTTATTAAGGATCTTGCATCAGGAATAACCAATGCAGCAGCCCTTATAAAAGCATTAATGAGTATAAAAAGTCTCTACAAAGCAAAAGCTAGAGGGGTGAATCTCATTAAAACATGTCCAGGGTCACATTTCACCCCAAAATCAAAATGAAAAAAATATATAATAATTTGCATAAAGAAAATTAGGTCTATTTTGAGAACATCAAGTTTTTTTTCCCCCCATGGAATTTAAGCACAGGTTTTGTGAGATTCATCTAGCAAGAGATAGAAAAAAAAGTTAGAGAAGGATAGAGAAGGAGCCAAAGGTATGGAGATCAGGTTTGAGAAAGAAAGCAAAAGTGCATAGAATGAGAAAGTGATTTAGACTCACTGAAGAGCTCTCAAAAAGGGATCGTTAGAAGAGCTAGAGATGATGACCCTTCAGCACTGTTTTAAGCTCTGTAAGACTGTCCCCTAACTTAGTTTTCACTTTGTTACTAGCCATTTGACTTTTCTGTCAGAGCACAGTAAGGATGAAGTGATTGAGGGATGGGGAGGGGACTTGCCTGTCAGAATTCACTGCTCATTCAGTGAGAGAGAAGCCCCTGCTGAGACCAGACTCGAGAACCGAGGGTCAAAGATGAACTCATGAATTTATAAAAGTGGCTCGCAAATAACCAGCAGACACAGCCACGGTCAGAAACTAAAGAACTAAAGAGCTTTCCAGTGGTGTAAAGTATTTGAGGAAATGTAATTAGTTACTGTTCTTAAAGGGATATCACCCAAAAATGAAAATTATCCCATGATTTACTCATTTTCAAGCTAACCTAGGTGTATATGACTATCTTCTTTCAGACAAACGCAATCAGAGTTGTATTAAAACATTTTCTTTGCTCTTCCAAGCTTTATGATGATAGTGAATGGCGCTCCTGATTTTGAAGTCCAAAAAAGTGCATCCATTCATCATAAAAGTAATCTACACTGCTCCAGGAGGTTAATAAAGGCCTTCTGAAGCGAATCGATGGGTTTTTGTAAGACAAATATTCATAATTAAAACTTCATAAACTAAAATAACTAGCTTCCGGCAGACGGCATACGCAAATCGATGTCTTCAAAAGAGTAACTTCTGAAGCGATGTATGATGTAGGATGTAGAAGGAGCATAAGCTTAGACGCCTCTCGCGGTTCAAACAAATGGGGCTGGGTGTTGGGTCAGAGGTTACTCTTTTGGAGTACGCCATCAGTCGGAAGCTAGTTATTTTGGTTTATAAAGATTTAAATATGGATATTTTTAGGGCTGGGACGATTCATCAATTGTCAATCGGTACAATGAATCTGGATCGATCCTGATATTTCTCTCTTGAATCAATTTTGAGCTTAGTTTTAACAGCAGATGGCGCTCTAGGCTAGTTTTTAAATGCACGCTCAAATGCTGATGATGAAGACTGCTGGACAGCGCTCGTGTTATGAGTCATGTAAGTGGTTAAATATACTTGCACCTTGGCTCAGAATGCTTTTATGATGCAAGATTTGTAATTCACTTCAGCCTTTTTGAACTTTATTAATGATTATTTAAAGGCCCGCTGAAGTGTCTTGGAACGCGCAGCATTATTCAACGTGTTGACATAATTTCAACTGAAACAGGAAGACGGCGATATATTGAACAGCCCCGCCCCTTTTTAAACTAGCCAATAAAATTCGTTTATATCACAGTTCGGCCAGAGCCGTTAAACTCAGTGAAACCTATGTTTCCTTTTAATATCTAACCGTTTATCCTATTAATCTCATCTATAGCACTTTAAAGCATTCTGTGCAGAACTTAAATGGGTCCGATACCTTTTGTGGTGTGAGCCGACTCGCGGTGATCCGCTCTGTGCTCTCCTCTCCCTTGACCTGAGCAGATGTGCACGCGCTGCGGCGGTTCACGTATCACTAACGCGAAAACGGACTTCATTCACATCAATGGAAAGCATATTTACACTGTCTGAATCGTTCCCTATCCCCTATATAGTGCACTATGTGCCATTCACCATGTAAAAACTAGTAAATGTGTGAACAAATGACCGATTTCAGCCGCAGCTTCAGTGTCTGGTGATAGTGTAGGAGGGGGCGGGACTTCAGATTCTAGAGAGCATTTGATTGGACCGAAGATTTGACAAGAAGCTGAAATGCGATGTGATGTCATGAAAGTCCATGATCCATTTTAGAGGAAGTGAGAGACTGTAAGTTTTGAATTCTTATATCTCCTAAATGGATTCGATGTATTGTCCCATCCCTAATATTTTTCTTACAAAAACCCATCGCTTTGCTCCAGACAGCCTACCCCCTGGAGCTGTGTGGATTACTTTTATGATGGATGGATGCACTTTTTTGGACTTCAAAATCAGGAGCACCATTCAAAGCTGGGAAGAGCAAGGATATTTTTTAATATAACTCCAATTGTGTTTGTCTTAAAGAAGATAGTCATATACACCTATGGCTTGAGGGTGAGTAAATCATGGATAATTTTCATTTTTGGGTGACCTATCCCTTTAAGTATCTTTTTGGTTACTTTGTAGTTTTAGGCTATTAAAGATATGAGCAACTTTTACTCTCTGCTTGACTACATTTTTTAATAAGTACATGTACTCTTTACTCCAATAAATTTGTGATGAGTAATGCAATTACTTGTTACATTTTGCATGACACCTAACTTTTTCTGCAACAGTTCATTTCTGCTACAAAAGAAGTAATATAATGTAATGTGTGTTTTGCACTTACACAAACTTGTCAACAAGGCTGCTTTACATGAATGTGAGTGCATTAGCAAGTAGTTGTGAATCACAGATGTTTCATATATGAGATGAGGACATGACCACAGCTGGTAATGAGGCCGAAACCAGCACGCCCAGTGCAAGCAGGCTTTTTTTTTTTAACTTAACATTATTTTATTTATCCGTATGAAGATAACTTTTTGAAGAATATTGTTTTACTTATACCCTGTTTGAGCTCTTGAGCTTAACTGAGACTTGAGTGTTTGTAGATGTTTAAGAGGCTGTTGTGATTACCTTGATTTATTGCAGCAAGTTTTATTCCAATTTTACAAAATGTGATTGCTCTCCTCACAAATAAACCATTTCTTGTTTTTCACTGGCATGTCTCTTGGGTGTTGAGGACTAGAGCATCTTTGAGCCTATATTCAGTACGATTAAAAGACTTCAGTATTCTTAAAATCAGATACTCTAAGAATTTTACTCAAGTTATATTGGAATTGGTGACTTGTAACTTGTAATGGAACCATTTTCACTGTAAGGTTTCTGTACTTTTACTCTAGTATGGTTTTCAGGTACTTTTTACACCTCTGGAGCTTCCCCAGAGCTAATAGGTTAGCTGAATGACCCAACTCCTCACTCAAGATAAAATGAGACAAAAGGGAAAAATGGCTATTTTTAAAAATGTGAAAATGTGAGTGATGCAATGCACACAAAAGTGCAAGGATGTTGTATGTGGTTTCCAAGGCGTTTCTGTGCTAGGGCAGCAAAATTCTAATTATCAGATTTAAATCTGTTTAGTTACACTTAACACTTTTACACTTATATTGTATATTGTACAAAAAAAATGTATTTTGAGGAAAAAATGAATTTCCCCTGCATTGTAAACAAAGTCTATGATATTTTTATTTTAGAGCCAACATATGACCTGGGTAATAGCATGAGTAAAAGCACACCTGCATTACAATTTGCTTGACTTAGCAAGAGGATGGAATTGTGAGCAGATTAATTCCTGCCATCTGATATCATACATATTTCACATAATCTGACATTTACACAACATTTACACAGGAACCGGTATAAAAACATCAAAACACGTTCAGTGGGAGGGAAAGAGGAGGCAGAGGTTCTTCCGAGGATCCATGATATATTCCATGTAGTCTTAATTATTCAAGTAAGCATCTTTACAGCAGAAGTGTTAAGCTTTCACATTAAAGTTATGTCAGGTATACCGTATTTACAACACAGTGGGAGCTCCAGGTGTGTTTTCACATTAACACAAGTCAGTTCACACTGCTGTAAAACTGGAAATGTGCACACATGAATACACACGATGAAAATGTAATAAAATACATCAGCTGAATTCTGAAAATATAAGCCTTACTCAATTGCATCATTGGCCAAATGGTGCCACTTGGATACATGTACTTATTCAATTTCAATTTGACTTAATTGGATGCACACCAGGGCGAAATGAAATGAGTATCAGAGCTGACACCCCAATAAGTGGCCACACTTGATATGTTACAATTCAGCTCTGCGAGGCACAGATAAGGGCACCTGCCACTCCTCTGCCCAGATAATAAAAGAAACTCACTGAGCATGCTCAAACAACCATTTCCCTAGATTTAATGACCTGGTTTAATTTACAGTGACCCAAAAAGTTTTTCGACACCAGAGTCACGCTTAAAAATTGAGTTTCACTGCACTTACAAAATATCTTATCAAGTGATATCTCCAAACAAATTATGCAAGTGTGTTTCTTCATTTTAACTTAATATATTTTCCAGAAAAATAAATATAAATTTTTGCTACTAAATACATTTGAGGCCACTGTCCATCAAACTCATGTCATGTATCATTTGTCTCCACAAGAGGGCTCTGCTGTTCTAGTTTTTAATGTCTTATTACTTTAATTTACTAAAATGATTATCTAAATCTCAGGGATCCACTTTAACCTTGATAAAAAGAAAAACATTAAAAAATAATAATAATAATAATAATAAAATAATAAATAACCCAAGACATGCCTGTGATATTAGGCATAAATACTTACTGTATTTATAAAGATTTTTTTTCTCTCTAATTAATACTTTAATGCAGCAAGGATACATTAAATTGATCAAAGAGATTTATAGTGTTAAAAAAGATTTCTATTTCAAATAAATACTGTTCTTTTGAACTTTCTATTCATCAAAGAATCCTGAAAAAAATATCAGTTTCCACAAAAATATTAAGCAGCGCAACTGTATATTAAAATGATTTCTGAAGGATCATGTGACACTGAAGACTGGAGTAAAGGTTACTGAAAAGTCAGCTTTGCCATCACAGCAACCTTACATTTTAAAATATATCACAATAGAAAACAGTTATTTTAAATGGTTAAAGTATTTCACAATATTACTATTTTTACTGTATTTTTGATCAAATAAGTGCAGCCTTAAACAGAAAAAAATCTAACCAACCCCAAATTTAGTGTAATCTTATCTGCAGGGTAAATTTAGTTTTGTCATAATGACAGTAATAAAACTGCTAATTATTGTGTAGTAGTGACACAGTTGTGCTTAAATATGTAGATATCCTCTGAAAAGGCCACTAGACAGAAAAGTAGACTGTAAAAAATAGAACTGACACAAACTCCAGAGCAAAGCACACTGGCATTTAAAGCATACTCTAAAACAACAGATGAAAAAAATATGGGACATTGGCTTCCTTAATTCAATCTCCTAAAGGTCATACCATAACACCTCTCTCAACATCTACAAAGGCATGTCAAAACAACAATAGTAGGAATCTAATGAACAGCCTGAGGGCAATCATTGTGAGTCAATGCAAAATCATTCATTGCCTGCAGCGTTAAACAGACCTAAGCTTTTACACGTAACACAACCTTACATGTTCCCTGTAACTGACAAGTGAATCGTATGAGGACACATCATACAGTACGTATACAAAAGAGTATAGGTTAATTGGTCACTTTGAGCATACCTTCACAAGTCTACACGTGTTTGTGTTTTAAAGATCTGTTCATGTTGCCTGCCTGTGTGTGTGTGTATAGGTATGAAGTTATGCAGGGACAGGTGGGCTGTAGGTCATACATAGCCAGTGGGATAGCCACTGATTAAAGAGGGTCTCATTTGACGTCTAACTTTCAGAGGGAGGACCCGATGTCCGTACTATTCTGGGTCCGGCACAAACCCTTCCCTTCTGTCCCTGCTGTAACCGGACACCTTAACTGCCATTCAGGCAAACCTGCTAACGCAAACAGTTCTTCTATGAAACTGGATGTTCAGCACTGAACAGTCTGTTTTATTAAACAAACTAAATATATATATATATATATATATATATATATATATATATATATAATGTGAAAATCTCCAAATGATATTTTTCAGGTGGAAATCATTATTTTACAGAATCTAACTGATATGGTGTATCCTTTTCCACACATTATAAAAGTCAAGTTAGTAAAATTACTAATAAATAAATAAAAAAACACACACATACATACTGTACACACATACATAAAGTTTATTTTGCATTGTTAAACCTATAAAAACAAATAATTATTAACAGTATTATTAGTATACTGGGGTGATATTAGGGCTGTCAAAACATTAAAATCAATGACAATGACACTAATAACATTGCTTTTTGATAAATATCCCATCTATTTTTCATCTCTAAATAAATTCACCATTAAGAAAGTCTTTCTCTGAATTTCACCAAAACTTTCAAGAAAGTTTCACCATGGTTTCTTCCACAACTGTCAAATCTCCAGTCAAATCTCAGGAGTCTCATTAAATAGAGAAGAGAAGAGAGAAGAAGCAGAAACATTTTATGATAAGGTTTCATTAGTTAACAGTTAAAATGAACTAATAATGAACTGCATTTCTAACAAAGATTAATAAATGCTGTAATGTTAATTTCAGAATTTACTAATTGAAATCAAAAGTTGTATTTGTAAACATTAGTTAATGCACTGTGAAATAACATGAACAAACAATGAACAGCTGTATTTTTATTAACTAACGTTAACAAAGATGAACAAATACAGTAACAAATGTATTGTTCATGGTTAGTTCATGTTAGTTAATACATTAACTAATGTTAACAAGTGAAACCTTATTGTAATGTTACCGAAAAGCACCTTCAGCATTAACTGTTTTAGTTTTAGTGTAGTTTAACCCCCCCCAGTTTTTAAAGGAAAACTGTGTAAAAGCGGTGCCTCTAGAGAAACTAAACAGAACTGCAAAAATAACAACTGTTTTCAAACAGGTTTCCAAGACAGTCCTCCCATCTTCCATTGGTCAAACAAACCCTACCCCAAACACACACCATGGGTTGAGCCTTGTTGTTATGTTGGGCTGGTTCGGATGTAAGCAATAAGGTACGAAGCAGAGTGCAACCCCTTCACGACTTATGACTTATTCACGATACAGCACTAGCCTCGAGTACCTTATTGCTTTTATAAAACGGTTACCACACAATACAAATATTAAAGCCAAAAATATGTAACAATTCAACTTTCATGAAGTAAACTCTTACTAATAGCCTTCCTTCCGTCGGAAGAAATAGCCCCTGACCTTGATCAGCAACAGAAGTTACATTATTATGCCACTGGATGGCGGCAAAGACCGTCTTTATGAGTGTGTCAGTCAGTAGTGAAGACTTTTATATTTTGAAAGACTGAATTGTTGTGAACACGGAACAAGACGCAACTGACAAATGTTTTGACTAGTGCTGTCAGTCACAGGAAAACCCCTTAACCGTTAAAAGGACAAGATAATACATCGGACATTTCATTTTTTTATTATGAACATAGGACTGACCTGAAGGAAAATGCTAAATCTGAATGCAGGTAATAAACTCACTCACTCAATCTCTTTCTCACGATACTCTTCTACATAATACAGTAAGCTTCAATGAACAATATCAATTGAGAACATACAGTTTACGTTGCTAAGAGTGGTTGCTAAGGGTGTTGTGTAGTGATACACAACACATATACATCGTGAATAAAACACAGCTATTGACCAATCAGAATCAAGGACAGATTCTAACTGTTTTATAAACACAATCAAATCCATTTTGAAAGTAGAGACAGATCTTTTATTCTGCATTTTGATGTACAGTTAATCACGGACTCAAAAAAAAAAAACCAAAAAATAAAAAAAACAGTTTGAGTCTGCTGACTGTCCACATTAGAATGTCACACAGGCTTCACACACTGTAACTTTATAACAAAATGAAAGAAACAGCTATAGCCTCTAGCTTAATAAATCAACATGGCAGGTGAATTAGTGCTCTGTCTGATTTCACATTCAATTTTCTGAATATTACAACATAGCAAAATGTTATCATCTAAGCTCCCTCCAAGACAGTGATCTCATAAACTCACTTGAGATTGAGTTTCCCTGTGCACAACCAGAAAAAGCCAATCAACTGGAGCCTAACTTTATCATAAATCAATTCTGTGGATGAGCAAAAAGGAAATTACACACAGTTTATACCCTGGTCCACGTGATGCCAATATTCTCAGACGCTTAACATCTTCATTATAAATTAATGTGTGACTAGACAGGCGCTCCAGGCAATGAGTAACATTCATGTTCTTTTAATCCCATCTACATGACAGTAGAGAAAGATCCGATATCTGTTTAGTAATGTTCTTGCATACTGAAGTCTATATACCATCCACATCACCTCAGGCGTAAATACATTACTTGAATTCTGCAAGGCCTTGTAGCAATCAATATAACTGTCATTTTACAAATATATACTTTCATCTGAGAGATTATCACTATACTTTAAAAAGATTTATGTCTTAATATGATCCCCAAAATATTGGACTCTTTAACCACACTTAAAAATGTATGAATGTTATGGCACTGAGATAACCAAGTGGGAGCCCAGCTTTCAAGAAAACCTTTTAAAATGTTTCAAACTACTTCTGGATGTGGGGTGTTGTTTAATGTGATTACCTGTGATGTGATGCTGTTTGGTACTGACACGGTTGCTGCTCTGGATGGAACAGCACAAATGTAGCATAACCAACATGGTAAGAATCATCACCACACTCTGCAGGAGCAAAGGCAGCTCAAACTGTTTGCCTATCCTGAAAAACAAAGTATTAAATACTTAATTTACAAGTGAAGTGTGTAAAAGTTGTGCCTATAGAGAAACCAAACAGAACTGCAAACATAACAACTGTTTTCAGATTTCCAAGACAGTCCTCCCACCTTCCACTGGTCAAACAAACTGAAAACCTCACCCCAAACACACACCATTGGTTAAAGGTGCAATATGTAGTTTTTCGTCCACTAGAGGTCATCTATTCAAAACAAAGGCGTAGCTTGATGACGCCAAATTTGAGTGAGGAATCTTGGGACATGTGGTCTTCACCTCACAGCTGGTGGGAAAGAATCGGGATGGGACTCGGGCAGAAATCATGTTCATGGATGTGATTATTAACGTTACTGTAGTATGAAGCAGAGCAGGAACGAGTGTTGTGGGAGCTGAACGAGGCTGCTGGAGCGATTGATAATGAGAGACGAATGCAACACACCTCGCAAGCAGTGGAACTTTTATTATGTCGCAGTCGCCGCTTCCGCTTTTCCGGTCATGAGGTAACGCAGCACTGTTTATCATATTAGATACGTTTGACTGTGTTGAAATTGACATTATATCATTCTGTGCATTCGCTCGGCGGCTGCTGTGAGTCACTTGTTGCACACTGCAGTAAGCTTGATCAATTTTAGAATGTCATATTAAATGCTGGATGGCTTGTGTTGATAAAATGGCATGCATTTAATTTTAAAACATATTGTATGATGGAGAAAATTCTGTATTACTGTTACTAAAAATCAAAACAGATGTTCCCTTGTCTATTAAAATATGTAATATTTACAAATAGTTGAAAAACATTTGGGATATAAGTACTCAACTGAACAAAATATATAGGTGGCCCAGTGGTTTTTGGATATTTTACTGCAAAAATCTTACATATTGCAGTTTTAAGCCATTGTTGTTACGTTGGGCTGGTTCAGATACACAATCAAAGCCATTTTGAAAGCAGATACAGATGTTTTCTTCCACATGTTTGACGTACATTAGAATGAAATGCATGGTCAAAAAGATGTAAAAAGTAGGGTGGCTCTTGGTTCTGTCCACCAGTTGTTGACTGGATGGAGGCAGATCTGAATTTGAGCTTGCAGCTGATTGTAAAGACGGCAGATTTAAGTGGACAAAAAGACCGGCACACATCATTTCACTTGAAGATCCAGTAATGACATTTTAAAAAACAAACATTGTTTGCAATAAGATCAGTAAGATGCATTTGGAACATACTCTCTTAAAACTAAAGGTTCTTTATCGACATCTATGGTTCCATTATGGAATCTTTTCATTGCACAAAAGGTTCTTTATATTGGAAAAAGGTTCCTTAGGTTATTAAAATGCTTTTCACACCAAGAAATGTACTTAAGAATTGTTGACTGAAAGGTTCTTTGATAAAGGTTTTATTTGGAACCTTTATGTAGATAGGGTGAATTTCCATTTCATTTTCCATTCCATTTTTTTTATTTTTTTATTTTTACAAATAAAAAAATGAGCTTAAAACCTTAAATATGCATAAAACAGCACAATAAAAAAATATATTGACAAGAAAGGCTATTCTCCATACAAAAGGGGACTAATAAATAAAAGAACAGGCCTACTAAAAAATTCAACCTTTATTAGTTAGATTTGTTCCTGTTTATTTCACTTTGATTTCCACATTTGCCTCTGAGCCCTCAAGCAACTGTTGCATGCAGTAACATTAACTCTCCTCCACTTACCAGAAGAAAATACGAAGTATATTAGCAATAAGCAGCACCAGACAGACTCTTGTGGAGAATCCCTCAGCATTATTGGTCCTCTGGATCTCCTGGTACTGGGGGATGTAGGGCACCGCACCCCCAAACACCATCACACCAGAAGCCAGCCAGGATAGCAGAGTCCACGAGCTCTCCATGTTCTCTTCTGACCCCTGCTCCATCACTTAGTCCTTAACAAAACAGTCTCTTTATACTCATATCCCCTGCAAGAAGAGACAATTTTACATTTTATCACATAATAAAGTGCAATGCAAAAGAGGCATATATAGCTGTAACAGCACCAATAAAAGCAACAGTGCCACCTTCAGTAACCTTAAAGCTCTCACAGGAACAACAATAACTACAATATAAACACATTGTAAATGATTCATGGGCGCCTTTCTATACATGCAATCCTATGAGAGACCAATTACATAGTAGTGAAACAGTAACAGTCGTCTACATGCTGCCACCCAATCTGACAGTATCTCAGCCAAACAGGACATTTGTGCTCTGCTCACAGGAGAACTGTGCAGCTAAAGATAAGGCTTCTCTTTGTCTCTGACCAGACAAACATCTCCTCAAAATGATGGGCTGAGTCACAAGATCTAGAATACATTGCTGAGAAAGTTTCGAAACAGTTATAAGCTTACATTGCAGCATCATTTCCTCAATTTAGAAAAAGTCTTGGACAGACATGTTTTCTGAGGGTGTAGGAAAAGGTTTGAGACGCTAATATGAGTAATCTATGCTTACACAAAGCCTGGGAGAAGCTCATTTTTAAACCAACACTGTGTTATTGAGCACATGACCCCTATTAATTTCCCCCAGTTTATATTGTATTGGATTATATTTAAATTTTTCGACTGTAATTCAGATTTCTATAGAAAATAATGGCATACATGGCAAAAAATTACTGATTTAATGATGTTACCAAGACTATCAGTCTTGTTATTATTTTTGTTATTAGCCAGTAAGAAAACTATTAGCCTACCTAGCTGACAAGTGTTGATGGTTGAAAAGTATAAAATGCATGTATATGATCAGACAAAAAAAAAAAAAAAAAAAAAAAAACACCTCATGAACAAAATCAAGCCGAAGGGTCCTTCAACATTTTAAAGAGGATTATATGGGTTTAAGTAGCCTAGTCAGATTAGTAAAGAATGTATAATCCATCTGAAGTCAACTGGAACCAAGAACACAAGCATTGCTTTTGTCCTCTATAGTGGAGGTCTAGCAGTGAAGTATACTTTCTGAGAAGTGCTACTGTACATAGAGGTGTTGCATAACTTCTGCATTCCGTGGTGGGGGGGTTGGGCACTTCTGAGTCTGACATGTCTCCACCTCTTTCTTGTGTCTCCTAGCCTACATGAACAGATGTTCACATACACACCTACACTAAATATATTTAGTTTTCCTGGACAAAAAAAAGAGACTATCATTATCTGGAATGGCAAACATGGCCATCAGACACGTCTGGTATGCTTGAGGCACTTCATGCCATGTGCACGTCTGTGTTATGATATTTAGAAACCGGATAGCACGTTGGGACAGCAGGAAAATTCCTCATGTGGGCTCCAACCTGTCGGTTCACACAGAACGCGTTTTTGCGTTCCACCACTGAGCAGCTTTTAAACATTTTTCTTTTTTTCTGTATAGACATGCGCTTTTTTGACAGTAGCGCCAAAACGACATGTTCAGTGAAGTTCAACCTTAAACGTCTCGAGACCTCAATTAAATTCCGCAGAAAACACCAGTGTGAATAGGTGATGGAAAGTCTGAATCATTTCCGCGAGTCGATTCTTTTGAACAGTTTGTCAATCGATTAAGTGATTTAGTGGTTCTTTTACGTCATCGTTGCTGTTTATTATAGTCTTGGTGGTAAGAGAGTTTAACTAAATGTTATGTGTCCCAGTCCACTTCATCACAGCTATGATTCAACTCATAAAAATATAAGTTAGACTTAGAGCCTAAATAGGCTATAGGCTAATTTGAATTTACAATAGGCCTATTAAAATTAATTCATCTACAGGCGGAAAGTTATTTAGAGGTTATTTAAAACAATATGCTCCACATACATAGCCTAGGCTACTAATAAATCTGCCATACAATCGAGTCGTAAACAAATCACTTTCATTTAGGCTGTAGGCTACTTTTTTTCAGTCAAACGTTCTATAATCTAACTCATTGGTTCTCGACTATAGGACAGGCTATCCGAATGAGATAGGCTACCCTATATCATTTTTAATTAGGACATTATGAAAGATCCATTCGGTTAATTCGAGAACCGCTTTTACTGATTCAATTCGATTCGTGAACGACATCTTTCTTTTCACAAAACCGGTTTAAACGGTTCAAAAGATCCGACTCAAAAGAACAGGACATAATCACTACAGGAGGGTATGAACAAACCACTCCGGGAAACTTATCTGCATGTTTTGTCTTGTTCAGTAAAGTGAACCTGATGAATCAGAGTGAACATTATTGCAGTATCGCCTTTTAAGAACTCTCAGGATTTTCAGACATGCAATTTCAGACATGCAACGCGAAAACCATGGTGCTTTTCCTTGATGCTACTGAATCTTTTACATATTCAGTTTCGCTTTACTGTAACGAAACGAAGCTTGGTATAACAGAAAGAAGTTGCATTGTTGCAAAGAAGGAAAAAACCGTAGTAAGTTCAAGCATACCTTATTTCGGGCGAAGACTTGTTTGACAACTAGCCTATAATACCAGCAGCACACACTCATGAGCAGTCATATGCTGTCTCATCTAGCCATCATCCAGTCTAAATCAGGCTGATGCAGTTTGGAGACGTGGGCTTGCCCGCGCGCAGCTTTCATCAGTCTAATGTTACAGAGGAAGAGGAAAAAACAAAACAAACCAGAGAGAACACCACAAGATTGCATCAAACCAAATATTTGTTTGAATAACGCTACTTCTCCCATTCTACTCATTTTGACGGTAAAGTATTGGAACGTCATAACAACAACAAAACGACCCTTTCTTATATAATGTATATGAATATGACAAATAAACGACTTGCCCACAACATTTTTTTAGATAACTTATCGTCCAGTCTATATGTTGTTTTGCCCATTTGAACATTCTTAACTGTGACTTTAAACTGTCTAAAAGGTCAAAATATCTAAATAAATACTATCCTACACCTACAATGGTGTATAAAAAAACAAAACAAAAAAAAAACATTTTTGCCATCAAGCAACAAAATCAGCCGAATCAATTAAATAAATTCCTATCCTGCTGGTTTTAATAGATGAAATGACTGCATTTTTTGGATGAGCAGCACTGCTCTGCTGCTGAGCGTCTGGTCACTCCAGAAGTACATTTGCGTGCCTGCAGCTGTGGGAATCTCTCACTGAGAAGTCTCTAAAATCTCGCGATATTTGTGCCGACTCCGTGTTTTAGCCAACAGCTGATTTTTTTTAGAAAGAGCTGGGAGGATACACAATTTTAAGAAGAATAAACATATTTTGCAGTTTCGCATCTATTTATTAAAAAAAAAAAAAAAATATGGCAGAGACAGACCCGAAATCGGTGCAGGATCTCACAGCAGTGGTAGGTTTGAAAATAAACGACATTTTTTGTGGTTTGCTAAGCTAGGCTAATGCTAGGCCTTATTTATCTGTTCTACTTGGATTATTTTGATGCGATATAAGCATCGTTTACGGTTTTAAATTAGATTTTTCTGAGAATATTATTGTTGTGATTTAAACAAGCAGATTTATTTGTTACAATGTTTTATTCCAGCATATTTACATATCTTTATGTATTTATACATGTTAGATTAACTGCATGTTTCTCCCAAACAGGTGCAGACATTGCTGCAGCAGATGCAGGATAAATTCCAGACAATGTCAGACCAGATCATCGGGAGAAATATCCTTTCTGTTTTTGTTATAGCTAACGTTATAGAGTTTTTCAAAAAGGCAGTAGTAGTCTCAGATATACACGGTGTTTAAATGAGATTGCTTCATATTTATCAGATGCTTTTTCTATAAAGTATGGAAGTCCATTTCCTCCACCGAAGGAAAAAAACACGTTTTTGTAAATCACAATGACGTAAAAAATTATGACAATCGAAATGGTCATATTTGAGATATAAAGTCGAAATTGACGCAAGTCATAATTGAGATGGTTTAAATTGACATAAATGGAAATGGTGACAAAAGTCATGCTTAAAATTGACTTTGTATGTCATATTTCAAATTTTGTATTGTATTTATTAAAAATACTTCCATTACGTAGTCATCATTTCGACTTTTCGTCTCATAAATATCACTTATATGTCATAATTCTGATTTTTAATGTAGTAATGAACATTTACTAAAGCATTATTTTCCCCCCCCCCTCTTATGTGGTGGAAATGGTCTTCCATAAAAGAGTCTCTCAATTTGTATCGACAGCAATAGATCTTATTCACAGCAGTGCCATCATTTTTAATGGGAATGAAAGTGAGGCTGTAAGGGATACTCTTTAGTGGGTTGTACTGATATTTAATGTGTTTTTGAATTGTTCGGCCGACAAAACACTGCAAAACATCTTTCCAAAAAATATCAGTAGACAAAAAACCCCAGACAACATGAGCTGTGGAAAATTATAACTGATCTATAAACTTTATACAGCTTTTTACAGCATATGCCATTGAAAAGTCTATCCCTCACAGCCTTGCTTTCATACCTGTAATGGCGCTGCTCTGAATAAGGTCTATATTTATTCTGGCACAAGTCTATGTACCAGCATGAATTCACTGTGTTATTCAGTTTAATTCAGGGTTCAGTATCTATAGAAAACTGCTGAAATCTTCAACTAGTTTAGGGATTGCCAGTGGGGGAATAGTTCACCACAGATGTCCGGTTAGAAACATGAAGAAGCAGCATGAAAGTTCTTTGTAGTTTGCTTTACAGACATATACCTTTTTAACAGTATCTATAAGTCCAGGGGTTCAAATGTGAGCGGCAAATCAAACAGTCAATCTTGGAGAGATTAATCTAGACCCTTAACTACTAAAATGCCACAACCACCATTATTGAACGGAAAAGGCTAATATTGCTAATCTCTGCTGAAAGCTCCACATTTTCACAGAATCAAAATTTATCACATCTACGACAACCACAAGATGATCAAAATCCTGTTGCCCCCCAGTGATCAGGTTCACAAAACTACAAATGCATTAATGTTTTAATTCAGTACTAATGGACTGCAAGTTTAGAATACATACAACTTTTGATTACAAATCAAAATCATAAGCAAATATTGCTTTACCCTCACACTTACTTAAATGGTGGTTTATCACCTGCACTAGTTCCCATCTTCCTTAACAAGATTCACTTGATGAAATGAGCACCCGCATCGATGATCTGGAGAAGAACATAGCAGACCTAATGACTCAGGCAGGAGTTGAAGAGATTGAAGGGGAGAACAAGGTCAAAGAGGGAGGAGAGGCCTCCTAGTAGAGGTAGTTTTATTTTATTTCTATTGCTTTAAGTACTTTAGTTTTGTTTGTGAATGTTTGATTCTAAATGGTGTTTAATTTTAACACCATTTTATCTTTCACAGGATACCAAGTAGAAGACCCTATATAAACCATTCAGGAGCAGCAAGATTTTCTCTATGGTGACTAACATATTTTGGTTTGATGTGATGCTTTTTTTTAAAAAATATTTAGCAGGAATTAAAGTCAATCTTGATGCTGTGACTGTATGCTACCCTTTTTCCTTTTTGCTGTAATGGACTGCAAAGAACTTTTTAAACATGACATCCAACTGTAGAATCGAACCCCGCGTTACTGTAATAACAGCACTAGCCCAAGTGCCAACCTAACACCATTCCTGTTGTTGAATTAAAGTTGTTTCTTAAAACATGTGTCCTCATCTCTCTATATTGGAAGCTTTCTTAAACCATTCACTATTTTTCCTCTATTTATGGCAGGGGCAAGTAAACTAAATATGAGTTCAGATACAAAAACCCAGTCTGTCTGACATGTTTTCTTTTAAATGAGCATTTTTTTTTTTTTTTTTTTACCAGGCACCTATGTTTAGGTTAAGTAATTTCACTTTAATGACAATGAAAAGGTTGTTAGTTATTGAAATGATTTCTCAAAAATGTCACATTAGACAGTTCATTGTTATTTAACAAATGTGTCTGTCTTTTGCTGCAAAACCAGCTAAGTCCATGTTTGTTTGCTTTTTTTTTTTTTTTGCAAAATACCTTTTTGGACAACAAGACAGTAAAACGTCCGTTTCTGTCAGTTTTACAGCAGCAAAAAGAACACTTGTGCTTACTTGCTACTCGCGAAATACTGTCATTTCCACTGTAAATATGGACAAAACATGATAAAAACTTGCAGCTTGGCAATTGAAAGCCGGCTCACCGTCATTCATCTTGAAATCATTCGAGTCTTCCGATTGGTTCTTCTGTCAGCTTTTGCTGACAAAAAAGAAGTGGCGTTTAGCAGTTTCTGCCAACGAACCGGTACTTCTAAATGGACTGACGCGGGGATTTAACGGATTTGATGCTAAAGTATTTGATGAAGGAATATTATATGCGGAGAGCATTCGCTCAATATTATGTTTTTTTTTGACGGAGGTGGCGTTTGGCGCCTTGCATCGGAGCTCTTTATATGTTGCAAAATATCTCGCCTCAAATCGCCACTCGAGCTAAAACTAACAGGGTGAATTCTCGGAAATGTAAATAACTGTTGTAATTGGTCAATATGTAAGCTGGGTAAGTCGATGATTAATGCCTTAACACCTTAGAAATTATAAAGTAAAGTCACATACCATTATCAAAGGTCTACGGAGAGGTCAAAGGTCTATGGCATGATGTGGAACATCATTTGCTTCAGCTAAATTTTGACAATTTTCCCCAAGAAATGTCTAATTTTAAATCAGAAAAAAGTTGTGGTAATGCATATTGGTAAATTACACTGGGTCAAAACAGGTCAGTCTCAAAAAATCTGTCAAGAATATGACAGCATTTTGCCTTAAGATAAAATAAATAAATACATATTTTAACAAAAAAAAAAAAAATCCTAATGCAATAATTTTTAAAAATAATTATAATAAAACTGATTCTGGACCAGAGGACTTTCATTACTGTATTATTATTTTTTTTACATCACATTATTGAGAATAATTGTGATGATAATGTCACAAAAGCTTTTGTGGTCATTAAGATAAAAAATGACTTAAAGGTTTCCCTACAAGGCATAAACATTTATTGAACTTTCTTAAAATAATTAAGAACATGAATTTGAATTAATTAAACAATAAATTTGATTAAACAATATAAAAAAAATTAACAATAAAAAGTGCCAGCATTATCACAAAAGAACAAGGCTGCACAATTCAGTTAACAGAATAAAATGTATGTTTTGTTTAAAACATTGTGTTGAATTGGAAAACGAACAATTAACACTCAGAACACAAAGTCATGTTCAGTCATGTCGACAGCCCAGGCAAACTTATCCCTTAGGGTTTTGTTGTAAATTTTATCCAGCGGCACCTCCATGTTCTTACACCTAGAAGCAGAAAATAAAGTAAAAAATCACTAAAATAATTCTAATATGAAATATAACGAGAATATCTGTGTAGAAGGTTTTGTGTGTGTGAGTGTGACATCACCAGGCCACGGTGATGCGTGGATCCAGGTAGTTGAGTTTGGAGGTGCCCAGGGCGATCTGTTTGTTCTCCTCTCTGTCTGTAGCCTGAACCTCCATCTTCAGCAACTGTTCCTCACACCTCTGCACAGCTTTCTTCTTCTTCTCCACCACACTGGACACAAACATAGTAGCTTTTTACATGTGTGTATATCATATTCATATAGTATATAAAGGATTCTAAAGGCTGCAAGAGCAAACAAAAGTCCCTTTTCAGAGGCCTGGAATGAGAAACTGACATGAGCAGCTTGTTGTCTGAGCTCCCTTTGGCTTCTTTCTTGGCCTGCTTTAGCTCTTTCTTAGCCAAGTCCAGCTGCTCCTTCCTACTGTCAATCTTAAAGAAGCAAGAGAAGAAAAAAAAAACAAAACAACCAACCTTAATAAAACAGCATCATTCTTAAACATTTCTTTCATGTTTTTTTTTTTACTATTCAGTCTCATATCTCCAGTACCTTTGCTTGCAGGTTAGCCATGGATTGTTCGAAGGTCTTTGGCGGCGCCCGCTGATGGTTACATAGAATTGCAACCGCACGGTTGGCCCTGTTGTAAGAGAGCAACTTCTCCACCACATTATCCTTCACTGTAGTAAGAATGACACATTAACACACACATACAGAACAAGAGAGAGAGTGAGAAGATTTGCTGAGTGACAGAGATACATTTAAATGTCACATCCATTTGAACAAAATAACTATTTAAAACAATTACTTACTATAAAGATCATTACTATAAAGAATACTAAAAATAGATATATTTCACCCCTTCCAAATTGTTCTGTATTGTTCTGGTTATTGTTATTACTGTAATACTGTAATGAGAATTTTTAGTTATTTTAGTTTAATTATAATTAATTTTTAGTAATTTTGTTATGTGCTTTTGTCATTTTATTAGGGTTTTTGTTTTATATTGCTATTTAGGTATAATTTATTTTATTTCCATTTTAGTTTTAGTATTATTCATTTCCAGTTTATATTTCTTTTAGTGTTTCAACAAACTTATTTCAGTTTACATTTCTAAAATTTCTACTTTTCATTTATTTTTGTTAGTTTTTCAATAAATTTATATTTTATTTTATTTCAAATTTATTTCAACTAACAGAAATATATATATATTTTTATAGTTTTAGTCAACGATAATGACCCTGATTTGAATACAATGATTTTAAAATTAAACATAAGGCAGTACACATAGATAAAGTATTCATACTTGCATTTAAATAATAGTTAGTTTTTTTTTTCCATTAAAATAAGAATAAGATTTTTTTCACATTATAGTAAAAAAAAAGTAACACAAATAATGAATAATTATATTTATAAATTATTTCTTAACAGTTACAAAATGAGGCTTCATTCTCTTTATTTAAAAATATATACAGTATATGGTTCCTTTTAACTTTGAGGGGAAATAATCACCTGCATTTTTTGATGTTCGTTATAATTAATATTTTCATTCTAATTGAATATTAATAATGCCTGTAATGTGAAGGAAATACAGAGCAGAAAATGGTTAAATGAATTAGAAACGGTTAATTCTAGAACCTTTAGAACAAGTATCTCAGTGTAAATTTGTAAATTACAAGCCAACATGCCGACCACTTACACACACAGCACATGGCACCTGATGGGCGAGACCCTGCCACACACTGAGCTGATTTAATTAGAGCTTGTAGCGGATGCAGAAAACAGATTTCCTCTCAGCGGCGATCTGACACCTCAGCATTACACACACATCACATGCACAGACTGCAGCGCTCTCTCTAGAGATACTCAGATAGTTACACTACTCAAACAAACATTCAACAGTCTCATTAGCGCAAAAACACAATTCAGTAACTGATGGTGAGAATCCCATTTACACTGCTAGTGGTACAACAAACTAGAACATGTCCATCAAACCGTGTCCTGAGCATACGTGACACGATAAATGCAATCTCTTCCATGCTAATAATAAGGTTTGTTGTAACAATTTATGACCATGACAAACAGAGAGCAACAGGTCATTTTGCCAGCCAATAACTAAATGCATAAATATGGTGATTCTCTTCATTCTCTTCATCAGATTACTAGTTCAAATAATTTGCACTATATGCTTAAAGGGTTAGTCCAACCAAAATTCCAATCCAACATTAATTACTCACCCTCATGTCATTCCACAGCAGTAAGACCTTCGGTTCATCTTTGGAACATTTTTGATGAAATCCAAGTTTTATCCCCCATTGAAAGCAACCTAATTACTATCATTCAATGTCCAGAATGACAGTAAAGACATCGTTAAAATAGTCCATGTGACAACAGTGATTCAACCTTAATGTTATGAAGCGACGAGAATACATTTCTACCCTCTAAGACTCGTACACAGTTGACACAGTGATCGCAGCTCAGCGCTTCCATGTTTACATCCGAACGCCGGCTCCTGCGTCAGCATCACACGCATGCGTCGTGCTGCTCACATGAACAGACATCAGCAAATACTGAGTTGGCGTTCTGACGTAGAACCTGGAAGCGCTGCAACGAAAAAAGTGTAGAAGAATGACGAATTTGTTGAATAAAGTCGTTATTTTTGTTTTGTTTTTGCGCACAAAAAGTATTCTCGTCGCTTCATAACATTAAGGTTGAACCACTGAAGTCACGCGGACTATTTTACCAATGTTTTTTACTACTTTTCTGAACCTTGAATGTGGTAATTTAATCGCTTTCTATTGAGAATAATAATAAAAAAAAAAACTCTTGGATTTCATCAAAAATATCTTAATTTGTGTTCCAAAGATCTAATGGGTTTGAACTACAGGTTCCTGAACAAACATAAAAGCACATTCTAATCTTTATAATCTGACTGAATCCAGATGTTTGAGCAGTTTATTGCTTATACTTTGTAGTTTGGGCTTCATACATCTATGATTTTTGGCTTGGCCAGTAACAAAGAAAAAAAAACTCAAACAAAACTCAAACAAATGTATTTTCAGTTAAGCTGCTAAACTAAACAAAAAGTAACTGGGAAAACTGTAACAAACTGTTTTCATGACTAATAAAACAAAAACTCTCCACAGCAATAGCTCTAGACTGTGCTGAGAAATTTAACATTGTAAAACATTAACTTAAGCAGCCTTAAAATGATTAAAAATAAAAATAAAATAACTAAGTAATTAATAACTCTACAATAATATATTGTAATAATAATTAAGTAACATAAATAGAAACGTGTCTGAATTAAAAGACTAATTGAAAAAGTAGAAATAAAAACTGTATAATAATTAATACAAAAAATGAAAACTATAATAACCCTGATGGACAATCAGTGAGCTTGCATTGAACTACAAACTCAGACTCTAATGTGAAACTGCGGCCAGTCATGTTGCCTGCTCGTGGAGAAGAAACTTTATTGATTATAATGTCACTCATTTGAGTTTAGACATGCTGTCATACTAACAATATCCATATGTTCCTGTGGACTCACAGTTGTCAAAATGTACGTTTTGTTTTTGAACACTGACAGCAATCCATATTGGCATTATATTTGAGCGTTTTTAGCAAATGTTCCAATGCACATCCATACTGACAGCATGGCTGAACATCTGGAAATTATACTAGTTGTCTTGAAGTTGAATATTCACTTGAAGTTTTTACTGATAGAATGCTAGAAGAAAAGAGAGAGAAAGAGAGGCAGAAAAACAAGGCACTCACTGTTGCTGAGTTCTTTCAGCTGTTGCTGCAGGGTTATAGAGGCGTTGTATGTCCTAAAAACCTTTGCAGTCAATCCTGGCATGAGGGAACTCAGGTGTTTATTCAGCACTTGAGTCTGTGAAGACAAAAACAAGATATTACAAATCCCCTTATTTTATTATCCACCTCAACTGCAAACCCCTAGATGGCGCTGTTGCCTTGATTGTCTAGAAATAAATATAATACACGCAGACAAAAAAAAAGATGTCTAAAAGAGATCCTCTCAACAGAGCAAGCTCCCCCCCCCCCCAAAAAAAAAGACATCAGACATTTGTACCAACTTTAATGGATTTGTGAGTGCAGGAGTATGGGTTGTATGTTCCAGACATAAAGAAAACATATCCATTAAATATGATGCTACACCTTCAAAGTCTTAAAAAGGACTTGCAGACAAGCTACATGACCAACAAGTGGGTGTACACTTACATCAGACTTGTTCGAAAACTAAATTGAAAAGTCCTTACTCAGTTTTCTTTAAAAACTTAAAAGTACTGAAAATAAAAATATTCAGAAACTGTGGTTTTTGTGCGACCCAGGGGAAGGCAATACAAATACAGTCACACAAATCTGCATTCTAAATGAAGCTAGAGGTGATATCTTTAAAGATACTAAATGCTAATGACACCAGCTGTGTCCTAGCATGTCAACCACTGCTAATGTTAAGCACACGTGCTGCCGTCTGATGACGCATGGCAAGGCGCTTGATGCATGTTGAACATGTCAGTCTGTTCAGCACTGTTCACCAAGGAACATTGTGACATTTAGGTTAGGACACCCAGTGACTCAAAACAACACGGTTAAGGGTTTATATGTGTCTAACCAAGCTATACTGCTGCACAATGTCCTCCAATGTTAGCTAAACCTGACAAAGTACTTTTGGGGACATTGCCTTTTTTCATAAAATAAATAAATACGGAAATGACCAATCTGCACTCAAGCCATTATGCAGTCAGGCCATGTCTCAAACAAAAAACAAAACAAAACAAACAAAAATAGAATAAAATAATAAAATATGGCTCCATGGTATATTTTCTCTTGTTTTATGTTACGCTGGGGCAAAAATCTTAAGACTCTCCTATGCAAGCTCCCCTCATTAAAGGGGACATGAAAGTCATGAAAATCTAAAAATTTTTCATGTTTAAGTGCTATAATCGGGTCTCCGGTGCATCTACCAATCCAGAAAATGTGAAAAGGGACAAACCAGTAACTTTGTTTTGTCAAGCCTTTCCCTGCAAGCACGTGAAAAAAAACGAGCCAGTTCTAAAGCAATGGCAAAAGTTTGAGCAAAGCACGTTGGCTGCACAGACAAGCACAGAACACTATTTAGAGTCTCGTTAGCTTGGATAGCCTGCAAGTTGACCCTGGCAAACTCGAAAAAAAGGAGCGTTTCTGTCCAAGCGATATTTTGGAAAAAATATTAGACCATTCACAGCATTTGATAGCAATTAGAAATGTTAGCCTGGTGTGTATGGCTCTGTTTGGCAAATAGGTACGCTATGTACAGTGGGTGTCCATACGGATTTTGCTCAAAAGATTAACACGACGGCACATGCTAGTCGATGAGTTGAATCAACTTTTCAGCAACTACATAAATGTATCCAATGACCATTCAGAAACTTCCAGTTGCATTCTAAAAGTTGTGACTTCTTCCTGAGTCTCTCCTTCAGTGTCTGACTACGATTTGAACAATGTAAGATTGAACACCATTACTGACAATCGTCACTTTGGCTGCGTGAGATTCTCTAGCTTTGTTGTTTTTGAGCAACCGAAGCGTGAGCTGTTAAAGCTCCCCCCTCTTTTGGAAAGTGGGCAGGGAGCAGCAGCTCATTTGCATTTAAAGGGACACAAACAAGAACGGCATGTTTTTGCTCACACCCAAATAGGGACAAATTTGTCAAGCTATAATACACGATCTGTGGGGTATTTTTAGCTGAAATTTCACAGACACATTCTGGGGACACCAGAGACGTATATTACATCTTGTGAAAAGGGGCATAATAGGTCCCCTTTAAAAGTGAATATTTAGGTAGATAGGAAATGGAGTCTAATTATATGTAATATATAAAACAGTGTCTTTTCTGGTGAGGGTTCACCCAAGTTTAAGACATGTATTTTTTCTGAGCAGCATATATACACTCAAGTGCACACATGAGCTTAAAAGCACAGCAGCATGTAATAAGATTTGCAGCACTTTGTGGAAGAGGGCCAGTATTAGTCTCTGCCGCATCCTCCCTCATTCACCCCTTTGCTCTGCCTTTGCCATATCAATCGGAAGAGCCCAAAGTACAGATTAACATTCCCCCTCCACGATGGCCCACCATTACCAACGTGACCTCATCGAGGGGGCACATTTCTCTCTCTCTGTCACTGTATCTCTCTCTCTCTCTCTCACACACACACAAACAGTTTTTACAGTTTTCTCTCACAATCTGTGTCTCTCTGTCCTTCAGCGAGGGCAGAATCATTCAGCTGCAAAAATTAAGACTGAAATATATATATTTTGTAAAATGAGCTGAAAAGAAAAAACTACCATCCTTTAGTGTGAGCTCGTATGATGCAAGCCTCTCGAGAATCGTATCCCTCAGAATGAAAAATCTATGACTGTCTGCCGCTGTTTCAGAACATTACACTCACATTCAGTCGATCAAAGAGGTCGTCTCCTCCTTGCTTGTTTTCCATGAAAAGCTTGAGGTTTTTGAAAACCTAAAACAGAAAACACATGTTAGCTTGTTTATCATATGCATAGAACAGAGGTTGAGGAAAAAAAGAGGAAAGGAAAGAGAGAGAGGCACTCTCAATTATATTTGACATTTCGCAGAAGTCCTGTTTTCCTCCACTCCTACTAAATAAACCAGCTAAAATATGCATGGAACTAATTAATGGTAGCAGATGTGGTGCTTTTAAATCAGTCTCATTTGAATAACAATTTATCCTTGAGCCAAATGCATGAAGAAGAAAGTAAACAGACCGCTCGCCAAGCAATGACAGAATTTATATTTCTGGAACATTTTCCCCCAATTTAACACGGTCGTATGTTAGTAATGATTGATTCATATGCTGACCTTCCCATCTAATAAGCACACATAGGGGAGATCAACACTTAACATGATCACATTTTCAACACTCGCACTAATACGGCCAGATAATGCGGGTCAAAAGCTCACAGACCACTAGCGAAAATGCTTCTTTTTGCATTTTTCTAACATTTTTCATTACAGATTATATTATCAGCATAATAGTTGGAGTCAAAAGTTGCATTAGGAAATTAATGTGAATTTCAGTATTTGTTTTTTAACCTTTTTGCGTTAACGACAGCAGCTGCATGAACTTTATATAAGTTTGCGTAAAACTTATATAAAAGGTGATCATGTTCTCCAGCATGATTTAAGATGATCCAAAGAGCATGATATGCTTCAATGGAAGTAAATCTGACCATCTATACAAAGGAGTCACATGCTTAATGTCACAAATTTGCTTAATGTCACAAATTTTTCAGTTGCAAGTAAAAAAAAAAGTGCAGAAAATTAAATATTTCTTATTCATTGTACATCATTCCATTTCTTTTCATTATAGGTCTTGTCCACACTAATACGTTTTTGTTTGAAAACGCATCTTTCTCTCTCCATTTTGGCCTTCCCTCCACATGGAGACAGCGTTTTTGTCCTAGAAAAACTGAGCTTTTTGAAAACGCTGTCCCCAAGTGGAAAAATCTGAAAATGCTGTTTTTGCTTTGTAGTGTGGACTACGAAAACGGAGGTATTCAAAAACGATGTGATGCATATAGTACCGACAGATACAGTATCTATGTTTATACAGTATTGTGCCCTTTATGTGCTATTCACATTTAGTCATTTAGCCGACACTTTTCTCCAAAGCGACTTACAAACGAGAATAGTAGAAGCAGTCAAATCAACATGAGTACAACAGTATGTAAGTGTCGTGTCAAGTCACCGTTTCATCAGTAAAGTGCTCGTAGCAAGTTTTTTTTTTTTTTTTTTTTTTAAATATATACGCAAATAGATGAAGAAAGAATAGAAAATTGAAAAAAGAAAAAGTAAAATATAAATAAAAAGTGCTATATTACTGGGTCAAGTGTTGACGAAAAAGATATGTCTTTAGCAGTTTTTTGAAAATGGCTAAAGACTGCTCGGATAGAGCGTGGCAGGTCATTCCACCAACCAGGAACAGACCAGGAGAAGGTCCGTGAGAGTGATTTTGTGCCCCTTTGGGATGGCACCACAAGGTATAGTGGTATAGGTATAGTGGTGCAGAGCCAGTGGATGATCTGTAGGCAAACATCAAAGCCTTGAATTGGATGCGAGCAGCTACTGGCAGCCAATGCAAACTGGGTTCTATTCACTTTTACACTGTTGTTAAAAATACATTACTTTGCACACTCTTCATATCACAGCCCTGTAAAGATAACAAAATTTACTTGCAATTGCTGTTCTGAGGGCAGTTGCGTTTTAGACCAAACATATAATGGTAATTGAGTGCGACCTGGACACATCAGTGAATGGTGAGATTTTGCTAAATAAAATGATCCTGCCAGAACAATAGCGTAAGAGCTTGATTATGTCTGTTCCATCCAGGGTTGCCAGGTTTTCACAACAAAACCCACCCAATTGCTACTCAAAACTAGCCGTATTTCAGGGGGGTCTCCTGGTAAAAGTCACGTTCCAGGAGCTAAATATGATGTTTATTTGGTGAATTTAGTGCTAGTGAAATGCTAGTGTGAACGGAGAGCTTTTTAAAATGAAAATGCCGTTTTCAAATCAGGATTGCATTTCCAGATTAATGCAAATCTGGATTAATGTAGACGTAGCCTTAATTTCTATAATTAGGTGTTGAATCCTAGATATTTAATGCAATCTCAGACTTCTGGACATACAGTAGATACATGCATACAAAAAAACGAATTTGTTATTCTATAAAAAAGGAAAATTAATAGCAGCATATCGATGGTAATGCAGCTCCAGACCACGTGGCACGAAGTTCCAAAGGCTTTAATTGTTATTCATTATGTCGTAATGCAGGGATGAGAAAGTAGGGGGTCGGTTTTCACAATACCTGCAATTATATCTGACATTTCCACAAAGTCTGCCTGATGCCAAATAAACTTGCAAGATATTCAGAAACGAATTAATTTTCACTTGATGAGCTTCTTTCAAATGTTCTCATTTACATTATGAAACCTACGCAAGCAAACAAGATCTCGGGGCTGAGTACAGCAGACATCTCTCACTGCCCCTCTAGCCTGACCTGCACGCTAGACAACAGTGGAGAAATCGTACTTTCTACATCTTTGAGCTGTGCTAAAATAACAATAACCCACCTGTTATGACTAAAATTATCATACATAAGGAGGTAATTGATAAATGGGATAAATTCAATTTGCATTTCCAGTAGGAATTGTTTTAGGAAAACTAGTGTTGTTGCAATGTTAATACATGCAGGAAAGAACAGACCAAGTAAAACTCAGTTTCAGTATGCAAATAAAGGCAAAAAAAGATTTTAAATAGTCAATGGAAGATGGTCAAACTTTAATCTTAAATATTATTAAAAGTTCATACAAATCTAAACACACCAGAAACAGAAATGTAAATGTTAGCCAGCACAATCTTTTTTTTTTTTTTTTTAAATGTTCTTACCCTTTTGGCCACAGGAACCCTGTTGTAGTAACGGATGCAATCTTTACCCAGGAAGTCGAACTCTACCACACACTTTTGCCCATCCAGTGTGTCGTGTAAAGTGATGTGCTCCACGCGTAGTGAGCAACAACCCACAGTGTCTGCCGTCTCACCCTCTTCCTTTTCATTACCTGCTCTCAGAGCCAGCTGTAGGGTTCAACACAAACATACATCTGCTTCATACAGGCATGACACTGGATCACCAGAACATCTTAGAGTGACTGCTTAGCTGCTTGTGAACATGTTTGGACATGACAGTGGACTGAAAGCTGCAGTATGGTATTGTTGAGTGTAATAAGAACTGACTCATAAAACCTTTGATACTGGATCTAACCTTTGATCCAGTATCTCCACACAGAACTGGGCTGTATGTATGTATGTATGTATGTACGTACGTATGTATGTATGTATGTGCGTGCGTGCGTGCTTCTAGAAACTGAGGAAAAGATGCTTGCTGTTCAAAAGATATTTCCAATTTTTTTGGAAAAAAAAAAAGTTTCACATATGATCTAAAAACAACTATTTCGAGATTTTAAATTAAGAAGAAATACTTGCAATTCTGAGATATAAAGTTGCATTTGAATATTGTGCAATATAATTTCATTATGACAAGTCGCAATTATGAAAAATGCAACAACAAAAAAAAATGATGAAAGTCGCAATTGTGCAATAGTTAATTGTGAGAGAAGAATTTGCAATTATGAGAATGTTGCATGTGTGACATTTGCTATTATGAGATAGTTGCAATTGTCAGATGAAGTGACAATTATGAAAATTACAATTAAGTCGCAAAAAGTCGTAAATTACAAATTTGTTATGAGAAAGTCAATTGTGAGATATGAAGTTGCAATTATGAAAAAAGTTGCACTTTCTCAAAGTTGCAATTGTGACAAATTTGCAATTATGAGAAGTGAAGTTCAATTATGAGAAAGTAACATTATGACAAAGTTAGAGTTATGTGAAACAGTTGCAACTACGAAAAATATCAGTATATGTTGCATAAGTCACAATTATGAGAAATAGGTAGAGAAACAGCCTTCCATACTTTTCTCACTCTTCATATATGATATATTCATCAATCAACATATTATTTAGCTTCATAATAGAACTTAAATTGATCATAACATGAGGATCTGAACCAGTGTTAATTTCGTTAACGAAAACTATGACGAAAAATGTTCGTTGACGACCTTTTTTTTTTTCCATAACTAAGACGAGACGATGAGAGACGACACCATTTCATTTAACGATAACGTGACTAAAACTACATCTGCAATATCGTTGACGAAAAAAGACGAAACTGAAATGTAGCTAAGAGACTAAACACCTCACTCCAAAATCACTCTTTTGAAATCACTTTTTGTTTTTTTGAATAAAGGAGACAAAACATTACAGACTGTCTTTACGAGCGGTCATGCGAATTTAACCCCCCCTTCAGAGCTTTCCTGTTAAAAGAACACGTTTTACTTAATCTTTGCAATCTGGCAACCACCCGCTCTCTACACTGAGGAAGAAGCGCGGATGATCTGAAAACACAGACAAGTAAGCTGGAGTTCAGCGATCTTCATTTGAGATTTTCTACTCTAATTAAAGTGTATATATTGCGCTGCTCGTTTACTGACTAAATCTAGGACCAAAGTGCAGGCTGATATCCAGCAGTGGTTCTCAAACTGACGTGAAAAGTGCTATTCATTTTATTCTACTTCACCTTAAAATAACATGAAAACTGAACGTATTTCTAGCAGGTAAAATGTCGTATATACACGACATTAAAATCAAATTACCTCATCTTTCGCGGTCAAAACTGACTGCACCCACACAAGCCAGCATCGCGCTACATTAGTGCCGTTACCTTTGTAAAAGTGGGCATTAGCACTACTAGCATGAAGAACAAATATAGACTGCATGTAGATTTAAGATTAAAACTCTCTTCGATACAAAAACACACCCTTCTGCGAGTTACTGTTTTTAATGTTGATCATATTATGCCAGCAAGAATATTGCCCGAATATAATATACAATATCCCGAATATTGATTTTATACAACAGTTCAACAAACAAAAGGATCATATTAAGTGATGTCAATTTTAAACAGTATTGTCAGTATTTTTGCTCTATTTTACAACGAAAGCCACAACAGAACTGCAGCAGACAAGCCGTTTCGTAAACGAATCTGCAGCTTTGAACAATGATTGTTGTTTTGTCAATGATTCAATTATTCATTCATAAATACAGCCGCTTGCTTTGATACTGAAAGAATGAATGACTCGATGATTCACTCATAAAAACAGTGACTTACCGCCACCTACTGGCGGTTTTAATCTAATATTTAAAAGTATCACTTCGTTTTTATCATCGTTGTATTTATTGAATTTTTAAATTTTTTTATTTAAGGCATTATTTATTTTACAAAGGTATTTATAAAGGTAAAAAATGCACTGGAAAAATCGATTTAAGAAGGCAAATATTGTCCCTTAATGGAAAAGGTGTAATTGCAGTAAGTGGAAAACAGGGGGTACGCAGAAGGATGTTAAATCCCTCAGGGGGTATGACACTCTACAAAGTTTGAGAACCACTGAAAGAAGATATGTAGAACTGCACAAATGGTACTGCTAAGAGTGCAGTGTCAATACAGTCTGTTACCTTGATTCAAATTTTTCATAAGCTTAAATGAATTGGTCTAAAGAGAAAAATTATGACTATTTTGTCTAAAGACTACATATAAAATAGCTATCAAAATTAATGTTGGTAACTGTAGTTTGACTAAAAGTATTGACTAAGACTTGACAAAAATGTGATGACTTTGTCGACTTAAAGTGGACTAAAATATTAAAGACTAAAATGACTAAAATGTGACTAAGACTAAGGAGCATTTTCGTCTGAAGATAAAGACTAAGACTGAATCAAAAATGGCTGCCAAAATTAACACTGATCTGAACTTTGATCTTTTAAAATAAAAATTAATTATACTGTGAAACCATAATGTAACTTTTAGAACTCAAAACGTAAGTCCAAAACAAGTCCATTTATTGAAACTAAGGTGCAAAAATGTCTCATTTTGATTTTTGAAACTCAACATCAGTAACCAAGATTCAGAGTCCAAAAGACCTCCGAAAGAAAAGAAAGACACAGTCCATAAGACCTCACATGATAAGTTGACCATAGAGGAAAAAAAAAAAAAAAAGACAAAATGTATGATATATGACCTCTTCAAATTGAAAACCTGAAAAAATAGTTGTTACAGTAAATGCACCACCATGCTGTCCTCTGTGATATCTCCTCACTCTCTGCTGTATTTATTCTCAACAGGCAGCTTAATTGACGTGAAGTGATTACCAGTACACTCGAACCCTTTGGTCATTTCAAAATAAAACAGTCATGATTAAAAGCCCTTTAATATGCACAAATTATGTCTGTGCAGCTTGTGTGGCCTGACCTTGTCAATAAAGTAGAGGGCTACGGCTCTCTGGCGTGTGCCCATCTGTTTGGACTTGAGGTCCTCCTGGTACTGGGTTCGGATGGCATCCACACATGACTTTAGTCTACGAGCCACCTCATACTTTTCCCAGTCCTTCTCACCCTGTGGTAGACACACACACACACACACACACACACACACACATACACACACATACACACAAAAATAAAAAAAATCAACGAAGTCAAGCATGGAAGTAAATGACATGACATCGGGCAGCTCAGCCTGACACTTCGTAAGTTATATGTCTTAAAGTACCATCTTATTCCAAAAGAACTGATTGAAATCTGAGGTGATTATGAAAATTGTCTTATAATATCAAGAGATTTAGAAAAAAATAATCTTAAAGACTTTACGTAACAAATGCAATTTTCTTGTCAGCATTTTCTGTGCAATTTTGAGACGATGTGAGTGAATTTGCCTTCAGAGAGAAGAGAAGAGAGAGTGAGAATGCAAAGCTGGTATCGGTGTAATGATACTGCAGAAAATTAGTATTGGAACCATTTCAGATATTTCAGTATCGATACATATCGAAATATTGATATTTTTGACAACACTACCAGATATAAATCCAAATTAATTAATATCTAATCAAATTGAATTGGAATCAAATTGCAAGCTTGTGAATCAAAATCAAATCGTGAAATTTGTCAATACCCAGCCCTAATATACAGTTGCAAGAAAAAGTATGTGAACCACTTGCAGAATCTGTGAAAATGTGCAAAATTTTAACAAAATAAGAGAGTTCATACAACATGCATGTTATTTTTTATTTAGTACTGTCCTGAGTAAGATGTTTACATCGTTTATTCTGAGCAGTTAAACTGAGCTCTGTTCTTCAGAAAAAATCTCCAGGTCCCAAAAATGCTTCAGTTTTCCACCATCTTTTGCGTATTTTAACCCTTTACAAGCGTGACTGAATGATTTTGAGATCCACCTTTTCACATGGAGGACAACTGACTCAAACACAACTTTTAAAAAAGGTTCAAACATTCACTGATGCTCCAGAAGGAAACACAATGCATTAAGATTTGGGGGGAAAACTTTTGAACAGGATGAAGAGGTCCAAATTTTTCTTATTTCTCTTGAATATAATTTTTTTTTTCTTTTTCTTAGTACTGCCCTTCGGAAGCAACAGAAGATACTTGCATGTTTCCCAGAAGACGAATTAAATACAATTTACCTTGATCTTCAAAATTCCAAATGTTTTCACCCCCCATCTATTAATACATCATGTTTTTTCTTCTGGAGCATCAGTGAATGTTTGAACATTTTTTAAAAGTTGTGTTTTAGTCCCTCAGTTGTCCTCAGTGTGAAAAGACGGATCTCAAAATCATTCAGTCACTGCTGGAAAGGGTTCAAATATGCAAAAAATGCTGGAAAACTGAAGAATCTGCAGGACCTGGAGATTTTTTCTGAAGAACAGAGCTCAGTTTAACTGCTCAGTACAAACAAGGGACTCATGAACAACCATCACAAAATAAAAAAAACAGTCGTAGATCATCCAGGTAACCACACACAGTATTAAGAATCAATACTTATGATTTCATATGATTTCACATACTTATGAATGGGGTTATTTTAATAAATTCAGCTATTTTTTTTTTTTGTCTTGTGGATTATATGTAAACACCTTTTATGTAAAATATCTTACTCAGGACAGTACTAAATAAAAAAATAACATGCATTTTGTATTATCTCCCTTATTTTGTTAAAATTATTAACATTTTCACAAATTTGCAAGTTTTTTTAGCTAAAAGATGTGTACAAAAAGCCACAAAACTTTAAATTTTTATTTTTTTTAAAAAAATACATAAGTGCATTAAAAAAAAGAGAGAGTGAAGAAAACCAATATCATAGTGGCTTTTGCATTGCACATTGCGGTCAGATTGTCCGATTCCAGCTACAAGCACTTTAATTTGTACAAACAAAAAGTTACTTTGTTGTCACAGCAACAACACAGTGACCAACATTGTGTAGAATAACTTAACCTTCACTAACTAATTCAGCACATAAAAAAGCAACAGAAAGCAGACAGATGAATGGACTCGAGACAAAAAAGCAAAGTAATGAGGCAGCTGGGAGACGGTGTTCTAAATCGGTTTTGATTTTTAGTTTTCTTGAGAGATGTCCATCACCAAGTTCTGATAAAAAGGATCGCTTTTCTTCCTAATTTAATTAGCGAGAGGAAGTGAGTGGAACGAGAGTGAAGATGAGGTGCTGAGCTGAAACTAAGTGAGCGTGATTCAGCAGAACGCAAGAATACACATCGGCTACACATTTGATTGGCCCGCAGTCAGTGCTAAAAGGCAACATCAAATCACATCTATTATTAACAAGGTGACAGACACAGACAGTCATGAGGTGCAAAGGACATGAAGATGAGTTGGAAATGAGGGGATGAACAGGCAGAGAGAGAAAGTAGAGTTCAACAAGTACATTTTAATCAAGTCAATGATAAGGAACTTACTAAAATATTACTATCACATCACCAGACATTTGACTAACAGCATAAAGTTGCACCCAGATTGCAGCTTATTCTGAGCAAGAACCACCAACTTGTAGAGTGAAACAGTGGGGTTGTGGAAGTAAATCTCCATTCATTTTCTCCATAGGGAAACAGATTTTTAATGATAACTAATAGACCTTTAAAGACAGACCTACTGTGTGTTCCAAGGTTGTTATTTGATGGTACAATGGTATGCTTTTGTTGAAGCTATCTATTCACATGATTTCACCTTTGAAAAAACAAAAAACAAAAAAAAACACGTGTTTAACTGCTGAATTTGAAGTGAAAAAAAAAAAAAACTAAATTGCCCATGATCCCGTTCAGAAAAGTCCACAAATCAGACAGTCCCAGAGAGTAAATCAAGGCTAAAGAGCTGGCAGAGAATGCCCACTCCCATGAAGCACCATTCCGTTCATGGCTTACAACGCTTTAACAAAGACTTTTTTAAAGGTCCCTATAGGAAAAAAGAACTAAAAAAAAAAAAAAAAAAAACTTCTGAAACCAACTCCGCTAAATAAGTGGACGGGTACTAATTCACTCTTATAAAGGAAAAGACTGCCCCACTGACAAAGTGAGCGATCTCAGTTTTTGTTTTCTTTTTATGTGTTGTTTAGTGATGAGTTTATCTGAATTAGTTTATGTAGGTAGATTATACTGCATTAACTTTTTCTAGATCAGGGGTTTTCAAATTGGGGTCCAAAGACCCCTAGGATACAAGAGGCCAGAGTTAGTTTATAATAATAATAATATAATAATAATAATAATAATAAAAATAGTACAGAATTTGACATTCTACTTTAAGTAATTAAATTATTTTCAATATATTTCACACACATTTATAATTTACGGGGTTCCCTGCAAAGTCTGAAAACCCCTGATCTAGATCTATGGTGGGCTGCAACAAATCTGTTCTGACAGGGTAGCAAACAGGTAAAAAAAAAAAAAAAAAAAGTGCAAAATGAATAGTAAAGTGAAAATGTAAATAGTAAAATGCACTAACTAACCATATACATGCGGTAAAGTTGTGCATAGTTAAACATTTTTTTTTTTTTTAAAGTGCTAAAACTTTGAATCTGAGACTATAATATTTACCTTAAGTTTGGAGTTGGCATTGAGCATCACATATTTACAAGATCCTTGTACGTTCTCAGTCCAGCTGGCTAGCCACGTCACAGTGTTGTCATGACGAACTTCCTTCCAGCGGTGACCGGCAGGAGGTTCTGGGATACGAGAGTCCCTGTAGGGTAAATTCATATCTTATATTTCCTCTGAAAACAAATCGCTGATTGAAGAAAGAAATATCATTTGACATTGCATATATATGGTTTTTCAAAAGAGCACTTACGTAAAAACAGCTTTTACCCATTGCCATACAACTTTCTATAAAATATATCTGCAATGTGCTTTTGTTAGGCCTCGCATTCATGCCAAGGTGCTACAGCAACGATCCCACTTCTAAACATATAATACGGCTTGAAAAGACTATGCTAACATGAAAGCCTCACTTGCTGCAGTTGATAATGACGTCTTCAGGTTGAATCCTCTTCTTCAACATTCCCTGTTTAGGATGGTCTCCTCTGCCTCGGAAAAGCCCTGGAGGTTCTATCTTAAAGTTCCCGATACGCTCACGATGGTGGTCCAACACACAGAACCCATACTCATCAACAATTTTTTGATTGACCTCTTTATTAACCTGGAGAACATGAATTAATTCAGAGGAACATCAGAGGAACATTGGTCATCTAGCGTAAGGGATTAGGCAGTCCATTCATCAATTAAATAACTTTGATTTATATTGCAGACATTTAAGATGTTATAGAGGACACCCACCAACTTCTCCTCTTTGCTCATATTCTTTCTGGCTTCCACCTTTTGTTTGTGCATAGCATGGAGCTCCCCAAAATCACACTTGTTTAGATCCATGATTAGCTGTCTCTCTTCCAAAGTCATCTCCTGTGCATAAGAACATGAACATGCATATACCATCAAAACCATCAAGAATCATGAACAAATGTTTTCCAAATGAAATCAGGATAACATACGCCATCTGTGATTTCATGTACTGGTTTGGGATCTCTAGTTTTTAATAAGATTGACCGAAAATGATTTTTAAAAGTTTTAGTGTTTAAGTATAACACTGGTTCCGGAAGATAGTGTGAAACTCACTGAGAGAAAAAAAAAAATAATAATAACTTATGTCCTATAGTTTTAACATTATGTACATAAGTAAAAGAAATGATGAGGATCAGACCAGACGCTGCTCTACAGTGGCCATTAACTTTCCTTATTGATTTAAATCGGATGAGATGTCAGCAGTACATGAACCACCAACTGTTATTTTAACCAAAAAGCTGGCAACCATATTGAAGGTTCACAGTGAAACGAGATTTTTTTTTATTTATTTTTTTACTTTACTTGCAGTTTAAATGAGGAGAATCATTGTGCTAAAATAATACACAGCAATCCTAGCCAGAGGACCCCAGGGTAGACGAAAAACAGCAGACAATTTGCACCAAAATTTGTCACAAGGTTGGGTGAGAAAAACAGTTTGGACAGGATTGAAATCAGTAAGAAAGGCTGTGAAACAGAAATTTAACTTAACTCCTCAGGGAAAACTAGTCCCATCCATGCAGGGTTTTAAGATAGTTGCTGCTCCTTAATACATCTACCAGACATCTTATAAGTAAAAAGCTGAGGGCGCTGTTTTGTATCCACAGAGGGTGATGATAGACCAAGCACAAATTGCTTAAACTGAGTGAACTTTAGCTGACATACTTGACTGCAAGAATTGCACATATCAGAATTTGGCCATTTTCTGTAACAACAGCAAAACCCAAACAAGAATATGTGAAAAGAAACTGATGAGAGAGAATCAATGAAACATTATCCAAATGGTCTTGTAATAAAAGGCTTTGAATCATCACACCCGGAGTAAAATCTTTGATGGACAAAAACAATTCATGACCGCAATCAGTACATCTTCAGGTCAATATATCTTCCTTGAGACAAACAGCTACTATAGATCTCTACACTTGAAAGATGAGGTCATGCTAAAGGTTTCTCCAAACACTACCATTCAAAATGTTAGGGTCAGTAAGATTCTTTTGGAAGAGATTATAACTTTTATTCAGCAAAGATGCATTAAATTAATCAAACATGACAGTAAAAAAAAAGAAAAAAGTATATTTTTTATATATATATATATATATATATATATATATATAAACACTTATAAATCCATTTCATATACATTTGAAATATTCTATAAAAAAAAAAAATGCTGCTCTATTCATCATAGAACCATGGGAAAAATGCATCACAGTTTCCACAAAAATATTAACCAGTTTCATATTAAATATTAAGCAATATTTACTGTTTGATGATTTGAATGTTTGTTGAGCACTAAATCAGCATATTAGACTGATTTCTGAAGGATCACGTGACACTAAAAGACTAGTAATGGCTGCTGAAAATTCAGCTTTGCCATCATGGGAATAAACTACATTTTTAAATATATTAATATAATTTAAAAAAAGTTATAATAGAATACATTATAACATACAACAGTTATTTTAAATTGTAATACTATTTCACAATATTACTGTTTTTACTGTATTTTTGATCAAATAAATGCAGCCTTGATAAGCATAAGAGGCTTCTTTTTTCTTACAGACCTCAAATTTTTAAATCTTTGTTTACATCCCTCTAAATGTTGGGCAAAGGCTGAAATTTGACTTAGACCTTGCTTAGGGGCCAAGATTTTGAGCATTTCACAGCAGGTTTTTGAGTTAGCCTAGCATTCAGGTTGATTCCAATTGGCAGTCCTGTCATGAATTGCAACTTTGTAAGAGGAATATCAAATTTGTCTTCAGACTAGGCAAAAGATTCAGTTCAGTGGAAGTGCTTGAGACTTTTGTGACACATAGCAACTGTTCTGAAGGGTGAATTTATCAAACAATTCTGTCTGATCATATATGCCTAGGCTGTCTTTTTCTCTTTTTTTTAAGGACGTTTCTCCTGTTGCTCGCGATAATTATGCCTTATTTGTCATTTATACCTAGTCAAAATTGGGTTTGTTGCCTTGTGCTGCTTTGAAAAAACAACACCACAAGAACACAAGAACACTTTGTTTAACCACGCCTGTCTACGTCAGACAGAATGGTCAATGACATATTAAGCAAATAATAAATTGATTTTTAAAGCTTCATTTGTAATGTGTATTCAATGATTTTACCCATATAATTAAATAATGTCTTTGAATGATCTACTTCTGAGAGCAAATACTAAAACATTTTACTAATTATCTGGTATATCATGTGAAACATCCCTACTTCAAAGTTTTTTAGAGAGCCATTTCTGATGTTTGTTTTTTTTACCAGTTTTATATATCTCAATGACTCAAAAAAGGCTGCCCTACTGATCCTTTGCACGGATATTGCTTTGGGATATGGCCTGTTTCATGACATTCAATAACAACAAGCATTTCCTACATCAGAAGACACTAAAGATCATCCAAACAACTCTAGAGGACCAAGATCCCCTCACCTGTTATGATCACAGTTTTCCATTGGGCACAGGAAAGGAAATAGAGGACAAGGACAACCAAAAAATGAGGAGAGAAAAGTAAGTATAAGATGGAGGGGTCACAGAGGACTGACATATGAGTTTCCCTTTTGTTGGCTTATGATTTATTCTTGCACTTTTGCAGTGCTAAATGTCACACTAACACTGATTCACTCTAATCTCACCTCCTGGGGCTGGTGAAGAGAACCTGTGCCACGGGACCTCACACAACCAATTTCATCTGACCTGCCCCCCTCCATCTCCCCATTCTGTCACACTCATACACATGCTCGACCATAAATGGCACCCCTGGGCCATTAGCCAGGGAGCAGAGCCCAGAGCAGAGTGAAGGAAAAGAGTAAAATGAGAGGGAAGGTAAAAGAAGGGCCCAAAAAAAACCCAAAAAAAAACAGCACAAACAGACATTTTCAAACCTCATACTCACAAATCAATTACATTTGTTAAGAGCGCAGCATGACCCATGACTCTATTTTGTTGAATAAATCAAATGTACTAAATGGTGATCACAAATAACTGGCAATTGAGCAACGTGTCACTGTATTTAAAGGAAAAAATTCATTTCTGTGGCAACAGAATAAAAACAAAAAAAACAAAAGAAAACTTGCCAATGCAAAACTCACTACCACACTGCTAGGGTGTTCTGGATGGCATTATTATGTGGTTGCTAAGACATTTAGAAGGTGCATCCCAATTTGTGTACTTTTCTATGGCAATTTGCACACTATTCTATGGCACTTTTAGTATAAAAAGTGTGAACTGAAAATTTCAAATAGAAAAAGTGCACTTGCACAGATGATACCCAGGTGATGCACTTATCAGCATGGGTGACAGGGGTGGGGGGTTAGACACCACCCCATATTTATTGTAGTCATTTTCTACATTCCGCTCAGTCTTGCGAACAGTCTGACAACAGCTGGTGCTCTACACGGAGATCTGATCTCACCATCCATCTGGGATTACATGAAGAAACAGATGAAACTGAGACAAACTAAATCCAGAAAAACTGTGGCCGGGTCTCCAAGACACTTGAAGAAACCGACCTGCAAAGATACAGTACTGTGAAGAGTCTTAGGCACTTGTGTAAAAATGCTGTAAAGTGAGGATGCTTTCAAAAATACTGTCATAAATAGATTTTATTTATCAATTAACTTCTATTAACTAAATAAAATCAATATTTGGTGTGACCACCCTTTGCATTTAAAACAGCTTTTGTCCAGGTACACTTGGGCATCATTTTTCAGGTAGCTTTGCAGTAAGGTTTTATTTAAGCGTCTTGGAGACCTGGCCACAGTTCTTTTGGATTTAGTCTGTCTCAGTTTCATCTGTAATCACAGACAGATTCAATGATGGTGAGATCAGACCTCCGTGTGAAGAACCAGCTGTTGTCAGACTCCTTGTGTATTCAAAAATCTCACTGGATTATTAAAATTAATGGCAAAATGAATGTTTGGAAATGTGAACTGATATTTCCTACTGACACACTACAGCAAAAAAATATAAATAACTGGCTTAAAACCTTTTTTTGGGGATGAAAATACTGACGTACCTAAGATGAATTCTCCCATACCTGTAATTGCACTTATCCAGAACACAGTTTTGTAGCTAGATATGAGTTAGGCTGCTCTCTGATTACATCCTGTGGCGCCCAGTTTTGGCAGGTCTCTAATGTGCAGTAATTGCCAAATGCTAAGAAGTACATAAACACGCCTCCTCCCTCCCAGCACACTTTTCATTGACCTTGTTTTTCTAATTGCTGTCTGCACCGCAGTCAATAAACGCGGGCACAACCATAGGTGGCCATATACTAAAACACAAGGAATTCATTATCCACTGAACCCTCAATAGTATTCAGAGGTTTAGTCTCCATTAAGTACTAAATGGGTCAAAAGCTCATGAAACATCTAAATGAACATTTTTAAACAACAGCTTGTGTTGCTGTATACTCTACGCTGCAGATCACTCAGAAGAAAACAGCGTGCAACAAACAAGTTGAGACAAAAACACTCATACAACACTTTTTGAAAGCACTATAATAATAGAGCCGGTGTCTCATCACTTGAATTCCTCTCTCGTTCATTCTCGTGATTGACAGTCGGGGACGGGGCGGAGACTGTGCTCAGTGAAGCGAGCAGGGGCTTCCGTGTTATAATAAAACAGTTAAATTGGATTTGTTCATATGCGGGAAGCGAGTTGTCTGGATTAGCATATCAATGCCTTTACACAAATCGTATTTTCAAGAGCATTGAGCACTAAGCAGCACGAAATTAATTCTGCATGATACGCCCTGAGGCCTTCTGGGATGCTGTAAGCTTCAGAACTGTTCCGTACTCATAACCTGACACCCATCCCTCCTAACTGTAAAAGCTACTGGTTATAGATTGAGCTAGGCTTAGAAGTGCAGGAACAGTTTACCTTCCTCCAGTCCCTGAAGAAGTTATTGCGGAAGACCTCTTTTGTTGTGTATTCGTGATCCAGCATTTGAGCAAAGAAAAGTGCCACTTCCTCAGCTGGCAGACTGAGTTTCACTGCCTTTCCTACAACAAAACAGAACATATTCACTTACTACAAGGACATCAGTCTGAAAAAAAGCAGCCAGCTAACAACCAACTAGTTGTTTGGGTTAAAGAATGTACTGCATTTAAAGAACAACATACGTTTCATATTGTTAATCAAAAATGTAATATATTATTAAATATGCATATGATTTGCCATCATCTAGTGTTCGAAGTAAATCTTTTTGGCATGAAATAAAAATTTACCCTATCAATTTTTTTTATTTTATTTTGAACCAATCTATGCATATCTTTTGTTTCATTTTTTTAAAAGATAAAATTCACCTTCAAATTTTTTTATCAAAATATGTCATAACTGGATTTTTTGAGGGAAAAAGACAAGACTTCTTTCTGGTAACATATGCAGGACTTCTCCAATCATTTAGTCTGTTTAAACTCCGTCCCGGCAAACTCACATTCATCTGCCTTCATTTTGTAAAGCAACACCCACATTTCGAAATCCAATCAACAACTGATGGATAGAACCAAGTACTTCACCCTTTTTTGATAATCCGTTACATTTAAATGTTCGCAAAATATGGAAGAAAAGATCGCTGCTTCCATTTCATCGCCACTTTAATCATTTATTAAAATAAATTTAATAATGCTGTTAAATGTAATCTTCAGCAGATCTCAAAATGAATATTCATTTCATACCTTTAATAATAACGTATTGATTCCTAAATTCGCTTTTAGTGAATTTAGTGTATCATTTAAAAAAAATTTTTTTTGGTACACTGCCATAACATTAAAATAACTACTGCCGTAAATTTTCATTAAATTCATAGCAAATATAGTGAATCCTGTTCCATGGCCTCATGGGATAATACAGTCCATTGGATGCACACTCTAAATGCTTGTCTAAAAAACAAAAACTTTATTGTCTATAAGGCAAAAAAAAAAAAAATTCATTATTCCGGTAATTTATTAAAACAACACATTACATTATCTCCTCAAGTTACATGATTACAAGTTTAAGCCTCTGGGGTCGACAAACATGCTGCCGCATTCTGGCACATTTTTCCCTGATAACAGCGAAAATAACTAAAAAAATCCATTATTGGTCATGCAGATAATAGTAAGACATAATTCGAAACTGAGGTCTATTTCTACGTGTGTACACATACATATTTCTACGTGTGTACATGTGCTTTCTGCTGTCTCAGTGAATTTCTTTCTGAAACACGTCACAAAAATGAAACAAAACTCAGCAAATACTTGCGCAAACATGTCTATAGAACGTTTGAAATGTCTACTTGAAATGAACAAATTCAAATCAACAACAAATATTCTCTGCTTATGTAATCTGTATGAAACCAAAGAGAGGTACAATCTGTTCTAAGTAACTGAAATAAGCTCAAATGTTAGGGCATGTCAAAACATCTCCATGGCCCAAAAAAACCCTCAGACCCCAGATAATTAATTCTTAGGTTTAAAGGATTCTTTAAATCCCTAACCCTAACTATCCCTAAGTAATCAACATCAATAATGACTAAGAGTTTGTAGTTATCTGCAAATAAACTTATTAATTAACTTCATTTCTTACAAGATAACTGGTGACGACAAAAACAAAGAGATAAACAAGATATTGTTTCTACAGATATCCAACAGAATGAGTGAGCATTGAAATTTTTTTTAAACTACGTTAAGATGAGTCTTCAGACACTTTCCCACAGGACTCACCAGCCCTGCAAAATAGGACTTTAAATGCATCACGGAGAATCATGGCCTAGGACAAATATAATCAAAACTGCATTTATAGCTTACCGTTCAGGGAGTCTCAGGTACAAAATCCAAATACTTCCCCCTCAGGGTTATTGTACCAAGATTAATGGTCTGGGCCTTCCGAAACGCACTTATAGTTTAAGAAACGCCTCTCTACCATAAATGGCAGAGTGGATATTAATAGAGGAAGCTGACCTTAAAGTTTAGCAAAAAGATTAAAGACTCTTCATGTGCTCTCTGAAGTAGGCCTGACACCAACGGAGGAACAGGTCAACCTTGAGCTGGGCTACATGCCCAGACCAGGAAAATTAATGGGAACAGCACTGACCAGTGAACTGACCCCCTCTCTGACCAAAATCTCTCTTTATTGAACACGTTTTGCTGTGAAACGATTCCACGCGATGCATCAGTAAGACAGATGCAACAAGATCTTCATAACGTCTGAACACATACCGTTATAGTAAAACTTCACATCATCTGGTAGGGGTTGAAAATCAAGGGGGAAATATGGCCCTTTGTGTTCTAGAAACTTCCATTTAATTCCATGCTCATACTTCTCTTCTTCCCACCTGTGAAAGAGTCAATAAGTCAAGAAAAGCAGAAGAGAGACAAACAAAACTTCTGGGCTAAAAGGTGTCCATACCAACACAAAGTTGCATGTAGAGAGCCTACCATCTCCATCTTTGTTTCTCTTCCTCCTCTTTCTTCTTTATCTTGAGAGCCCTGGCAGCCTCGATCTCCTCCTTGGTTTTTTTCTTCTTAGTGGAGACAGAACACTCTCCTTCCTCTTTTTTCACCTTTGAAAGAGAAAAGGGGGTCATCACTGCAAACTTTGTGAACAGTGTGCATTTTGCAGGAGTAGCACATTTTCATTCCAAAAATGTCACCAGTTTAAACAAGCACTGCTGGACTCAAAGCCACCTGTGGAGGAATGAGACTTATCATTTCTTAATTTCTCCATAATTTAAGTTTCTCTTCATGTGGGACTAAAATCCTGTGTCCTGAAAATAAGATTTAAAATGGCTGCTTACTTTCAAATAAAACTGTAACACAGCTTTGTTGCTCTGAGTACATAGCAAAACACATGTTAAAGATTCAAAACAGAGCTCAGTTACACATTTTATATTTAGCAATGTATATATATATATATATATATGTGCCAGAAAAAAAAAGGTATACGTTTTCATTGGATGATCATATAGTTTAACCCTGATAAAGTGTTTATGCCCTAATCTAGCACTATTACATTTATTAATAAAAAAATAATAAAAGTATAATTTTAATGTTGTGTATTTTATATATATATATATATATATATATATATATATATATATATATATATATATATATATATATATATATATATATATATATATATATATATATATATATATATATCTCAGAAATTTAAATGTTTGAGCTAAGCCCTGAAAAGTTTCTACAACAATTTAATTGAACATATCACTTACATAATAGCGTTACCACAACATTACAAAACAAAAACTGACAGGAGGGTTAACACTCTCAGATCAACAGGTAAGAACTGTGAAACTGTCAAAACAGGATGTACAGAAAAACATGATTAATTGGGTATTGCTGTTGACAATTTGGTTACGAGTTCTTGGTGTTTAGAGAGATTTTGTTGTAAAACTTTTAGGGTATCTCTAGACATGTATTTTTTGTTATAATGAAGGAATACTATAGTGACAAATGGCATTTTGGCTATTCAGATAAAAAGCTTTTCTAGTTGAAATGTTGGTGAATCCACAGGAGGCAAAATATTTACTTTTTCAAAGATCAAAATACTTGGAGAAATTGAAGCGCTACAGAAGTCAAGTCTGCGGTGGGAAAATAGACAACACCTGACCAGAATGAACTACTGAGAGGCAGTGTGGACATGGACATCTTTTCACAGTAAGCCAAAAACAAAACTGTAAACGGTTTCTCCTGAGAATAAGATTTTGAGCTCTGCAAGAGAGAAATGTTCTCCAAAACTGCTCTCCACAGCACTAAAATTACTATCAACGGAGGAAAGCAACAGTTGTTGAAGAAAATGACGGCTTTTCAGCACAAGGAATTGCCTTTGTGACATGGTTTTTTAAATCCATCAAATTGTATGGTGACTGCAAAGGACAAGCTGATGTTGACCTGCAGATGGCAGTTTAGATGAATAGCAAAAGATGAATGAAATGATTTGTGAGAAAGTGCTAACATGCCTTTTCATCATGTGAACTCAAGTTTCAACCAAGATTATTTTCTTCTTCTTTTTTTTTTTTTATTACAAAAATGATCGCTTTACAGAAAAAAAAAAAAATAACCTAGTGGAGGCATTAATATAAAATCAATTTATATTAAATGCAAAATTCACTGACACTTTCTGACTGTGCCTTTACGTAGTTTATCACAGCATGTGTCCATTTTAAAGATTTTTGGCTTTCAAATACTCAAATTATTAGCATTCCAACACTCACCAAGTTCTTCTCATTATAATCAATATACCACTAACGCACTCTGGGTAAAGCCCACCTTTTCTTTTTTTTCCTTAATTTTTTTCTTCTTTGCTGTTGGAGAGTTATCCTGTCCCTCTTCTGCAACTTTCTTCTTCTTCTTCTTCGGCCTTTCAGGGACATACAGTAAGCAGTTAATACATGTAAAGTGTTTTGTAAAATGCTTCTTGTGCACCAAATCAGCATATTACAATAATTTCTGAATAAGGATTATGTGACTTTCAAGAGACTTTCAAAAAGATTAAAATAATAATAACAAAATTGTGAAAAGTAGTATATATTTAGAAAGGGTCCATCATATACAGGTGTAAGTGATTGATGCAAATTAACTTTTTATGCTAACTTATATATATATATATATATAAAGTTTGTATTTTAGCAAAAGCAGATAACTCCACATTTCATGTTTCAGAATCATTGCTTTGTAATTGCATAAAACACACGTGCACACAAACGCACACACATCCACACAGTGTGCGCACACTGCAGATCGGTATACACACACACAAACACAAAAGGTTTCAGCATGTAAGACGTGTATGGTGTACAAGGACTTGCAGGGGTCGAAATTATAAATCCTTGATCACTTTTAGTCAGCTTTGATGGTTCAGAACGTGCTATATGTGGAGAACGATGCACAGCAGTCAGTCCTTTTTTTTTTTTAAGTGGCGTTTATCGGTTTTTGCAAATGAACTCTTCATTTAAATCCATAACACTACTTTCTGCATACTATTTACAAATATATTGCATCAAGGTGTGTAACAGAAGCTACATAGTTTACATATCTATTGCAATGAAATACACAACTATGTTTTTAAAAAAAAATTAAATTGATGAACGATGTAAACTTTGTCATTTTTAGTAAAGAACAGTCCCACAGTCTGATCAGCAGTCTTCCAGACAGTACCTAGTGAGATGGGTGATGTTGCTTTGAATCCGAAGGACAAGTACTCCTCGCTGAGTTTTTTGTTTACTTGAAGTGCAGTTAGGTCCAGTTGATGAGGATGGATTGTCATCCAAAGATCATATTATTATAGGGAGATAAGAGGGTCTGTATCTTTTACCATTGGAGAAAGCGTAACGGCTAACTTAATCATGTGCGGCACCTCTCAGCCTATCGTGTTGCTGTTCAAAACTCCTCCCTGTGTACCGCCAGTTAGCATTAGCCGTTACGCTTTTTTGGCTAAAGGTTGCAGGCTTGCCTTCCAGTGGCTTTGTTGTCATCCTCTGCTCCTCTTTTACCAAGCAGCCACCGTTGCATTTTTGAATTGACGGTTAATTGTGACCAACTGAATTCCTGCTAAGCAACTGACATCAGTTAGCAATGTATCTCACCTCGCTATAATGCAAACATTTTTTTTAATATGTTTTATGTTTGTGTAACAGACCTTAAAGGCCCCGCCCCTTTTTAGCACTGTGCTCGTTGTCTTTTGACTTCCGGTAACTATTTCAACAGCGATCGTATGTATTTATGAATGAACTGCTCCTTTTAAAATCTTCCCGGTGTACTGACGATGTTAAGACATCTGCTTTAAACATTACAATGCTCATAATAACTTTCATTAACCCTACGATAAGAGGATCCACTTCACCATCTAATTATTCATCGACAGCGATGCCATAGAAATAAACAGAGCTACCGCAAAAACGGAAGTTCAAAGACAACATTATAAAGATGGCGGCGTGCATGTTTATCTGGCGCATAAGGTCTATAAGTAGGGGGGAAAAAAATCATATTTCAGAACAATTAGAATATTTTAATTTTTAAAATTATCTTGATTTAGCCTAGCCACAGCCCCCCTGCAATACCGCTACGGCCCACAGTCTGGGAAGCACTGAGCTAGACAATGTTTAAATTGGAGGGTCTTTGCTATTTTAAATGCAAATTTTAATTTCATTTTACATTCAATTATGTAAAAGCACATTAATTCAGGTATAAAATGTACGTCATATATATTGGTTAACCTCCGATGTACAAAACCATGTTAATTTTTTGGCTAGATTAGCCATAGATTAAAGAAAAACCATAAATGATTAAATGTCCAAGCTGCTCTTTTCCATATAATGAAAGTAAAAGGCTGTCCTTGGTATCCTCCACTGTCATGGTATGGACAACAAGCAGCTTTGACATTCTGCTAAACATCTCCTTTTGTGAAAGGAAGTCAGATGTTTTTAGGTGAGCTATCACTTTAAGTAAAAAGTGGCACAGCTTACCCCACTTCGGCTATAAATAAGAAATATACGAAGAGGAAAAAGGATCTGTTATTGGCTTAATCATTCATTGCTACACCCATAAAAAAAGAAAGAAAAACTTACAAAGGTGCTTCAGAGGTAGAAGAGCGACCATCCGTTTTATCCGCTTTTCTTTTCCTCTTTTTCCCTTTCCCTTCTGTTACAAAGTCTGGATCTTTGTCTGGCTCTTCCTTCACATTCACCTTAGACCTAAACAAGACAAACAACCAAAAACACATTTAAAGGCTGTGAGAACTTCAGTCTTAAAACAACAACAAAACAAAAAAAACAACTAAAAGGACAAATATGCATTGACCAATGACAATGACTAAATTACGGTGATTACACAATAATCCTTAATAGCCACTGATGATAATTATATAATTACAGTAATTATGTCCAAGGATAATTGCAGAGAGATGCAAGCTTCAATTTCCATAAAGCATGATTCAGATGTGGTGGGAGGTGAGCAGACCAAATCAATTAATTACAATTACCATAACAAATGGTTCAATTCAGGGGAGAACTTTCTGGAAGAGATTAAGTGTAAAAGAACACTCGGACACCTTCAGCAGTTTTTAAGTCTGACCTCTGTCGTGTAAATCAACCTCCCACCTGCAATCACCAGCAGGACTTGATTTACAAGGAGTCTGATTGTCAAAGTCCCTGATTAGAGACATACTGTTCTTATCGTGAGACAGAATCAGTCAACAAGAGATTTGAGATGGACTAACTTTTATATATGAAAATCTTACATTAAACTATACCTGTATATGAAATATAACTTCATGTTAAACGTTTGCTTTCTCAGACTTATGCCTCAGGCTTAATCTATGCACCCCCCCACCCCCACCGGTCTGCTCTGAATGCTTTTCACTTATTACTTTTCTGACACGCCACAGCTTTCTTTCCAATAAATAAATTAATTTCCTGAAAGACAGCCAATGTAGCGAGAAAATCAGAATGGATATTGTCCAGAACTGCGCACTTTCAAATCATCAGAATTAATTTTCATCAACTCTAAAGGAAAGAAAAAAAGTATGATTGCATATTTGAATGGTAAAATGGATTAAAACTCATTTCCAAGTGCAGCTGCTGGCTGCTGATGCCATTTCTCTAAATCAAAAGTCTGAATCTGTGATACTACATGTGCAGAACTAGCTACTAAAAATACCCTCACATATGACACAGTGGTCTCAGTGTACCTTCTGTCTTCAAAGTCCATGCTCTCCTCTTTAGGCGTTTTCATCTGAAATATAAAAAAAACAAAAAACAAAGACAACTAGCTGATGGTAACTTTTGTTTTGCTTTTCCCCAATTATGATGGCACTATTGCCTTAATCATTTGGACAGCTATCAATACCAGTACTCAGCAGGGTTTAATGCAATTTAAGTAATAAATATTTATTCATTACACTAACAATTTAAAAACACACACAATTTTTGAAATAAGCCCTTTATGCTCACTAAGGCTGCAAGGTACAGAGCCCCTAAAGGGATGTGGTGGTGGGAAAAAATTGGGATTCTTTTGCGTTCCCTCGCAAAGATATTATCGTTCCCTCGCAAAGATATCATTCCCTTGCTGTGAGCTCGGACAAACACTTCCTCTTTAATGTCCCGCTGGCTGGCAGTAGTGTTTCAGTCAGCTCCATACGTTAATAATGCACACAAATAATGTGCAGCTCATAGATTTTAAACTTGTTGAACTCCACTATATAAAGAAATGCAGACAGTGCTTAAGTCAAGCAGTTCAGTTAAGTTGGCAATATATTCACAGATTTGAGCCTCCCTGATCAATATCTCGGGAGCTAAACGTTGTTAAATGCAGCTATTTCCAATCATAGTAACCTAGACAACGAGCTACAACAACCCAATTTTCCTCAAATGTACTTTATAATATATAAATTGGTCTCTATGAGCAGGCGGCGGACAGAGAAGTCTGAAGGGACTGTCTGAAAAGTGCAAAACCCAAAACCCTTTTGCTCATTTTATATTATGAAAAATACTCAATAACTTCACTGTAACACTGTACAGTCACCAAATTCAGTTCATACATCACTGCTCTCCTGCTGGTTATAGGTACTACAACACTTAGTTTGGCAAGTAGCACATAAAGGCCTTCTTTACACAAATTATGTTGTACACAGCTTACATACTTACAACAGCTTTTGCATGATAATTGCTTTCTGAATTTGATGGCATTACAATTTATTTAATATTCTACTAATAACAGTGAAGTTATTGATTTTATTTAATAATTAATAATCATAAAATTTGTTGTAGCTCGTTGTCTAGGTTACTATGTTTGGAAATAGCTGCATTTGTGTTTTAACAACGTTTAGCTCACGAGTTATTGATCCGGGAAGCTCGAATCTGTGAAAATATTGCCAACTTTACTGAACTGCTTGACATAAGCACTGACTGCATTTCTTTATATTTGAGTCCAACAAGTTCAAACTCTAAGAGCTGCACATTATTTGTGTGCATTATTAACATATGGAGCGGACTGAAACACTACTGCCAGCCAGTGAGACATTAAAGAGGAAGTGTTTGTCCGAGCTCACAGCAAGGGAGCGCAAATATCTTTGCAAGGGAATGCAAAATTTCTCGTGGGAACGCAGAAGATTTGAAAAAAAATAAAATAAAATTCTTCCATCCCAAATTGTTTTTCCACAAGCACGTCAAATTTCCTCCCTTCCCAATTTGCTTTCCACCACCACGTCCCTTTAGGGGCTCCGTAGCAAGGCAACAATAAAAACAGTAATAAAGCAAAATATTATTACAAAATCAAAAAACCTGTTTTCTATTTTATTATGTTTTACTGTTTTATAATAGTCCTGTGACAGTAAAGCTTAAAGTATTAGTTCACTTCAGAATTACAATTTCCTGATAATTTACTCACCCCCATGTCATCCAAGATGTTTGTCTTTCTTTTTTCAGTCAAAAAGAAATGAAGGTTTTTGAGGAAAACATTCCAGGATTTTTGTCTATATAGTGGACTTCAACGGGTTGAAGGTCTAAATTGCAGTTTCAGTGCAGCTTCAAAGGGATCTACACCATCCCAGATGAGGAATAAAGGTCTTGTCTAGCGAAATAATCGGTCATTTTCTAAAAAAATAAATAATAATAATTATATACTTTTTAACCACAAATGCTCGTCTTGCACTGCTCTGCGAAGCGCCATGTATTACGTAATCACGATGGTAAGGTCACACGTGATGTAGGCGGAAGTACTCCATCTCATTTTCTCCTCCAACTTCAAAATCATCCGACATTATACCCCACTGAAGTCCACTATATGGAGAAAAATCCTGGAATGTTTTCATCAAAAACATTTCTTTTTGGCTGAAGAAAGAAAGACATAAACATCTTTGATGACATGGAAATTATTAGGAAATTTTAATTGTGAAGTGAACTAATCCTTTAATTTTCAGCAGCCATTAATCCAGTCTTCAGTGTTACATGATCCTTTCAGAAATCATTGTAATTTGCAGATTTGGTGCTCAAGAAACAGTCCTTCTTATTATCAATTTTGTGGAAACATATTATACATATACAGTGGGTACGGAAAGTATTCAGACCCCCTTAAATTTTTCACTCATTCTTATATTGCAGCCATTTGCTAAAATCATTTAAGTTCATTTCTTTCCTCATTAATGTACACACAGCACCCCATATTGACAGAAAAACACAGAATTGTTGACATTTTTGCAGATTTATTAAAAAAGAAAAACTGAAATATCACATGGTCCTAAGTATTCAGACCCTTTGCTGTGACACTCATATATTTAACTCAGGTGCTGTCCATTTCTTCTGATCATCCTTGAGATGGTTCTATACCTTCATTTGAGTCCAGCTGTGTTTGATTATACTGATTGGACTTGATTAGGAAAGCCACACACCTGTCTATATAAGACCTTACAGCTCACAGTGCATGTCAGAGCAAATGAGAATCATGAGGTCGAAGGAACTGCCTGAAGAGCTCAGAGACAGAATTGTGGCAAGGCACAGATCTGGCCAAAGTTACAAAAAAATTTCTTCTGCACTTAAGGTTCCTAAGAGCACAGTGGCCTCCATAATCCTTAAATGGAAGACGTTTGGGACGACCAGAACCCTTCCTAGAGCTGGCCGTCCGGCCAAACTGAGCTATCGGGGGAGAAGAGCCTTGGTGAGAGAGGTAAAGAAGAACCCAAAGATCACTGTGGCTGAGCTCCAGAGATGCAGTCGGGAGATGGGAGAAAGTTGTAGAAAGTCAACCATCACTGCAGCCCTCCACCAGTCAGGGCTTTATGGCAGAGTGGCCCGACGGAAGCCTCTCCTCAGTGCAAGACACATGAAAGCCCGCATGGAGTTTGCTAAAAAACACCTGAAGGACACCAAGATGCTGAGAAATAAGATTCTCTGGTCTGATGAGACCAAGATAGAACTTTTTGGCCTTAATTCTAAGCGGTATGTGTGGAGAAAATCAGGCACTGCTCATCACCTGTCCAATACAGTCCCAACAGTGAAGCATGGTGGTGGCAGCATCATGCTGTGGGGGTGTTTTTCAGCTGCAGGGACAGGACGACTGGTTGCAATCAAGGGAAAGATGAATGCAGCCAAGTACAGGGATATCCTGGATGAAAACCTTCTCCAGAGTGCTCAGGACCTCAGACTGGGCCGAAGGTTTACCTTCCAACAAGACAATGACCCTAAGCACAAGGCTAAAATTACAAAGGAGTGGCTTCACAACAACTCTGTGACTGTTCTTGAATGGCCCAGCCAGAGCCCTGACTTAAACCCAATTGAGCATCTCTGGAGAGACCTAAAAATGGCTGTCCACCAACGTTTACCATCCAACCTGACAGAACTGGAGAGGATCTGCAAGGAGGAATGGCAGAGGATCCCCAAATCCAGATGTGAAAAACTTGTTGCATCTTTCCCAAAAAGACTTATGGCTGTATTAAATCAAAAGGGTGCTTCTAGTAAATACTGAGCAAAGGGTCTGAATACTTAGGACCATGTGATATTTCAGTTTTTCTTTTTTAATAAATCTGCAAAAATGTCAACAATTTTGTGTTTTTCTGTCAATATGGAGTGCTGTGTGTACATTAATGAGGAAAAATAATTAAATTATTTAAATTATTTTAGCAAATGGCTGCAATATAACAAAGAGTGAAACATTTAAGGGGGTCTAAATTCTTTCCGTACCCACTGTATATATATATATATATATAATTATATATAGTCTAAAGGAAATAATAAAAATCAAAAATAAGTTCCAAGCAACCTACTTACTGACTTGACAAGGACATTCCTTTATAATTCCATCTCATTCCACTGTGCAGGTACCAGTAAAACACTGTATTAAGGTGGCAGGTAATAAATAAAGAAGAGGCAATACATGGAAATATCAAAGAGATGAAGAAGCTCAAGAAGCTTTATGCTAATGTGAAGGTGCAGAGGGAAAGAAGGGAAAGAAGGGCTATTTGTGGGTTTGACGCACCACAGGGAAGCCTAGTCTAATCAATGGCTTACAACCTGCTATCAGGGAAAGCCATCTAGATCACTTGAGGCCAAACCGGCGCCCAAAGCTGTCAAGGAGAATCATATTCCACTACAAAAATATCTGCATAGCTGGAAGTAGGTTGCATTAGAGAACAGACTTGCATAATAGCAAAATACTATTACTATCGTTCACAGATAATGAGTGGTTTGGTGCAACCGCACTGAAGAGGGAAGATTGCATTGTTTGCTGTACTCTGCATAACAGTCTATTCTTGTTATATCTTCGTTTTCTTAACCTATGAATCTGTCATCCAGATCACAGACTCGATTGCTCGCTGACTAAATGCTTTTCAGGTTATGCTCTGTGTAGCAGTCTGTTCTTGTTATATTTGGGTCTCTGTAACCTGTGAAACAGGCTGAAAGCTCTGAATGATATGACTGCATAAATATTCCTTTACAGCAAAGCTAGCAGGGCCTCTTAATTAAGCTGGACTTGAAGAGACAATCCCAGGGGCATGACGAAAGAAAATTAATGGTGACATTGAAGAACTACCTTCCTATGCATTTTCTCCTTCCCTTCATGCCGAGACTTCACCTTTCCTTTAGCCTTTGATTTCTTTTTCTTTGGGTTTACTCTGTGGAGAAACGAAAAGAGAGAGGAAAGGATGATGAGAAGAATATGAGACAAAAGACAAACATACATAAGAAAAGAAGGAGGGGTGAGAATAGATGAGACTGTGGGGGCAAAAAAAGGCCATTAGTGCTCATAAGATCTGAATCCATATTATCTATTTAAAAATAAACTTCTCCCTTCACTGGAGTGTTTGACAGTCTGCCAGCAGGCTTTTGTCACAACAGACTGCTGTCAGCAACACTTACAGGTGTCCAAGTCTTTCATCAGATTAATTACAAATGCCAGAGACGGATGGATGTCCCCGGCGTTAGCGTGCCCATATAATGCATTAGATATCAAAGTAAAATAATTTATTCATAAAGAAGATGAAGTACAACTCTCTGAATAATGAATGCAAGCTCTGTGGCACTCAGTTCACACTTGGTTAGATTTATGATTTCTGGTGCACATCATTTGTTTGGGAGGCTCAATTTGTCTCCATCTTTCGCAGTAACACGAAAGGCGTTTCCTGCTGCAAAGTGCAGCGCTGTGTATAGTAATGTGCAGCTGTTGTTTGTGTTGTCATTAAATCGTGCTTATTCTCAGCTGAATAACAAATATTTAGCCTACTTGTATACTCATATACAGAATTCAGAGATGCATTAGAGGTGATGTGTGAATTTGAATGCAGTGTGTGCCAGCAAGAGCACAATTATAGGATGTAAGTCAAGGACAGTAAATCAAGAACAAGAGCTTCTCTTACCTATAGAACATTTGGACAAGTGTTTGAGGATGTGATGTGATTGGACATGCAGTGCAACATTTGTTTGTGATGTATAAAGGGCCTAGTGGTTTGTTGTAATTTCAGCAACAGCTGTACTCACGCAAATGCATCTTCGCTCGAGGATGGATTATCTTTTTCCATTAACTCTTTTTCCATGGCTTTCACAGAGCTGGAGTCTTCTGCCATTCCTAAAAGTTGATGCCAAGTAATTAAACAATTTTACAATATCACTGAAAGCAAAGCAGGTGTCTTAATAGGTTAACAAACTTCACCAAAAATAAAATTCACTAATGGAATTAGCATGCTAAAGCTTCTGCTCTGACATGTGAATCAAGTCAATAAACATTAATACCAGTAAATCCGTATACTGTGCAGTTGTTATGAATCCGCGTGGTTCTTAATCATACAGACGATTCACTGATTTGATGCTTTGGTGTCGTGAGTATTTTATAATTCAGTTTATGCCATGTTTAAAATGTGATTGTGAAATTACCTGGTGGTTCAACAAATAATAATTTAAAATGGGTAATAAAATCGCATGCGAGTTTGAAATGTCTCGGGCTCTACAGTGAAAATCTGCTGTACGCGTTTGCACCACTAGCGACACCAAATGGAATTGAGAAAAAAGAAAAAAAAACTTTCCAAACAGGTTTTCCCAAATACGTCTGCCATTGGTCTGACAAAAATGTATTCCCGCCTCAAGCTCACGCCATTGGTTGATTTTGTCAGAGAGCCGTCTCTACGTTTTCTGATTGGCTAACACATCGAGGTTATTCTCCTGTCACTGTAACCACACTTAAAAGAAAGACAAGAGGGATTTCTCCGGACAATAAATATTAAAATAATATTTAATTCATATTATATAACGAATTATTAAAATATAATTATACATATAATTTGTTATGGTCTGATTTTTTAAGGCAAGACTATCACCACACTTCAGTTGACTAATCACATTACAGTACAAAAAGACAATTGTTTTGTATGACAAGTTTTCTGAAATTTTATATTTAAATACGCAAACGAGGCATTATCTAATTAAATACACATTAATTTGCATACATTTCCAGAACAGGAATTTAAACTTTAGATAAAGACTTTATAGAATATTTTATTTGTTTGTTTATTTATTTACTTACTTATTTCTACTTACTTATCCTTTACATGCTTTTTACCTTTATGTTTACTTTTACTAAAATACTAGCTGGGGAACAAGGTTCTTTATCCTTCAAAATCCCAATTTAATGCAAAATCCCTGGTTACTACTGTATTAATTTATTTATATTTAACGTCTTTTTAGGTAGGATTGTAGGATCATCACATTTCATTGTGAGTAAGTTGTACTGTGTACTGTCATGCATTTGACATTTGTGCGCGGTTCCTTTAAGAGATCCCGGAAGTAGATGTGCATTTCAACGCTGTATACTAGGTTTATTTTGGTGCGTGTTTGTCAGGCGAGCAATGACACCTTTCCACTTATCTACAGCCGCGCGCTCTTTGCTAAAGTCGTATCGACACAGAGCTGTATTAAAAACGGTCCAGGGATTCAAAGCGTGGGAGTACAGAAACATGTATCCATGCACTTCTATTGCAGAGCACAGTAGCATGGAGGAGATCCTAAAAAAGACAGTGGTTCCATTGCCCACCTATGAGATGAGAGAAAAATCTCCACCTCCACCTGAATCCAACAGTCTGGAGTTTATGCACTTCTACAAGAGTTTAGAGAAAGAGCAAAGACTGGAGTTTCTCGAGAAGTTGTCTCATGATTTTGGGGTAGATCACAGATGGGCTTCGGATCTGGCCGCGAAGTTACTGGACACTCAGGGGCGGGATGTGGCCACTATCCTGCAGGTGGAGGACAGGTTACGGTACAGTTTAACACCTCGGTACCGACAGCTGCTCACGCACATCAGCAAGGTTCAGGGCGGTGTGAAGTTTCTGGTGGATCTCAGGGCAGATCTCATCGAGTTCGCATCCTCAAAAATTAGTGACAGCCCACACATGAGGGTAAATAATCAATAATAATTTCATTGTTTTATGATATGTAGATATTAAATGTAATTGTTTTTGGGGTCATTCCAAGAACAAAAGGTGGAGTTTGTGTCCTTTATACAATGTTGGGGAAAGTTGCTTTTAAAAGTAATGCCTTACAATACCGTTACTGCTTAAAAAGTAACTAATTGTTACTTTTTATGGAAAGTAATGCATTGTTACTTTTAATAAATAATTAAAAACAAAAGTTCTATTTTGGCAAATGTAAAGTTCCTTTCACACCACAAAAAGTTTCACTTTTGATGATCATTTCATAAAAATGATCATTTCACTTTTCACAGCAAAAGTGAGATGATCCTTCGATGATCCAGCGCACACAAACTCTGCACCTTACTCCCAATTTCTCTCAATAAATGGGAAAACAAAGTAACTTGCGTTACTTATTTGAAAAAGTAACGAAGAATTGTGTTGTACATTTTTTAAAAGTAATGCGTTACTTTAATAGTTACTTAAAAAAGTAATCTGATTACATAAATTTTGTTACTTGTAATGCGTTACCCCCAACACTGTGTGTGTGTATGTGTGTGTGTATATATATATATATATATATACACACACACACACACATACTTACATACACTACCAGTCAAAAGTTTGGAAACATTACAATTTTTAATGTTTTTGAACGAAGTCTCTTATGCTCATTAAGGCTGCATTTATTTAATAATAAATACAGAAAAAACAATAATATTGTGAAATATTATTACAATTTAAAATTATGGTTTTCTGTTTTAATATATTTTAAAATATAATTTATTTCTGTGATGCAAAGCTGAATTATTAGCATCATTACTCCACTCTTCAGTGTCACATGATCCTTCAGCAATCATTCTAATATGCTGATTTGCTCAGTTATTATCAATGTTAAAAAAGGTTGTATTGCTTAATATTTTTTTTGGAAACTGTGATACTTTTTCCAGGTTTCATTGATGAATAAAAGGTTAAAAATAACAGCATTTATTCAAAATAGAAATATTTTCTAACAATATAAATCTTTACTATCACTTTTTATCGATTTAACACATCTGTGCTGAATAAAAGTATTAATTTCTTTCAAAAAAAAGAAAGAAAAACAAGTACTGACTCCAAACTTTTGAACGGTAGTGTATATTGTTACACAAGATTTATATTTTAAATAAATGCTGATATTTTTTTAACTGTTTTTTCATAAAAGAATCCTGAAAAAGTATCACAGGTTATAAAATAATATTAAGCAGCACAACTGTTTCCAATAATAATAAATCAGCATATTAGAATGATTTCTGAAGGATCATGTGACACTGAAGACTGGAGTAATGATGCTGACAATTCAGCTTTGCATCACAGAAATAAATTATATTTTAAAGTATATTAAAATAGAAAACCATAATTTTAAATTGTAATAATATTTCACAATATTATTGTTTTTTCCTGTATTTATTATGAAATAAATGCAGCCTTAATGAGCATAAGAGACCTTGTTCAAAAACATTAAAAATATTAATGTTCCAAACTTTTAACAAACTTTTCCACACACACACACATATACATATATATATATATATATACATATATGTATATGTATATGTATGTATGTATATATATAATATATATGTATATGTATATATATATATATATATATATATATATATATATATATATATATATATATATATATATATATATATATATGTATATGTATATGTATATGTATATATGTGTGTGTGTGTGTGTGTTCATGTATATGATGAAATGCTCATGTTATTGTGTCCCCAGGTTACATCTCAACATTTTTCTTACCATATTAACGTTTTTTATTTCCCTATAACTAAACTGATTATCAAAAATGTGATATATACAGTATGTAGAGAAATATCATCATTGTCTTTCTAATTTACACTGTGTAGGCAGGCACCCATGTCATGGAATGACCTTTTGGCTTTTCAGATGGTGTCAGTGAAAACTGCATTCCTAAAAATGGCGTTGGTTATGACATGGCATGCAAACTTGTGATTTGCCCTTTCCCCTACTTTAGATCCTGGTGGTCTCTGATTTCACATGGCTGGTAGTGTTTGGAGCCAGGTGACCTTTGTCCCACATTTGTGACCGTCACAGGCTTCAGCTGTGACATAGTTTGTAATGTTTTGGTGCCAAATATACATTTGATTTTATGGAATGCTGTTTTAATTTAAGCCACAACGTCACATGGACACATGACTGTTGTACACAAGTGATAGGAACAAAATGATGGGCACTGTAGACTGTTATAGCTCCTCTAAGTTTAGTCAAATTGATAAAAGTTATAATCCGGTAAAGAAGATAAATGATTTTTGAGTGAATTGTTTAGAAACCAAGAATGTTTTCAGCTTGAACTTTATGCTTTTAGGAATTTTAAAAGCATATTTTTTTCCTGCAGAATTCTGCAGTATCAGAAGACTTGTCATTTCTTAAAATTCAACAAATCCCCTTGCATGTTTGTGTCTAATTTGATTATGCTTTCAGCTACTGGCAAGAATGCTTTCAGCTCCATTTCACACATTTACCATGTTTAAAATCCTTTCGAAAGAATTACAGAGAAATTTCCCTCAAAATCAATGTAGAAAATGGTCAGTTTGGGCTTAGTCATACTGAGAATAAGCTATTCATTAGGATTCAAGTTTGGGCTCTGGTTTGGCCATTCCAGAATACAAACCTCCTTTTTATGTATTCCTTGTCCTTTGGGTCATTTTTCTGTTAAAAAATTATTTTTTTATTCCAAGAACACAACTTTGGCAGATTGACACCGTTTCTACTCAAAGATTTGTCAGTATTTGGTCTCATCTGTAATGCCCTTGATGGCAACAACCATAGATTGACACTGCCATACTTCACACAGCATATGGACCTATGTCTGGGTAGATGCCTTTTGAGTGAAAATGAGGCTGTGAGTAAAATAAATACAGTCTGTGCATTTAATGTACTGTTGTGTCAGTCTTTCAGCTGATAGAACATTGAAATTATGACTTTTCCCAGGTAATAAAAAAAACTCTGGAAAACATGCTGTGAAAATGATACATGACATAAGACTGCCTCACTTCCATTTCTGAATGTTATGGGCTTCATTTGATTTGAGTGTTTTGAGGCCAAGTAAGTCTTACCAGACTAAAAAAAGAGGATAGTTCTGCCAAAATATTTCAGGTTTTGTTTAGTGGTGCCCAGCAAACTTCAGTTGTGACACTGTCTGCCTTTTTCACAAGTGAGCATCTTTGTGAAGTACAAAGAAATCATTGAAGTCTGGACAGTTTTCACATTTCATCCAAAGAGATGAGCAATGCTCTTAGTTTTGTAGACTGCCTCTGGGTCACTTGCACATCACCTTGTCCTGATGCCTTTTTTTTTTTTTTTTTTTTTGAAGCAGTCCAATCTGAACTCCAATGTTTTCCCCCCGTTTTGTTACAAAGGACCTCATAGTGATTCTTGGAAAGTTTGAAGCTTTGCCAATCTTTTTTATAGCCTTCTCAAGTGTTTTTTTTTTTTTTTTCCTAACATTATCTCAATGTTTCATGGGCAGCTCTTTGGTCTTCATGGCAGCTGGGATGATCTGATGTTTTAGTAATGAGACTTCATAAAGCCAGCATTTATTGTGGAATTGAACACAGGTGGATTGAAAAACATGAGAACTGAATACACGAGGTGAATTTTTAATGTTCAGAAAAGAATATTGGTATACTGCTTACTACATACTGGCTACTATTTCCTAAAAGTAGTATGTGAAAAAGTACCCAGTATCACTAAAAATAAAGGTTCCAAAATAGTTTTTTTTTTTTTTTTGCTCCAATGCCATGGAAGAACCATTTTGGTTCCTCAAGAAACCTTCCAGTGAACAGTTCTTGGGGTGTGTTCACACTTGTAGTTTGGTTATCTTGGCTCTTTTGGTCCCCGGTACCAAAAAAGAAAGTAATACATTTAGTCCTGGTTCGCTTAGTGTTCATTTTTAAATCCAATCCTAAAAATGTCCTGTTTTTGGTTCATTTAGATGTCTTTGGTCAGTGTTGCATTCATATTTCTGTTAAACCGAACCAGAGTTAGTTTAAAAGCAGGCCGAAAGCCCAGGAGTCTTGGTCCACTTATTTGGTGCACACCAGGGTGTTTCCATTAATGTTAGAGGTTCTTCATGGAACAATAGGTGCCAGTTAAGAACCTTTATTTTTAATGACATTAAGTGTATGCGACAATATTTCTGTTTTGTTGCCTCATGAGATTACAGTATTAGGTGCATGTTTAGTTCAGTTGTTCTCTTGAAAATAAAAAAAAGTTATTATTAATCAGATTTTTTTGGTGAAAAATTAGTAATATTTCTTCTGTTTAATTTGTTCTATATACTTCAGGGAAAAAAAGGGTAATATGGTAGTTTGCTATTCCACACAGTATTCACTTATTAGAGAATAGAGAGGACGTTATAACGAATAACCTAATAAAATTTCAATTTAAATAGATTGTAATTTGACTTTGCAGTACTAAAGAGTGGGAAATAAATAATCAATGAAAGCTGAATACTTTCTGAAAGCACAATTGATGTTAAGCTGACATTCAGCCAAGCAATAATTTAGTCACATGATCATTCATTGTGTATTCTGCACTTCATTTAAAAGCCTTTTTACCTGTTAGTGAGTGTTAGCACAGCTCTCAGCGGTGGCTTCCCCTGCTTCTCTCTCTCTATAATAATATTGCATTACAGCATATCCCTAAGGAATGCTTCAGAGAAACCGTCTGGCACACCTCCAGCCCACTGGGCCCTATCAGAAAAGATTCTGTGTCATTAATATGTCTGAGTTAGTGACAGTGAGGTAAAATGGCAGCCAGATGCAGGGTAAGGAGGTTTTCTGTTACCCAAACTCTCAAATCAGTTGAGCCATTGCTAAGATTAGTTACTGGTTTCATAAAGCAGTAAAAAAAATATATTTGATATTATTTGTACATGGACTGTAATGAAATACGACATTGCAAAGCATCTTTTTTTCTTGACATTTATTCAACATTCTCACTGCTTCAAATGAATAATCAGGAATATATTCACATTAATTTACCTTGGAGCAATAGGTATTCTGACTGATGTATGTCAATTGGGAATCACTTCTCAACACTGTAAACCCGAATAAGTTGGCAAAACTCAAAAAATTGAGGCAATCGGTTGCACCAAAATTTTTAAGTTAAGAAATTCAAAGTTTAATTAAGCAGAACTGGCAGATTTTTATTTTGTACTCATACATTTTAATTGTTCTTAAAGTAAACTAATTCATACATTTAACTTAAAATTATCATGTAATCTCAACATAAACATTTTTATTAGTGGAAACTTAGCAATAACTAGATAACAGAAAATTCTAACTTGTTAATTTGCTAACATGTTAGCAATAGCATGGTATAGCACTTGCTGAATGAGTACAGCAATATAAAACATTTAACATATTGCTCTCAAAGAAAGCCACATGCACCACTTTTCACAATTTTCACTCTCCAAAAACCCACTTTAACAGAAACCCTTCTAAATTAATATAACAAAACACTAATAGCTACTAAATCTCCCACTTAAAATTAATCTTACAAACAAAAAATAAAAACATTATATAACACTTAATTTTAGCATTTACTCTCCCTTTCGAGTGCCATGGGTAAAGCATGCTGGGAAATCCCAGCCCAGTTTCAGTTAAACTTAAGTTCATCTTAATTGACAGAAATTAGTTCATAAAACTTAAAGCAATGAAACAGTTCAGTTCACTTAAAATATATCAGTTCTGTGAACTCGAGAAAAAAAAAGAAAAAAGGAAAGTGCTAAATACTCATAAAAGTTAATTTGACTGAACTAATTTGTTTAATTTAAGTTTGTCCTACTTAAACCAATTAATTATTTTGAGCGCTATGTTTTACAGTGAAGACTGTTGTAAAAAATAAACCGCTTTTATACTTTAAACTGTGAACTAGCACTGATTTAACTCACCTCCTTCCAGCCTAAGTGCTGAAGAGCAAAATGCGTTAAAATGACAATAATTGCTCCAGACAGCGAACAGCTAAGATGCTGAGCTTTGCAGTAAACTTTAATCACACATCCCAAACTCTCTCGAGCAGAATTATCAGGATCCCAAAGAAATGTCAGTTCAAATCTCTGGGCAAGTTCATCTCTTGATATATAATCGATAAACAGATGTAGTCTGTCTGGACTCAAACAGGTGTCCTGCAGAGCTCCTCCAAGTCTGCATTATATTGGACTCTCAGTAAGCTTCTTGCAATGGTTTCCACAGAGCAATTTAGGATGGCTGCACTGACATGCCCTCTGCAATATTAGTGATTTAAAGTTACATTGGGTGCCTTGTCAGTAAGTCATTTACATTTCCTCAGTCCATTAGTTTTGAGATTTACATTAGAGGTTTATATTATATACTGTAGCAGGAGAGGTCTGCTCTCTGAAGCATTTAAAAAATGCTTGTGTTCAAAACATTAGTGATGTACCGGAAAGAAAATTCTTTGGCTGGAACTGCAATAACTGATATCAATTTAATTAACATTCTAATATTTCTATAAGCCATTTCAACATATTTTACTAAGCTACATATGTGATCTTAATAATTTGAAAGTGTTTACATTATGTTACTTTTGGTGTGAATTTTTATATATATAATATCTTAATGTTGTTTGGACCCCATTGACTTAATATATTGACTTCAATATATCTGCTTTTGTGTTTCACAGAAGAAAGAAAATCATACAGTTTTAAAGGGTTAGTTCACCCAAAAATGACAATTCTGTCATTAATTACTCACCCTCATGTCGGTTCACACCATCTTCGGAAAACAAATTAAGATATTTTTGATGAAATCTGAGAGGTATATGACTCGTCCATAGACAGCAATATAATCAACATTTTCAAGGTCCAGAAAGGTACTAAAGACATTGTTAAAACCGTCGACGTGACTGCAGTGGTTGAACCTTAATTTTATAAAACAAAGAGGATACTTTTTGTGCACAAAAACAAAACAAAAATAACGACTTTATTCAACAATCTCTTCTCTTTCTTGTCATTATCCTTACGCAGTTGACGCAGTGAGCACAGTGAAGGCTTCCGTGTTTACACCTGAACGCCGGCTCAGTATCGGCATCAGCATCACACGTGAGCAGCACGACGCATGTGTGTGATGCTGACACAGGAGCCGACAAATAATGAGTCTGCGTTGTAACATAGAACTTGGAAGCGCTGGACATAAACAACGTATGAGAGTGACACAGAAGAGAAGATATTGTTGAATAAAGTTGTTATTTTTGTTTTGTTTTTGTGCACAAAAAGTATTATTGTCGCGTCATAGAATTAAGGTTGAACCACTGCAGTCACGTCGATGGTTTTAACAATGTCTTTAGTACCTTTCTGGACCTTGAAAGTGTTGATTATATTGCCGTCTAAGGACGAGTCATATACCTCTTAATTAAAATAAAAATCTCTTAATTTGTGTTCTGAAGATGACGGGTGTCTTACGGGTGTGGAACGACATGAGGGTGAGTAATTAATGACAGAATTTTTGGGTGAACTAACCCTTTAAACCACAAGAAAGTGAGTAAATAATAACCGAATTTTCATTTTTGGGTGAACTATCCCTTCAAGGAATAGTTCCTTCAAATGTATTATAACTGTAGTTACATATTCATGAGACCATACAATACACTAGAGGATGCATTACAATGGATAAGTAATAAATGCATTAAAATACTTTTATAATGCATTACATAGAAAGGCTTTTATTAAAGTGTTACCTGGTATTTTTCTCAAATTCTCACGGTGTTAAACGTTTTATGTGTGAACAGGTAGGAATTGCTTTAATGATTTCTTCCATTTGCACCTTCCTTCTCCACTTTTCATTTACGCCAGTAAAATCTGAGAATGTTAAAAGCCCAATTTCAGGTGCAGTCATTGACACGTCCTTGACATTCTTGCTTCTTTTGTGCAGTGCAGTTTCCATGCAGCAAATGTTCTTTGCCCTTTTAAGTTTCAGCCTGGCACACTTTGGTGGGTTTAATAATTTGTGATCTCGGTATCTGCCTTGACGCTTATAGTTTAGCGCAAGTTAGATATCTTCCCCTCTCTTGTGCACACAAGAAAATATATAAAACGGCCCAAACAGTGTGGCTCTTTTGATAGTTGTGGCCTGCAGTGCAATGGTACATATCAAAGTTGGATTCCACTTATGCACGCTTAGCCCCAGAGTAAATTCAGCCATGTAAGCAAATACAAAACTCTTTTGGGCAAATACTTTCAGCTGCCCTGAATTTTAAGGTAGAACATCGAATAAATGCTTAGAAGTAATTTCCTAGCCCAGAGAGGATTCGATGAGTTTAATGTTAAGTGGAACGGTGACTGCTGGGGCAGCTATAGGCTGTGGATTGCACTCTGAGTAAAGCTGAGATAGACAGAAAAGCAAAATGCCGTAGACTACCACTCCAGTTCAGTCCCTGTTGGCCTGCTTTCTTTGAACAGCCATCCTGTTTTTAGGCAACGCTACAATCCCAACTTTGTTAGATTGTTTTGGTGCTATTGAGCTATTGGGAGCTTCTGACAACTTACCTTCACACCCCCAGGATATTTTCTACATACAAATGCATCACTTAGTGGCACATTTATGTATGCTGATCTAAGCGAGCGGGCTTTATAGGGAAGAGCGTGCTGAGAAATGATAATTCAAGATATTTTGCTTGCGGGCTCAGCTGAAAGTGCTACAATAAGGTCAGATTTTACGTGTACTACCTATAGATGAGGCTGAAGCACGCACAGACGGCCGGTGTTGACGTTTGATTGACAGGCCCACAATTCTTTTAAGCGCATGCATCTGTGGGACAGGCCAGCCTAGAATTCTTAAAGCTGCTTTGTGTGAGTGCGCCAGCGACTAGATCTAGATATTTGTATGCGTGTTGTGTTGCTCATCACCATTATGAAAGAAATCTGACCCTCGAGGGAGAGTGCAGAACCATATCTCATGTGGGGAGCAACAGCTCTTTGATGAAATGGAACTGTGTTTACCACAGAAATCTTTCAGCGTCCTCGTATGGACGCTAACACCGATCCCGGCACTCTAATGAGAACACCGCCAGAGCAAATAAACAGATGCTAAGAGCTACAGAGGGAAATGAGACTCTGAAAGTGTTGTATACAGTACAGATGAAATGGCAGCAACTGTAAGTTGGTGGGGTTGGTTCACACTATCTGTAAAAAGTGTCTATGAAATATTAATTCCACCGACGAAAGCTGCACACTTTATAATTAGGCGCCATTATGAGCGCAGCTGTCCTGAGAACAATTCTTGAAAATCGTTGGGTATTGCACATGAATTATAATATTAAACCGGCAATGTTCTACACTTTTGCAGCTTATTGTTTTTTCTCCCTGAAGCCCATTTATAATATTAGTTGAGGTTTTTTTGCACATGATTTAGTTTTGCATGACCATTTTCAACACCATCTTTGACCTTTATGATTAAACAGGCTGGTTTTGCAGCTATACTTTTAAGACTATATGTAAATAACCTCTTCGCAATACTGTGATGATTTCTGGATGACCCATTTTTGGTGCATATTTTTTATAAATGGTCCGAGTGCAGTCGGAAGGGAGTTTTGCATTGGAAATCAATTCAGTATTTCCATATGTAACTTTAGGTTTGTGTTGGATTTATAATGAAAAATATAAAATAAAAATATTTAAAACATTTATACATTTTAATTTGAACATAACTCGCATAACTTTGTGCCTGTAGAAAACTTTGTGTGTCTGGAAAAAAATTTAAAAAGCAAATGATTTTTTTTTTTATTTGAGTCTGATTATTTTGGTTTGATTCCGGTCAGGTTCAGTCCAGGGTTATTATGGTTAACTAAAACGATTAAAAATGTATTTTTTTCTATTGAACTTATTATAGCCTAACTTATTATTATCGTTTAATTGAAAAAACACTGAATTAAAATAAAATGAAATGTAAATATTAGATGAAAATAAGCACTAAAATTAAACCTAAACCGTAGTCTTTTTGAAAAAAAAGAAGAAGAAGAAAAAAAAAGCACATAAACATGTATTAACAATTAAACTAAAATCGAAAATTGAAAATGTGAAAATATAAGCTAATTCAAAATATTCATAAAATATGAGTATATAAATAATAATGTGCTGGTGATGAAACTACATGTTCACTTCTCACATTCTTCATCTCTGTTCTTCTGTGTTTGTGTATCTGTGTGTGTTAGGATCTGAACAGCACTCTGAAGAGTCTTCTGTCAGAATGGTTCTCTGTTGGGTTACTCCAACTTGAAAGAATCACTTGGCGGTCCCCTTGCGAGATCCTTCAAAAGATCAGCCAGTAAGATCTCTCTCTTACGTATGAACATTTCCTTTTTATTTGCCGTCCCAGTTGAGCCTTTTTTTTCCTGATCCTACAGGTACGAGGCGGTCCACCCTGTGCGGAACTGGACGGATCTCAAACGCAGAGTGGGGCCATATCGTCGATGTTATGCCTTCACCCATGCCTCAATGCCTGGAGAACCACTGGTGGTGCTGCATGTTGCCTTAACTGAGGACATAGCAAATAATATCCAGGTACATGCAAATGGAAATCACATTTGTTATTCATCACAAAGAATAATTGATGGCTTTATGGTCAGAATTTAAATAGAGTGTCAATGTGTTATTGGGTCCATGAATGGGAGAAAGTGTCCTTGTGCAATGTCATTACTTCTCACTACCTGTATGTACCTGCTAGAAGTCAGGACCAGACAAATGTATGCGGAGACAGTAGTGGAGTAAGATAAAGACAATGTGCTCAGAATATACAGAAATCTGCCAACACCTCCAGTCAGTTCCATATGAGTCTGTTAATATGTGCCTCTTATTTTCCCAGGGAATCGTGAGAGAGTTTGCCAGTGTAGATGTGGACGAGGATGTGAACAAGATCAATGCGGCCATCTTCTACTCCATATCCTCCACTCAGGCTGGGCTGCAGGGGGTGGAGCTTGGAAATTACCTCATCAAGAGGGTGGTCCGAGAACTGCAGGTGGGCAAATGAATGAGAAAATAAATCATAAAAAGATAGTGCTGGTTATGTTCATCACAGCTGTTTAAAGAATTATTGCATCGAAAACTCTCTAAATCAAAAATAAATGCTAGAATATAATAAACTATAATAATAATAATATATTATTAACAGAAACTGAAATTGCTGATATAGTAATTAATAAATGATTTTAGACGTTTCAGAATTTTCTTTAAATAAACAGTAGTTACTGAGGGGGGAAAAAGAAATTAAATTTCAGTTTACCTCTTGATTTTATGTTTCTTTTTTGCCATTTAATAAATTTAGATTGTTTCAATATATTATTAATTATATTAATATTAATTACATTAAGTTTAAAAGTTACAATGTATGTACCATCTTAAATTGTGGTGCTCATGGCGTGAGATGCTAAAAAAACAATATACAATGCATAAAACAATATAAAATAAGAAATACCTCACACCTACAGTCTTTACTGGTGCAATTTTTACCATATCTTTCTATGGCAGAAACAGTAAAATTAGTATGCAGTTCCAAATTGAGCAAATTGAGTTTAATGGTACTGATGTGTGAGCATATGGTATATTTACCGGAGAAATCAATCTGGTCATTTTACAGTAATTTACTGGGTTTAATGTGTGAAAGGGGCCTATGGTAATTAATAATGTAATGTATTCAAATTATCTTTGTCAACAAATGCTAATATGCAATTTAATATAATTAATTAATTGGCATTTTGTAATCAATGAAAAAACTCGATTGATAACGCTAAATACTATAATGTGTTCATATATTTCTCCCATAGTGTCCCCTAGTGCCAGGCATTGTACATAAGTATGTTTCTATCTGGAAGGGAGGAAAAAAAGCAGGAAAACTAATAAAATTCCAGCTGTCACCCTCAATAACATGAAGAAGGAGGGACACATGGCATGTCACAGAGCTGCCTCTTTACTAGATGAAGGCAGAATTAAATGGAAAAGAAACGAGAGGCACTCAGGTTTATAGATTTGAATGAGTTTTTCTTCAGCGGGAGTGTTGGTGAAACAAAGTGCTGGGTGGTTGTTTGTGTAATAGAGGTAAACCCTAGTAAAGAGCTCTCTGCGAACGGCTGCGGTTCTCTGAGTGTTGATTTACCCATGTGAGAGATTGAAAGCATCATTTGAGTGGAAATGACAGCTGATAGATATTATTTTATGCAAATTGTGCATGTTGATGCTCTGGAATTGTGTTTGAATTAGATTAGTTTTTGAAGTGTGTGTGTGTGTGTGTAAATGTAGCTCACACGTTTATTTTCTAATTTAATTCTCTCCATCTCAGTCCATAGATATCCACATGAGCATTACAACCATATGTTCTAGCAAAATACCATTGTTATTGTTACTACTGTATTACAATAACTACAATAACTATTGTTATTGTTACTACTTTTCCATTTTCTGAAGAACAGTTTCTTGTTTGCATGTGATCAGTTATGTTCAAAGTTTAACACCATTTAAACAAGTATTAGAAGCTTTTAGCTTTTTTTTTTTCTTTTCAAAAATTACTTTGTCATTATTGTTGACAGTGATTGAACTTGGGAAAAAGTTAAATCTGAGTGTAATCTGTAACCTTTTAAGAATTGTTCACAAAAATATGGTTCTTTAGGGAGACGATAATGGTTCCTCTATGACATAACTGCGAAAACCTTCTATTGGAACCTTTATTTTTACCTTTGTCAGGGTAGCACTATATTTAATTTTTGACAAATGAAAACGAGGCTGTGAGGGATAGAATACAGTGTGTTCAATGGATTATACTGTTATTAACAATCCAATTGTTCATCTGATGAAACATCTTTCTGAAAAAACTTCCTCCATAAAACTGTTTTAAAAGTTGTGAGTTGTGAATGCTATTGTAAAGACTGTACGTCTATCCCTCACGGCCTCGTTTTTATTCAGTATGGCGTCTATAAACTTCAGACAAACATGTTTTCTCAAGTTTCTCATAGACTCCATTCAGATTTAACTTTTCTTCAGATTTAACAAATCTATTTATAATTCATACAAAATCTATTCATAATTTACAGTAGTAACATTTTTTTCCTTAAGCCAGGGACACACTTTACGACTAGCTAAAACGTTCTAAAACTGAATTCAACACACAAAGACGGTTTCCTTCGACTAAAGCAGATTTAAATACTTAGACACAGAATGATTCGGCACGTTTGGGCATGATCAGTCGTAAGTATCAAATTTCATAATCAGCCTTACAGTCGTTAAGTGTGTCCCTGGCTTTAGTGTGGAAAAACATTTTATTAATTAAATGAACTTTTTTCAACTATAAAGAACCTTTTGTATAAAAAGGTTCCACGGTTGTTAAAGGTTCTTCATGGAACCAAATGCCGCTTTTCCACCGTCGGGCTGAATGGTTCTGGGAACGGTTCTAGTATATATATAATATACTAATAATAATAATATAATATATGATCATCCTCCATAACACAGTCGCTATTTACATCTCATATCGTCTGTAAACCAAAGGCAACCGCTGACGCAATTGTATTACATTCCAAAGAGCGTCCATTATCAGCCCCACAGTGGAAAATGAAAACATATCCGTACCGACTGGGCCATGGAATGGTTAAGCAATGAGAACGATTTGGCTCGATGGTGGTAAAGCAGCTATAGATGCCAATAAAGAACATTTATTTTTAAGAGTGTGAGAGTCTGAGATCATCCTTCCACTGAAGAAAGAGTAAAGGTGACTCACCATGCCACAAGGGGACGATTGGCGTGATGGATGGATGATAGACAGAAAAAAAAAAGAGGTGGAGAAAGGTCACGGTGTGATTTAGGAGAAGAGGAGGAGGGTTTGCTTGTCTTTCAGCAGAATCCTCATGGGTCTCTTTTGCACTCACTTTCTGTCTTACATTCACTCTCTTCTTGTCCTTACTCTTTATTCTCCCTCTTTCTCGCTCTCTGTAGCTTTAAACCTGCTGACCGATGTTTTACAGTAAATTGAGTTGATGAATGAAAAGTGACCCTTGGACATGGTTAATCTTCCTTCACTCCTGCCTGTCTGAAGGAGTGATGCATGGCAAAGAATGAAAGCGAGAGAGAAGTGTGATGGACTTGAGATGTGGAGGACTTAAAATCTCTGCTCCTCTGGGGCCAGTCTGACACGTTTGGTTTGCTCGGTGCTTTCTTCTGGTTGAATGTGGGCATAAGAGGGAGAGAAAATGAGTATGTCTATGTCCTTGTGGGGGAAGAGAGAGACTGTAGACTTGTTCAACATGGTTTTTAAATTAGAACAAATGGAGTGCGTGGGATAGGAAATAAAGAGAAAAGAAGAATAAGTACAGAGGATATACTACTGTTAAAAAGTTTATTTTTTTTTTGAAAGAAATGAATACTTTTATTCAGCAATGATGCATTAAATTGATCAAAAGAGACAGAATAAGATAGATAGATAGATAGATAGATAGATGAAATTATTTTTTTTGCATTATTTTGCATTTGCATTTTGCATTAATTTGTGCATGTGTAAATATAGATATGTGAGAGTTAACTGTGTGTGTTTATCTTTCTGTGCAGAGTGAGTTTCCCCACATTGCCCAGTTCTCTAGTCTGTCTCCCATCCCTGGCTTCTCCTTATGGCTACAAGGGACTCTCGGACAGCACAAGAAGGAGGGACGCGCCACAGAACTCCTCTCTGAGCAGGAGTGGAGGGAGGTGGAGGATGTGACAGGAGCTGCTCCCGGTGCTCCAGCTCTGGAGGCCTTGCGCAGGCTCATCGGCACCAGCGAGTGGATCCGCTCCGATCGCCTGGTCCATGCTCTGAAACCTGCTTTAATGCGGCTCTGTGCCTGGTACCTGTATGGAGAAAAACGACGGGGTTACGCCCTAAACCCAGTGGCCAACTTCCACCTTCAGAACGGTGCCACCATGTGGAGGCTGAATTGGCAAGCCGACACGAGCCCGCGGGGCATCGCCAACTCCTGCGGCATAATGGTTAATTATCGCTACTTTTTGCAAGAAACCAGCACTAACAGCGCTGCCTACATGCAGAATAAAGTCATTAAGGCCTCAGAACAGGTGGTGGGACTGGTGTCGCAATTCCAGAAGAACAGCAAGCTCTGAATCAAATCTGTTGCTTGCATTGGGACAAGATGTGTTCACTCTCAAATTCAGTGTTATAATTTTTAATAACTCTGATCTATAATGGGTGGATAAACACAATGAGGGTTAAACAAGCATTAGACAGATCCATTGAGCTCTCCAACTGAAACCAGCCTGTCACATTTCACTTTTAGTTCAGAGATGGACAGTTGCACTCTGCCTTTCTGAAAGACAATAATCCAATAAATTCAATTTTAAAGGGACATTTACTCACCCTGAAAACCTGTATTAATTTCTTCCTTCCATAGAGATTCTTCCTGTAGCCTTTCCATTCAACAGTAGTTCACAATGACCACTTAGTGTCCAAAAAGGATGATAAAGCATTATTTAAAGTATTAAAGTAGTCCATGTGATTTGTATATTATATTCCATGAAGGAAAACAACATAATTTGAATCAAATTAGAGGTTATTTGGCCTATAAAAAAACTGAAATGTAAATTATTCCTGAAATTGTGTGTTTCTCACGGCAGCAGTTTTTCTACTAATAGCAAAACTATACGTTTATCTACCTCAAGAACTGCACAGTTATTACCTCGCTGCTGAGAAATGCCATGTATCTTTTAAGCTGCTAAACTATTTTAATGATTAATTTGTCAGAGCAGCACTGACACGTTTCTGTGCGAGTGAGTGTCTGTACTATACAGTACGTTTGAAAGAGAGAGAGCATGGGAGAGAGTATGTGTTTTCAGGACACAATAAAACGTGTTTTGTGGCAAAAACCATGACAGTAATTTGCAGTTTTCATCCTATCATTTACTATATTTATTTGCTTGGTCGGTGTCCTGGGTTTTGTTTCTTTTGCGGTTATAGGCTGTAGGACCTATTGAAATAACTGAAATCAGTGATATGGAACTGCAATGCGGTTAAGACCTGCTAGAACTACTTTAGCCGTGCGTAGCCCTGAAAATAATTGCACACCTTAGAACGTTGGTCAACCAATTAGATTCGAGCATTCAACAGCCCAGTAACATATATATATATATATATATATATATATATATATATATATATATATATATATATATATATATATATATATATGATAGATAGATAGATAGATAGATAGATAGATAGATAGATATAAATATATAGATATATATATAGATATATATATAGATGGCAATTTATATGGCAAATATATGGCAAATGGACCACTTTTAAAGTGCTTTATCTTTCTTTTTGAGCTTGACATGTTGTAGTTAGATATATAGTTTAACTATATATAACTATATACATATTGTAACATACTGTAGAATGACATGAGGGTGTGTAAATGATGTCTGAATTTTTATTTTTGAGTCAACTGTCACTTTAATTTGGTTTACTGTTATTACCCAACATGCTGCTTGGTGATGTCACAAAAAGATCTTTTTTTTTTTTTTTTTAGATGTGCCAAATACCCTCTAATTTCAAAGAAGAAGAGGATAATTGTCCAAATGACTATTTTTCTTGATCCTTTTCAGCAGTGCTTGAGTTATTCCTCTGTTTGATTAGTTGGTTGCTGATTTTGATGCTGACTTATGCTACACTTTGAAAGACTGTGGGTAATGAAGCGGGAAGAATCTATCAGCCCCTGTCATGTCTTTGCCTTCTCAGCGCGTGTATGTAAGCAAGCGTGCCAGCGCGACTGAGTGGAAGCTGCTGTAATAAATGATGTTTTGATTCTTTCATTAGTGTGATCTGATTCACTGTGAAATGGCTGTCTGTATGTTTAAATGCATTCAGATTATGTGCCAGCTAAAAATATTTATATATTAAAATTCTGCTTATCTTAAAAAACCCTGATTTTTTCCCCCCTTTTGTTTCTATTGTAAACATGATGTGCTATCTCAGATTTTTGATCAATATTGGGCAATGGAGAATGTTCAAACGTTTTTAACACAGGACAGTACACTATCTCGTTGGGCCAGATCCTATCGCATTTGGGCAGATCTGTTCCATGGTGTTTTAACTGGCGATGTTTAAAGAGATTTAGCACTCTCCAGCAAGCACTTTATTCCTCTGTGACTCCTGTCTCTAGTGTCTGATAACAGACTGCAGTGTAGGCCTCCTGTCTTTCTCTCTTTCTCTTGTTGTGTAAAGTATCTCAGTGTAAGTTGACTGTGAAATTGCATTTTTAACTCTCAAAGGAGGCACGCATCTTCTCCCCTCCTCCGTGCGGTGCCCTAGAAACTAATGAAGTGAGAAATAAAGTTAAAATGAATTGATGATAAATTTATGATATTCACTTAAACTGAGCACGAGGTGGAAATGGAACAAAGCGGACGATGTTTAAAGGATGCCCTTGAGAAACTCCTCCCACATTGAGGGAGGAAGTGGGGAAAAACATCTGTAGTCACAGGCCCAAGGCTGGCTGGCCATACTTCACAACATCAAGTGCTTTACTACAAGGCAAATGCATGAGGTTACCATGGCAACAGCAGGGCAACTTAGTATAGCATCTGCGACACGGTTGGTTCAAACGCAGTTCATTTGTCCTCTTCGGATTCGTTTTTCTCAATTCTGTATCTTGTTTAGTAGAAAATATGTGTTTGTTTTGCACTATTTGCATGGTTTTAGGATATCTGAAGTGAAACCGAAAGGCTATTCGTTTTTACCATCACACAAAAATATAATGGATCAGGAAATGAAGTGTAAAGAGTCCTGATGTTTTTAGCCATTCATGAAAAGATTTTTCGATACAAGTAAAATGAATATCTGGCATTGTTGTATACCACAAAATTGAAGCAAACAAGAATTCAGTTGGTGATTATGACCTAATAAATTTGTTTACTGTGCTAGCAGCGCTACTTGAAAAAGATGCATTTTGAGGACTTATGGGATGACTCTGGGGAGGACTAAAGGTGTTGCTCATCAAAGACATTTGTATTCAGACTTTACAAATAAGCCTCAGGTACTTGTTGGTATTCAAATCATGCTTTGGAGTCATATACAGATAGTCACAGAAATGATGAATGGCACAATTTTTAAGCTGTTATAAGAAAATGTGACCATCACAAACCTAAAGTTCAAACAAAAATCGAAAACCACCGGCAGGTCAAAGTGTCAACAATGACAGTTTCAGTAAAGTTTTAATAGGAAGCCTAATTCATGGCAAATAAGCTTTTGAATTCAGCAGTATAGAGATCATGAACTAAAAAGTATTATTGATAAGGCTATTACCAGTACAAATAATTTTTAAAGTCAACATGAAATGTCATGGCAGCATTAATGTTGTAAAGAAACAGTACATCTTGTTCTTTTGGCAATGATTAATAAAATACATATTTATGATGAAATAGGTACATGCCTTAAGAAAGTAAATAGCAGTTTGACTTTAACAGTTCATGTACATTAAAGCGTTCAGTACATATGAAAATATGTGAATTTACATCGACTAACAATATGTTCAGCTTTGTACAAACTTTATTCTGCACCAACCAAATCCCTGAACATACAGTGATGAATCACTGTTAAACAAATCATTTGCGTGATTGATTCAATGACTCACTTATAAAGATACAGTAAGTAGTAAAGTAAAGTAAAGTAAAGTGAAGTATAGCCAAGTATGGTGTCCATACTTGGGATTTGTGCTCCTCATTTCACCCATCCAAGTGCACACACACACACTCAGAGCAGTGGGCAGCCATATTTTGCTGTGGCGTGGGTAATGAGAGTGGAAGAGAGCACTGTTCATTCACTACATTTCCTGCAGGTACTGAGACTCAAACCTGTGACCTTTGGGTTATAAATCTGACTCTTTAACCATTAGGCAAAAACTGCCCTGAATCTTGTGTTGGTTCAGGATGAATTAATTATTGTTGAACAAATAGTTTGAGTGATGATTCAAATGACTCAAAAATAATTGTTTCTTTACTGAATGAATAAGAGTTGTTGAGAGATGATTTGACTCACTCACTTCGTGTTGAATGAATCGTTTGAGTGAATGATTCAATGACTCATTACAATGGAATCTTCAGAAAGAGCCAATGAAACCCCCCACCACTGTCTTGAGTGTGAAAACGGAAAGAGGAGTGATACAAACAATTAAAATTCTTAGCATTGGTGGACTGTTACATCCCCTCTTGGCTCACTGATCGCAACTGTTATATAATGAAAGTTATGTAATACGATACTGTGTTCATTTTTAATATCACTTCAAAATGCATTAGTGATCTGCCTGAACAGAATAGCAACACTAGATCTAAACACAAGGCATTCAAGACCTCATAGAGCATTACACAGTGACCTAGAAGATTCAGCACATGTTAATCAACACACCCGCAGCTACTAGCCAACCACACATTAACATTTTAGTGCCCATTTGTTAATACACAATTACAGGCAGGATGGATTAGGAGGCACTTTACACCCTTTTTAATGGCTGTGAGCTTGTCATTACAGTTAAATAAAGCACATGCTCAACAATGTTCTATTGCCTTGTTGCAAATTTTTTCAACAGCACATTAATCAATTTGCTGTGTGATTGCCATTCTTATGGATTCCACATGCAGAAAATATGAGAATTCTCATTTACACATATTGATGTGCTACCTGAGGTCTTCTCTCAAACCATTTTTTAATTGAGACACAGTAGCTTGTATTGTAAGAATGTGGGGTGCTCATAAAAATGCATGTGAAACGATGGATATGAGAATGGGCTGAAACGAGCAAATATGCGGTTTAATACCTCACTGAATTCACACAATAAGTCACTGAGGTGGAGGATTTCACTGAAAAGGTTACCTTGGAAGACAGCTTAGTCCAAAAAAGGGGGGCATCAAGAGGGGAAAAGTGATTTTAATGTCCTTTGATAAGACTATGGAATTGCTCATGTGTATAAAGGAAATGAAAGAAAGAGTGAAAGTGGTTTTTTTGTTCATTTAAACATCCAGGAAAAGGGTCTGAAACTGTACAATGCGTCATGTGAAATTTTCAAGTGCCATATGACTTGGTTTTAAGCATATTTCAGTAGCTCAGGTCGGCACCCTAATGCAATATAAAAGAACATGTACAAAGGCCTTTAAGAACAGGAATATAATTGGTTCAATCATATAGCCTATATGCTCTCTACATACATTGTTCACTAATGTATCTGCAGGTGAACCATTCTAGAAAATTTTCTTAAACTTTAAAGTATTAAAAAGTTGTCTATTTCTTTCTCCCCGTCTTTCTCTCTCAGGGCTGGAACATTGGGGCCTCAGCTGTAGTAATTAATAACACTTGCTTTATATCACTCTGTAAGGGCAAACCGCAACAAAAGATTTAATTTTGAAAAGCGCTTTCATTTTTATCCATATCATGATGACTGCTGGCAGATGTTGGCAAGTGGAGAGGATATATGCAATGTACCTGGAAAAAGATGGACGGAGTCGGATGGAGATATTCTACGCTCCACTGTGTGTCCTGAGTGAAGAAACTAATGAACTTAATCAGTCTTAAAGGATACCATTACTACCAGTCAACTGACCATAAAATTGCACTTATTGAGAGAATAACCAGAGAGAAATGATATCCGAAAAACTGCATTTAAAGCTCTTTTGTGATTGGCTGAATGCGAGAGCGGAATCAGCCATGTTGAAGGTGATCGTGGGTGTTATAGTTCCCGGGGTAATTTGAAGCTAAATGAGGCTGGATTGTCCTCCATCAATGGCAGCTGCTTCCCCAGTGCAGGTCAGGTGTCATTTCCCTCTCAGTCTCATCTGCATAGGCTAATGGAGGCAAATGGTTTGGTAATTTATTCATTCCTAAGGCTGATTAAGGTTATACTGTGCCAAAGCGCTTACCTGGTAGAAACTGTCATTGGACTGTAAGATTTCAGTCTATGTGAACTGTTCTGGGTTTATGACGACAACAACTGACATTACTTTTTTTTTTTTTTTTTTTCTTCATTTCATTAGTGCATTACATGATTTAACCTGCTTAAATGTAGTAATTTTTGTAAATGGGTCAATGACAAATTAGAATATTTGGTAACACTTTTTTTAAGGTGATGTAGTTACATGTTACTACATGTACTTACTGTAGTAATAACAGTAAATTGTGCATAATTACAACTAACCCTAAACCAAACCCTAACTGTAACTCTAAAGTAAGTATATGTAGTTAATTAACACTCAGTACTTATTTGATTAAGTACAATGAAACTATGTCACCTTAAAATAATGTACTGAATATACAAATCTAGATCTGGCTGGCCCATGTGATCCGATCCAACACACGAGCTACTGTAGCTCAAATTGCTCGAAAAGTTAATGCTGGTTCTGATAGAAAGGTATCAGAATACACAGTGCATCGCAGTTTGTTGTGTATGGGGCTGCATAGCCGCAGACCAGTCAGGGTGCCCATGCTGACCTCTACCCACCGCCGAAAGCGCCAACAGTGGGCATGTGAGCATCAGAACTGGACCACGGAGCAATGGAAGAAGGTGGTCTGGTCTAATGAATCACATTTTCTTTTACATCACGTGGATGGCCGGGTGCGTGTGCGTCACTCACCTGGGGAACACATGGTACCAGGATGCACTATGGGAAGAAGGCAAGCCGGCGGAGGCAGTGTAATGCTTTGGGCAATGTTCTGCTGGGAAACCTTGGGTCCTGCCATCCATGTGGATGTTACTTTGACACGTACCACCTACCTAAACATTGTTGAAGAGACCATGTACACCCTTTCATGGAAACGGTATTCCCTGGTGGCTGTGGCGTCTTTCAGCAGGATAATGCGTCCTGCCACAAAACAAAAATGGTTCAGGAATGGTTCGAGGAGCACAACAATGAGTTTGAGGTGTTGACTTGGCCTCAAGATTCCCCAGATCTCAATCCAATCGAACATTTGTGGGATGTGCTGAACAAACAAGTCCGATCCATGGAGGCCCCACCTCGCAACTTACAGGACTTAAAGGATCTGCTCCTAACATCTTGGTGCCAGATACCACAGCACACTTTAAGGGGTCAGAGCCTCGACGGGTCAGGGCTGTTTTGGCAGCAAAAGGGGAACCAATACAATATTAGGAATGTGGTCATAATGTTATGCCTGATCGGTATATACTGAACATTTATGATTTGTTATCTTTTAACATTTTTTCTTTTGTCAAATCAACTTCAATAACTAATGTGGTTCAGATAACAATATTTTGAGTTTCTGTTGATTAAACCAGTCGCCCTTTTTTTTGTATTAACTCAATTTTTTAATTTCAATGAACTCAAAATTTTAAGGCAACCAGGTAACTAAGTTAAACCAACAATTCTTTTTTACAGTGAGGTAACACTTTACAAAAAGGTTGTAGGTAATGTTGGATAATGCATTAACTAACATTAACTAACAATGAGCAATACATTTTTTCCAGTATTTATTAATCTTTGTTAATGTTAGATGATGGAAATACAGCTGTTCATTATTAGCTCAACTTTTGATTTTAAATAACGTATAAGTAACTATAATGTAGGAAACTAATATTAACAAAATGGAACATTATTGTAAAGAAGTGTGTATATAAAAGATGTATATTTATATATTTTAAAATATAAATATCATGAAATCTTGAATCAGTAATTTGAAATTTGACATCTGAAAACCTTTTCTGAAACTTGTTAATCAAGTGGTGTATTACTGTCTGTATAAATTGCATTTAAACTCCACTCACAAATGTTTTATTTTATAATAAACTACATACTACACATTAATCTTGTACATACAGGCCTATACTCAAGTTTGCAGATTTGGCTTTGTTTCTTTGAATACAAAAGTCTCTCTTCTCTTGCATGTGGGTAGCTTACTGCCTTTCTTAACATGGTGCTGTATCATTAGTTTGAGCATTACTGTACGAGGTAAGTGAGAGTTGAGTGCATATCTCAGGGCAGTTACAGTCCTACTGAATAAATAATTGTGCTCAAGCCTTGATCTCTGTGTCATCCACCCATGCTCTGCTAGATAATACAAGCCTGTATGCAGAAAGTGCTGGACTGTAGCCCTGTGGCAGTGGTGCAACCTCTGTCCAAAGACGCACCATTAATTCATGCCATCCAACCATTCCCTGAGGCCAGTGCTGTCTCTGAACAAGTTATACTGCCTGCACAAATTCAAACTGTACATAAATAATAATAATAAACCTGAACTATACCATATTTCTCAATCTTTTCCCCATGATTTCACTATAGCAAACTATTTTTCCTCTTTCTTCTGGTTTTAATCAATAATTTATGCAGTGGAGTAAACAAGTTTGAGACCACAGTGAAAGTCTATATTTTTTTAATCTATACCTAAAATAATCATTTTAATAATAATAATAATATATATATATATATATATATATATATATATATATATAAAACCTAAACCTAAAACTTAGACTTTGGATTTTTTAAATCTATATATATATAATACATAAACAATGAATGCTATAAATTAACTATAATATAAACAATATGATAAAAATAAATGTAATAAATATAATATTTAATAATTTAATATATCATATTATAATATTGTCACAGTCTCCGTCTGTCCTGGACTCCATCTCCCATCATCCTCCCTGGCCCTCACCTGCACTCGCTCCACCATCAGCCAATCACATGGATTCCCTGCACCTGCACATCCTCATCAGCACTTCCTTTAAAGACTCTCTCCTCCTGCACTTCCTTGTATGTCCATGTCATTGTTTATGCTGGTTGTTTCTGTTTCTACTCCTGAGCGTTTTAGTTATTGTGAATAAACCTTGCTGCTTTAATTTGATCCTGCATCCTCTCCTCGTTTACAACCAGCCGTGACAATTAAATTATATAATATTATATTTCTTGGTATCCAGTCAAATACATGTGACATAGGCTACCAAATACTAAGAAATTAAAATTTACTTTTCATTACAACTTTGCACTTAAATTCTTATATTAACAATATAATTTGTAATTTAAAATTGATTAAACTGGAAAAAAATAAATAAAAATGAAGTGAAGCAAAAACTACAGTGTGTGACGTTTGAGTTTTGTTCTGTTTAGTTGTTCATGTCTAGAGTTTGTTTTTCATTGGTCACATGTTCTCTTTGTTCAGTTTTTCCCGCCACTTGTTTGTATCCATGGTTTCTGTTTTGATTAGTGTTTGAGTTCAGCTGTGTTTAATTAATTAGTCCTGTATTCAGACTGGTCGTCCTTTGGAGAGATATGTGGAGGAATTTCTTGAGCTCTCTCATCAGATGGGTCTGGATGAAGATACAATTCGGTTTAGTGAACCAGCTTGTTATTTCTCTCTAGTTGAGTCGATTAATCTCATTCTCTTTTTAAACGGTTCAAAGTTTGAAGTTGAAGAAGTTAAGGTAGAGAAATATCTTCCTCATCTAGCCCCATCAGAAACGCACGTGGCCTGGTCAGCTCACCCCATGCCGGTTCCCTCCACATACCCCTCCATTGGATCTGTCCATTTCTGCCAAAAAGTCAGTTCTAAAGTTACTGACCCACCATTTACATCGGTTAGGTCAGCGCTGAAGTCCACCTCCATTCTCCCAGCTGCAGGACCTAAAACCATCCAACCATCCTTGGACAAAACCATCCAAGTCCCCATCCCTGAGCCCTTGGGCCAAAATGGCTGCCATGCCTAAGTCCTCTCCAGAGAGGACCTATGGCTGATAGACTTTTGGTCAGAACCTAATTCAGCCCCTGACCAGAGTCCAGACTCCACTCCTGTCTCCATCCCGAGCCCAGCACAAAAACCAGTTCCAGAGACCGCTCCAGCCCAACAGGGTGTAGTACATCCTCTGCCGTAGTGGCCAAGCGAAGCCCCCAGGTGAAGGCCACGGAGGCAGCACCGCCCTGGCCCCCTGAATTACCGGCGCTGCCTTGGCCCCCTGAGCTGCCCAATCCGCCCTGGAGGCTTCCCGTCCCACTGAACCATGTCCTTGTCAGCTTCCAGAGCACCCACCCTTCCACCCTTCCACCCTTCCACCCTTATGGATGTTATACGGAGAGAGGTCGCGCCTGCCGGGAGGGCAGGATACTGTAACGTTTGAGTTTTGTTCTGTTTGGTTGTTCATGTCTAGAGTTTGTTTTTCATTGGTCACGTGTTCTCTTTGTTAAGTTTTTCCAGCCACTTGTTTGTATCCATGGTTTCTGTTTTGATTAGTGTTTGAGTTCAGCTGTGTTTAATTAATTAGTCCTGTATTCCTCCGTTCTTGGTTTAGTTAGTTTTAGTTTTTATTTAATTCCAGTTAATTTCACCAAGTGCAACAAGTTCCTGGATCAACATCTTTTTTGATCCTGGAAAAACATTCCAATCAGATTTGAGGGAGAAGCTTACATTTCATGTCAAGTTTAGGCTCATGGTTAGGTGCTTCTATGTCAGCATTATTTACTTATTTCCCTCTGATTTTATAAGGATAAGGTAGGGATATGGTTAGGATTAGATTTTCGGACAGGAGTGTTTTTCCAGGATCAACAAAATATGTTTACCAAAGAATCAAAATAACTGGGCAAAATCAGGACATGCAATAAGCTAAGTGCTTCAACTTAAACTTATTTCATTTTAACGTTTCTAATACTTAAATGTTATTTTATTTCATCTTTATTTTAATTACTAGAAATGTTTTTAATAGATTTAGTTTTAGTTAACAATAATAACCCTGGTTTGGTTGTTATTAGTCTAGTTGGTGGCAGTGTTGAATGACAAAGTCCTGATCAGGTGTGTGTGCCTGTGTTTGTGATCAGCAAGTGAATTTAATCCCTTTCTAACTGTCAGAGTACAAATTTGACCAGAGGGCATGACTGATGTTTGCACACAATAATTTGGCATCATAAACTGATGGATGTGTGATGTTGCACTGTAATGATACAATCTGTAGCCCTGCAGAGAACAGAGGCTGTGTGCGCTGATTGCCATGTGTAAATATCACATCATGGAGGGCAAAACGGGCCCGTGGCTCTCTCCGACAGTCAGGATTAATGCCGGAGCTTATCATGTACGATTGAAATTGAGAAAAGAAAAAGAATAAGTGAAAGAAAAGGGGATTATGACGGTGGAGGAGAGAAGTGACAGAGTGTGTGTGCGATCATTAAATTACACATTCGAGATTGCATTAGCGGAGTGCTTTGGGGATGCATTAGTCAATATGTCACTCTTCTGAATAGACTAGAGAGAGAGGACTTTTTAGTGTGGGGTGGGCACATTCTGCCATCATCTTCTTAATGAGTATTTTTCTCCTTTTGGGGAAAAAATTAAAATAAGAACATAAAACAACAGAACATTCACCTGATAATGACAAATCTGTCCAAATTAACTCACCCACATGTTGTTCCAAACAAGATTGTGTGGAATTCAAATTTGAATTTGCAATACTTTTTCAATTTAATTTTAATCAATGAAATTTACAAATAATTTGTATTGAGGTAGCAACTGCAATTGAACTGAACTGCAATTTGAATTTGAATGAAAGAAAGTAGAATTAAAATGAACTGAAATTTCAAAAAAATAAGGGAACTAATTTTTAACTAGAAAAGCAAAGTTTGTCAAATAATCTTTAAATGTTTACTTGAGAAAAAAAAGTTTAAAAAGCCTTGACATTAGATAGACAGACAGATAGTCTGTGCTATTTTGCATTGTGAGTATTTGCAGCGTGTTTCTGTATTTGGTTGTGTTGTGAGTATTTGCAGTGTGTTTCTGAATTTGGTTGGTTTGTGAGTTTTTGCAGTCCGTGGATCTATTCCTATTAAGAACACTTTCCTGGTTAACCAAATACAAACATTAAAAAAGAAGATTCTGGGAACCAAAAACTAACGTTAGAATAACATTAGTTTTGTTAGAATAATGTTCTATAAACCAAAAACTAACTTTTATTTCCGTTAAGAAAACTTTCCTCGCTAACCAAAAACTAACATTCTATTTCCGTTAACTTTTCCGTTAACAAGAAAACTTTCCTGGCTATCCAAAAACGAACCTTAAAAAAGAACATTCTGGGAATGCCTTGCTAACCAAAAACATACCTTAAAGAAGAACATTATGGGAACCAAAAACTAACATTCTGGGAACCAAAAACTAACGTTAGAATAATGTTAGTAGAACCTTAAAATAACGTTATTGGAACGTTAAAATAACGTTAGGAGAATGTTAGAATAACCTTTAGGAACGTTAAAATAATATTAGGGGAACAATACAATAACGTTACAAAATGTTAAAATAACATTTGTCGTTGAGTCATAGCCAATGTTGTCTTGAAGGCAACTTCAACTAACATGAGATTTTGGCAAAATGACAGAAAAAACTGTAGCACCTACATCGCTACAATAAACTTAACCTGTAAGTTGATTAAAATGTAATGATGCACTTACTGCCTCAGATGCGGCCGTTCTAATGACAGAAAAAAAACACCACATTCACTGGTCAAAAACTTCGTAACTTCATTTGAACTTGATTTTGGTAAAATGTTAATACAATTACACATGCAAGTATATGATCATATATAAAGCCACCATATCAACTTTATGTGGACGTTAAAATAATGTTAGGGGAATGTTAGAATAATGTTATACAAACCAAAAACGAATGTTCTATTTCCTTTAAGAAAACTTTCCTGGCTAACAAAAAGCAAACTTTAAATAGAACGTTCTGGAAAACCAAAAACTAACGTTAAAATATCGTTAGGAGAACGTTAGAATAATGTTATAGAAACGTTAAAATAACGTTAGAATGAATTTATGGGAATGTTAGAATAACGTTCTACAAACCAAAAACTAACATTCTATTTCCGTTAAGAAAACTTTCCTGACTAACCAAAAACAAACCTTAAACCCCCTTTCTGGGAACCAAAAATAATGTTAAACTAAGGTTAGAATAACCTTAAAAGAACATTAAAATAACATTAGAGGAACGTTACAAGAACATCAAAATAACATTACAGGAACGTTAAAATAACGTTAGTGGAATGTTAGAATAATGTTCTACAAACCAAAAACTAACGTTTTATTTCTGTTAAGAAAACTTTCCTAGCTAACCAAAAACATACCTTAAAGAAGAACATTATGGGAACCAAAAAGCTAACGTTCTGGGAACCAAAAACTAACGCTAGAATAACATTATGGGAACGTTAGAATAATGTTAGAATAACGTCAAAATAACAGAGGAATGTTACAATAATGTTAAAAGAACGTTAAAATAACAGGAACATTAAAATAACATTAGAGGAACGTTAGAATAACCTTATAGGAACGTTAAAATAACATTGGAGGAACGTTACAATAATGTTACAAGAACGTTAAAATAAAATTACAGGAACATTAAAATAATATTATAGGAATGTTAAACTAACGTTATAGGAACGTTCTCCAACGTTAGAGGAATGTTAAACTAATGTTAAAGGAACGTTTGAATAATGTTCTACAAACCAAAAACTAACATTAGAGGAACGTTAAAATAACATTATAGGAACGTTAACTGACGTTAGGAGAACGTTAGAATAACCTTATAAGAACGTTAAAATAACAGAGGAACGTTACAATACCATTACAAGAACGTTAAAATAACATTATAGGAACGTTAAAACAATGTTATAGAACGTAAAACTAACATTAGGGGAATTTTAGAATAACGTTCTACAAAACAAAAACTAACGTTTTATTTGTGTTAAGAAAACTTTCCTGACTAACCAAAAACGTCTCAGGTTACGTATGTAACCATGGTTCCCTGAGAACAGGGAATGAGACACTGCGTTTGACACGCTTTGGGGAACGTCATCACATGAACCGGTGTCTGAAAGCAATTATCAAATTTCACCAATCCTATTGGCCGGCGACAGCCTATGACGTCATAATAGATGCGACCCGGAAGTATAAAAGAAGCGCCTAGAGAAGCAGTCAGTACCTTATCGTCTGAAGGGACTGTCAGCAGGCAGCCCTGATGCATGGCAGGAAACGCAGTGTCTTGTTCCCTGTTCTCAGGGAACCATGGTTTACATACATAACCTGAGATGTTCCCTTTCGAAAGGGAACTCAACACTGCGTTTGACACGCTTTGGGGAACGATATACCCACGCCACCATGTTTGAGGGGGGTGCATGCCAAAAAATGGTTAGACAAATGCCAAAACCACTCTATGGGCCATACATAGGGTGTCAGTGACAGCATTCCCTATGGCCAACAGCCCAAGCTATAAGCCTCAAAGAGGCCTTCCACAGAAGTTCCTGGAACGTTCAGAGACGGTCACGATGTGGAGTTTTTTTAAGGTTTGGGGGATGTTATTTGATGGACCTTCAGGGAACATTCAGGACGTTCTGGGAATGTTTAGGGGACTATTATTATAGGACATTCTGGTAATTTCCCAAATGTCCTCCTTTTAACGTTCTCACGTGACCATAAAATAACCAAAATAGAACGTCCCCCTAAAATCATATCAGGAACGTTATTAAATGACCAACAGAGGACCATGTGGGAATGTCCCAAATATCCTCTTTTGTAACGTTCTTATGTGACCATAAAATTAACCAAATTGGAATGTCCCCCTAAAGTCATATAAGGAACCTTGAACTGCCAAAAGACCAAAAGACTACCAAAAGAGGACGTTTTAGGAACGTCCCTAATGTTCTGTAAAGGTTCAGAATTTGTCACCTTTAGAGAACTTTTAGGCAATGTTGCGCAAGGTCACAAGAACGTCGCCTTCTACGTGGGTGTTTTATAGAAAATAAATGTTTGAAGTCACCATTATGGAGGTGAGCGTTTGCTTTAGATGGGCTCTTGATTCTTTACATTTTAACATTAGATTTTCTCTGGCTGTTTTAACTGTGTTTCCAAAACATGATTGTTATAGTAAAAAAAATACAAGAGAAATTCTGATCAGATTAGTTTGGTTTAGTGATGATGATTCAATCATCATGGAATGTCTAGATTCACTGATCCTTTCCAGAAAATAAACTCTCGAGTGTATCAACTGATAGTTTTGCATTAATTAATGGTTAGGTTTTTAAAAAAAAAAAAAAATCATTATACTGACTTGAGTTTTAAGCGATGTCTTTTAGACTCACACAGACATCATGAATCAGCGTCTGAACCTCAATAATGGTGACAATAAACAAAAATCTTTTTTCTGACTTTAGTAGCTTGTTTTGTGATGCTCAGAACTAATCTGTTTATCTGAAAATGTTGTCACCATTGTTGAGGTTCATACGCAGAATCTTGACGTCCAGATGAGCCTACATGAATAACGTTTGTCTACGGTTGAATAATTTCTGCACAATGATAAAAACTTTAAAAATATCATTATTATTTTATGTATTATCTATGGAAGCTCTGAACCGCATGATGAAAACAAAAAACAAAAAAAAAAACCATATCTTGTTATTTTGACATATTAAGTCATTATTATTTCATGTTTGCCGGCTAACACACACAGTGGCACGGCAGTAATGTGTTAGCTCACAACTCCAGCTTTTACTGCAATCGCTGGGGTTTCGAATCCGCCTTTTGCCGAGTTCGCTCTTCTCTATTTTCCCATCACATATAAGAAAGGCATTTATTTTCAATACAAATGAAAATAATGTTCTAAAAGTGGAAATAACCTGCCTAACGAGTGTTTAATAACATTAAAAGTATTTATTGGGTCGGGTTAGCAGCATGTTCTCTCTTCGATATTAGCCACTAGAGGGCAGAATAAGACACGGAATCAATTAAAGAACGCAATAGTTATGTTGACCTACTGTTACACGTTGGTGCTCCAAAATCCCAGAGGTTTATCATGGGCATTTGCATTCATTCCAGGCTAACCTTTATTGAGGTTAAATTTGTGCAGCCCATAAATTCTCATAAATACTCTATAGGCGTTTATTCTATGTAGTTTTCATAACACTGGATATTCTACTAATTCATACTTTTCTACTAATCCATACTTCTAATACGCAGCCTAATAATTTATTTATTTAGCAATTACATAACCATAGAGATTTGTGCTAACTGCTAGTATTGCTCTTTCAGCCAGCTTCATAGTTTATCTTTTAACTTTTCACAAGCCATTAACGGAGTGTTTATTTACAATAAGTGCAAATAGCTTATAGTCCCTTGTTAACAAACACTCTGTACACTAACTCCAATGTCTGGTTGGGCCACTCAAGTTGAAAAAGGGGACAGGTGTAATTCAGCGTTTCCGTGGCGCAACAGTTGCGTGTGGGGTCGAATCCGCATTTTGCCGAGCTCGCCCAATAACAGAGCTCACTCCTATTTTATCATCACATACATTTTCAATAAAATGAAAATAATGTTCTAAAAGTGGAAATAAACTGCGAACGAGTGTTTAATAATATTAAAAGTGTTTATTGGTTAGGGGAAGGTGTAGGGAGGGTTTTTATTCTCCCAATAAGGCAGCATCCATTGAATAATTTTAATAAACATATATAATCATTTACACTCTATGATATTGCATCCCGTTAACGTACAAAAATACTGAGGTGCAAATAGTATCTGCCAATACAATGTACAGCATCGAATTACTTCTTGCAAAGAACTGCTACTTTTACATGGTGTAAATGGAATACATCGCTAATTTCACTTAGTGTAAATAGCATCTACAGTAGGGGCGTCAAACTCATTTTAGTTCGAGGGCCGGATTGGAAAAAATTAATCATATGCGGGCCGAATTACCTTTTTCTTATAATAGCCTTAGTGCGCTGATAGTTGCATTAATATTAACCATATAAACAACAAATTAATTTGCAAGAAAACTGTATTTGTTTTTACAGCGAAAAGACTATTAGATTTTTTAAATAATTCCATATTTAATATTTTTTATTAGCACCTATTTTGATTTTTCATGGCCAATTCCAATTTTTATTAGAAGCAAATCGTCCGATTCTGATACTGGATGCAGATTTTTTTTAAAGCAAATTTATTTGTTGTTTATTTTTTCACAGGCCAAACTAGCCTTAAACAAAAAATATGTGTAGCTCTTTGATATTAGAGGCAAACACTGCATTTTTATCATAATCCCAACAATGATGTTATGCACATGAGCATGAGCAGTTGTTTTTAATTTTCCATGGTTACCGCTATACACAAAACGGCGCTTTTTACTACTACTTTATACGGAGATAAGAGGAAAAGCCATCAAAACTTTTCCGAAGACAGTTCCCTTCAGAGATACATTCATATCAACCCCACTGTAATATTTATATTATTCTTCCTATTTTTCGCGAACAGTGAGCTTGTGCATGGTACAGTATTTGCTCTGCTGGCGCATCTGTTCTCCTCTTTGTGTCCGTATTCAGCGTGTGCCTGTGTTAAAGTCCTGTTTACAGACTTTGTAAATACACAAATTAAATTTTGGGAAATTATTACAAAGCAGTTTGTTTGCAAGCCTGGAATAAAGAACATTAAAAAAAATGCTTTTGGCCCCTGGACTAGTGCATCTCTATTTTTTATTATAGTTCAAATCAGATTGGACACTGGGCCATAAGTTTGACACCCCTGATCTACAGCTTTTTGCACTGTAATTTTTTTTATTTACTATGGGCTATGGGCTACACAAACCTCAATAAAGGTTAGCCTGGAACGAATGCAAATGCCCATGATAAACCTCTGGGATTTTGGAGCACCAACGTGTAACAGTAGGTCAACATAACTATTGCATTCTCTAATTGATTCCGTGTCTTATTGCCCTCTAGTGGCTAATATCGAAAGAAGAACATGCTGCTAACCCGACCCAATAAATACTTTTAATGTTATTAAACACTCGTTAGGCAGGTTATTTCCACTTTTAGAACATTATTTTTATTTGTATTGACAATAACTGCCTTTCCTATATGTGATGGGAAAATAGAGAAGAGCGAACTTGGCAAAAGGCGGATTCGAAACCCCGGCGATTGCAGTAAAAGCTGGAGTTGCAAACCAACACACAACTGTTGCACCACTAAAGACGATAAATAATATATGTCTTTTATTGCAGTTGATACACAATAACACGTTTTATATATATACTTATATATACTTATGTCGAAATAACGGCTTAATATCTTGAAATAACGAGATATTATGTCGTAATAACGACTTATGTTGAAAAAACAAGATATGGTTTCGTTTTTTTTTTTCACCATGCGGTTCAGAGCTTCCGTACTACAACAGCGGACTACATTGGTTCCGGACTACAACAACATGAAAAAAAATACAATATTCAGAGATCAGTGAATAAAGCCACTGTATGAGAATAAAATCATCAGCAATAAACAACAAAATCCACTTAATCAGATTTTTTTTTGTAATAACTGTACTTTAGAAACACACAGTTACAACAACTGAAAAAAATAAATAAATCTAAAATGTCAAGGGTCAGGAGCTCAAATAAAGCAAGCGCTTACCTCAGTAATGGTGACATTTATAAATTTTAATAAAACATCATCACCTCATTAAGACATTTTGTATGAAAGAAATAAAGTCAGAGTGGTTTGTAATAAGTGAAGATGCTGAGATCTAGAGAGATCTGTTTAATGTTTAATGTTCTGTTTCTGTTATCTGAGTTTTGAGAGGTTACCATTGTGCTGAAGAGTAGAGCCTGTGCTTCAGTCAGTGATGAGCTGAGAAACACTGATGTTTTACTGCATGTTCTTTTATTTAAAGACAGTACTGTATCACTGCATCAGCAACTATACAGTTAGTGACATATACTCATGCATGTGCTGTTGTCAACTAACGATTTATTGCAAAAGATTTGCATTAAAAAAGAAAGTTTCATAATAATTCAGAAAATACCTGTAAAGAGATCCTTTTTTTTTTTTTTGTAAGACATTTAAAAAAAAAAAAAAAAGCTCTAATTTTCAATTCAATTTTTTTGATAAGGGCAGCAGGGACGTTCTGGGAACATTTCCAAATAAAATATGGTTCCTTAAATGTTCAGAGAACATCTTGAATGTTCTGTGAAGGTCCACCAAAAAACGTCCCCTAAACCTTAAAGGGGGGGTATAATGCTATTTCATGTATTCTGATTTATTTACACTGTTAAAAGTTTTAAAACACAAGTTGGACGAATAACAGAGTATTTCTGTGCCAAAAATTCTCTTTCAAATCCTTACAGGATTCGAGATCTTTTTTTCGAGTAGGGGCATGAGTGATGTAAACGGGGGCGGAATTCCTTGTACGGGCACTTCTCCCGGAAGGGCACGTGCGCACACACGTTGACCAGAGCGAGAGAGCAAGAGCACGCCCATCAACGTGCATTCGGGTTTACGGAAGTCGTCGGCAGCGCTACACACACACAGGTCACAGGACTTCACGAAATCAACAATGTCACCAAAGAAGTGTGTTTTTGGTTGTGAGGGAAAGATAACCTTGCTTCCCAAAGAACCCAGTGTTAAGTGGAGCTGAGAGTTTTGTGCTCACACAATACATTGATGCACTCTCGACATTTGTTATTAAAATAACCATAAAACTGATAGTTGCAATCACTTTTTTATTGTTTAAAATGAATGGAGAATATCTCGTGTTTTTCCGTGCCTGCTCGAACCCTCAGGATTGGCACTTATGGTTTCATAAACAAGGCCCAGTTCTACACTGGATTTACAGATTGTTTGAAACTGAAAGATAGAGCAGTCACAGCGATAATGATCCCAGTCATGAGTCAGAACCGCAGGTGGTGAGTAAAACTGCTTCAAATGTCTGTTTTGTTGGCAATCGACGCCTAAGTGCATATAATGTAAACAACATGAATGTAGTGAGTTCATAAATTCATTATTCATCATTCACTACGCTATATTCATTATAGTGATTCAAAAGTTATCCAGGTATAATGCAATGGTGTATTGTGTGTGTTTAAATACATCTGTTTAGCTGACCATTGATAGCTTGCAGACGATCGCTACACAAAAGCTGCGCATGCTCGTGACAGCTCGTCAATCTTTAGCTCCGCTCACAGGACACGCCTCCAGGCGCTCAGCTGTTTTCGGAAATACTCGGTACAGCGTATGTGTCTTTTATAAATATGATAAAACTAAAGACTTTTTGGAGATAAGAAGGATGCACTACTACTCTATAGGTACTCAAGATTAACATGAGATTGGCAGAAACTGTGTGATACCCCACTTTAAAAGAACTCCACATCGTGACCGTCTCTGAACATACTGGGAACGTTACTAGGCAATGTCCTTAACACCAGTGGGGACGTTCTGAGAATGTTCTGGGAACATAAAATTTCCAGTGGGGGCGGGACCCGAGCCACGAGGAACGCGAGCTGGGCCGAGCTGCTCTCCTCAAAGAAGGCTCGGCGGGAGCGCAGCGTTCTCAGCAGGAGAAGCTCGCAGTGCTCGCAGGCAGCCCCCTCGAGAGCTGCCTGGGCGTGCTGCACTCTCAAACAAACAACGCACAACGCCCCGTGATGAAACGAGGGCAGGGATGAACACACTTCCTTAACTGTTGTTCGCTCGCTATCATAATATATATATATATATATATATATATATATATATATGTGCTTGTGAAAGACAGACAACAATAAATAGGACACACGATTTCACATATAGCGCTTGTTGAAGGCACAGAAGCTGAATGAATGGGTTTTCGGGTAGACTTTATAGTTTCCTGGTTGGTGACGTCACCCGCCTATGACATTCCGTCACTCCATTGGACTGATTTCATACATGCTTCACAACGTAATCACGCAGAGGCGTTTCCGCAGCGTTTCGACACAGCTCGAGTTCCCTTGAAAGGGAACTAACGTTAGAATAATGTTAGAAGAAAGATAGAATAACGTTATAGGAATAATAAAATAATGTTATAGGAACACTGAAGTAACGTTAGGGGAACGTTAGAATAACATTAGAATAATGTTCTACAAACCAAAAACTAACATTCTATTTCTTATGAGAAAACTTTCCTGGCTATCCAAAAACAAACCTTAAAAAAGAACGTTCTGGGAACCAAAAACTAACTTTCTGGGAATGTTCTGGGAACCAAAAATTGGTTATAGGTAACGTTATTGTTACGTATCCGGCGCCTGCTGGTTCACCATTTCAGTGCACACACAGTTACACATCACTCTGGACTACATTTCCCATAATTCCCCATCTAGGAACCAATCACACACTCGCATCTGTTTCCCATCAGTGGACCCTTTATAAGCTGCACCCAGACACACACACAGGGTTGAGTATTGTTTAGTTGTATGTTTTCCTTGGTAATCCTTGTACCTAGTTTAGCCTTGCCTTGTTTTTGACCCTGGACTATTTATTCCTTGTCTGATGATCGTTTGCTGCCTACCTTGACCATTGCCGGTGACATTGATTAAACTCTTCTGCCTTGCCCTTATGTTTCTGTTTGCTGGTGTTTGACCCTTGACCCTGACTGCAGTTCGTCATCGAACCCGACTTGAGTAGGCAAAAGCTCACATTTGATGGCATCTGGCACTTTGGAGAGGTGTTCTCTACACAGATGAATCCCGGTTTTCACTGTACAGGGTAAATGGCAGACAGCGTGTATGGCGTCATGTGGGTGAGCAGTTTGCTGATGTCAACGTTGTGGATCGAGTGGATCGAGTGGCCCATGGTGGCGGTGGGGTTATGGTATGGGCAGGCAAATGTTATGGACAACGAACACAGGTGCATTTTACTGATGGCATTTTGAATGCATAGAGATACCGTGACGAGATCCTGAGGTCCATTGTTGTACCATTCATCCACGACCATCACCTCATGTTGCAGCATGATAATGCCTGGCCCCATGTTGCAAGGATCTGTACACAATTCCTGGAAGCTGAAAACATCCCAGTTCTTGCATGGCCAGCATACTCACCAGACATGTCACCTATTGAGCATGTTTGGGATGCTCTGGATCGGCGTATACGACAGCGTGTTCCAGTTCCTGCCAATATCCAGCATCACAGCCATTGAAGAGGAGTGGACCAACATTCCACAGGCCACAATCAACAACATGATCAACTCTATGCGAAGGAGATGTGTTGCACTGTGTGAGGCAAAAGGTGGTCACACCAGATACTGACTGGTTTTCGGACCCCCCCAATACAGTAAAACTGCACATTTTAGAGTGGCCTTTTATTGTGGCCAGCCTAAGGCACACCTGTGCAATAATCATGCTGTCTAATCAGCATCTTGATATGCCACACCTGTGAGGTGGATGGATTATCTCTGCAAAAGAGAAGTGCTCACTAACACAGATTCAGACAGATTTGTGAACAATATTTGAGAGAAATAGGCCTTTTGTGTCTTTGAGTTCAGCTCATGAAAAATGGGGGCAAAAATAAAAGTGTTGCGTTTATAATTTTGTTCAGTGTAGGAACGTTAAACTAACGTTAGAATAACGTTAGAGGAACATTAAACTAATGTTAGGGGAACGTTAGAATAATGTTCTAAAAACCAAAAACTAACGTTTTATTTCCGTTAAGAAAACTTTTCTGGCTAACCAAAAACAAAACTTAAAGAAGAACGTTCTGGGAACCAAAAATTGTTAGCTGGAAATGTTTCATGTATTTGAGAAGCGGAAAAGAATGTCTTAGTCTAGTGTTTGTCGTTGAGTCATAGCCAATGTTGTCTTAAAGGCTGTGCGTAGCACTTCAACTTCAACTAACGTAAGACGTAATGACAGAAAAAACTGAGTGCCAACATAGCTATAATAAACAGGGTGCAACGAGCACACTCAGGCCCTAAAGGGAGCAGCCAGAAAAATGGAGTGCAGCTGGAAGAAAACAAAACTAGACATTTTTCGCATTTCGTGGAGAGAGAGAATGATTGAGTACAGAAAGGCCTTAAAAACTGCTAGAGCTGCCTATTTTTCAAATCTTTTAGAAGAAAATAAACACAACCCTATGTATTTATTTGATACAGTGGCTAAATTAACAAGAAATATAGCTTCAACTTCTGATGTTTTCAAACAGCACAGCAGTAATGACTTTATGAACTACTTTACTTGCAAGACTGACAATATTAGAGAGAAAATTATAACCATGCAACTGTCTACTACAGTATCACGTCAGACAGTGCATTGTAGTGTCCCTGAGGAAAAATTCAGTTCATTCGCTGCTTTAGGAGAGGAAGAATTGTCTAAACTTGTTAAATCATCAAAATCAACAACATGTATGTTAGACCCTATACCGACTAAACTATTGAAAGAGGTCATAGATCCTTTTCTTAATATCGTTAATTCATCTTTATCACTAGGATACGTACCAAAAACTTTTAAGATGGCTATTATTAAACCTCTTATTAAAAAAACACAACTTGATCCTAGAAAATTAGTCAATTACAGGCCAATCTCAAATCTCACTTTTCTGTAAAAAATACTAGAAAAGGCAGTATCATCACAACTATGTTCCTTTTTTTAGAAAGAAATGGTATCTGTGAGGATTTCCAGTCAGGATTTAGACCGTACCATAGTACTGAGACTGCTTTCACTAGAGTCACTAATGATTTGCTCTTATCATCAGATGGTGGTTGTATCTATCTATTAGTGTTACTGGATCCTAGTGCTGCATTTGACAGTATCGATCACAACATTCTTTTAAATAGACTCGAAAATGATGTTGGCATTAGTGGAATTGCATTGTCATGGTTCGAATCATACTTATCTGACCATTATCAGTTTGTAGTAGTAAACGAAGAGATGTCATATCAATCACAAGTTCAATATGGAGTACCGCAAGGCTCAGTACTAGGACCGTTGCTTTTCACTCTGTACATGCTACCCTTGGGAGATATCATTAGGAAGCATGGTGTTAGTTTTCACTGTTACGCTGATGATACTCGGCTCTATATTTCTTCGCGCCCTGACGAAACTTAGCAATTCGCAAAAATTACCGAATGCATAGCTGATATAAAATATTGGATGACCAGTAATTTCCTATTACTAAATTCAGGAAAAACAGAGATTCTAATTTTTGGACCAAAAACTTCTTCATGCAATAACCTAGAATACTGTCTATGTCTACACTTGATGGCTGCTCTGTTAAGTCTTCATCGTCAGTTAGGAACCTGGGTGTGCTCTTTGACACCAATCTTTCATTTGAAGGCCATGTTTCTAGCATCTGTAAAACCGCATTCTTCCATCTTAAAAATGTATCTAAACTACAACATATGCTCTCAATGAAAAATGCAGAACAGTTAGTTCATGCGTTCATGACCTCAAGGCTAGATTACTGTAACGCTCTACTGGGTGGTTGTTCCACTCGCTTGATAAATAAACTACAGCTCGTACAAAATGCAGCAGCTAGAGTTCTTACTAGAACTAGGAAGTATGACCATATTAGCCCAGTTCTGTCAACACTGCATTGGCTTCCTGTTAAACATTGTATAGATTTTAAAATCTTGCTAATTACTTACAAAGCACTAAATGGTTTAGCTCCCCAGTACCTGAGCGAACTCTTAATGCATTATAGTCCTTCACGTCTATTGCGATCTCAGAATTCAGGCTAGTTGATAATACCTAGAATACCGAAATCAACCGCAGGCGGTAGATCCTTCTCCTATTTGGCACCTAAACTCTGGAACAATCTTCCTAGCATCTCTTTAACCTGGCATACACATAACACATTATCAATTTATATTCTCAAATCCGTTAAAGGATTGTTAGGCTGCATAAATTAGGTCAGCTGGAACCGGGAACACTTCCTATAACACCAGATGTACTCGTTACATCAGAAGAAGAATGGCATCTACGCTAATATTAGTCTCTCTGTTTATCCCGAGGTTTACCGTAGTCAGCCGGATGCGGGCCGAGGTGAGATCGAGGACCTGCGCCTTGACATGACCACAACGCAGCCCTGAAGTGTCAGCAGAGATTGAGTCAACTAGATCATCCACTGTGAAGGCCTTATCGACAAGACAGCCATTGGCATAGTTCCTTAACAAACCGTCTGTACCGCCATGATGAATACGATCCTCAACTGGATGGAACTGGAATAAATACTTTGACTGTTGCGATCGGACTTATGATAGCTGCCTGAATCATAACAAAGCACTGTTCGCCAGAGGATAACTGGCCCCCCGACTAAGCCTGGTTTCTCCCAAGGTTTTTTTCTCCATTTTTAACACCTGTTTGCCACCTGTTTGCCACCTGTTTGCCACCTGATGTCACCTGTTGGAGTTTGGGTTCCTTGCCGCTGTCGCCTTTGGCTTGCTTAGTTGGGGACACTTGACATTTGATATTCAACAGTGTTTTGATCTGCCTGCATTGACACCATTGTATGCGAACTGAACTGAGCTGGATGATGACATCACTGTTTACTCCAGTACTGAATTTACTTAAGATGGATATTGACACCATTTTAAGAGTTGCTGTGCAGCCAAAATTATATACCAGTTATCACTGTAAAGCTGCTTTGACACAGTCTGCATTGTAAAGAGCGCTATATAAATAAAGGTGACCTGACTTGACTTGACTTGACTTAAAAAGAACGTTCTGAGAAACCAAAAACTAACATTCTGGGAGACAAAAAAAACCCCCAAAAAACTCGTTAGAATAACGTTAGAGGAACGTTAAAATAACGTTCGAGGAATGTTAAACTAACGTTAGGGGAACGTTAGAATACCGTATTAAATACCGTATTAAAATAACATTCCTCTAGGATATATATTCTCTACTATTTCAAAATGGAAAAAAGTTTTTACAATATTTACATAATTACCATTAAATCAATATCCTAAGTGTGTGAGATTCAGTGTTAAACACATTTGAGTATTAATTTCTCAAAACCTTGAGTGTTTCAAATTGACACTTGACACTGTTTGTAAGCAACGCTTTGGTCAGTGTTTACTGAACACTATCAAAAATGGACCTGTATGTTCACTTGGAAAGTGTTTTTTTTTTAACACTCATGAGGCCTCATCCAAAAGGGTTGTACCTAGTCTCTTAATGAGTCATGGGTGTGTTTTGGGCGTAACGTGCAATAAACCAGAGTGTCATCTCCCATTTCCTTTAAAAGACTGGTGCGCTTGCACCAGTGGATTGCTATTTACATGGCGGAATATAGACACTCTCAACCTGACGAGTCAGTTTAAATACATGTGTGTATTGCCACGATTGGTCAAATAATTACCCAATTTCATTCGTCATTACTGCAAACAGGTAATTCTGATACATGCAATGACTATGCATTATGACATGTAGGCATTTTTATCTTTATGTACACAATAATAATCTTTTACATTGTAATCCTTTTATTTTTAATATTTGGCATTTTTGTGTGCTGCTGCCCTTGTGTGTAACAAGCAGAGTGTACGCGCGTTGTGCACCCACCTATAGGAGCATATTACTAACGCGCCCTTTAAATAACAAAAAATGTATGATAGGGCGCCATGGTGTCAAATCTCCTAACATTATTTTTGGTGTGCAGATAGATAAATGATAGATTTATAGAAGATTTAAATTGTTTTGCGGTGTACAATAAAAGAAAAAAGAAAGAAAGGGAGCAAGAAAGAAGAAAAGGGCTAGAAAAAAACAAAACATTGTTTTGACAGATGTGTTTGCATCAGATGCATGCCACACAGGATTTGGTGTCACAGATCTCTCTTAATTATCTCTCTCTGAGCCGCCCTGTTTGTTTCTCTGTCTAATGAGTTAGATGGGGATTAAGCACTATGCTCAGGGCCAATTAGCTCACCCAGTCCCCAACGCCCACCACTCTCCGCCCCATGCAAACAGACAGTGTCTGAGAGAGAGAAGAAAGGTATTAAGATGAGCACTTATCCTCATATTTACCTTCACTCTGTAAAAACAAGATGCAGAAGAGCTCTTTTCAAAAAGGGCAAGACGAGTGAGCACTCGAGTGTTCAGAGAGACAACTAGAAGTGTTCCAGCTGTGATGCTGAAGGGCAGAGAGGAAGACTCTGAGACTTATACAAACAAATATGGAGCATCAATGGAGTGAATTAACAACAAAATGCCACTTGCGATAAAAGACAGTTGCGTCTTCTTAGACACTCCAAAATAAAACATACATACGTCAGTCACAGTGAGAATGCCTGATGCTGTTTGTCATGTAATACATGATCCAGCTCAGAGTGATGACATATCAGCCTTAGAATGAAAAGATTATAGCTTGATATCAGTGTACTTTTTTTTTTTCTGTACAGCTGCTCACAGTTGATATAGTAGATAATTATATGTCAAGTGTGGCTCTATCGCATACATTTTAATACATTTGTACAGAAAATAACATTATTAAGATATTGACAGCATATAAAATGTCAGCATTTTGCATCGAACTAATTTAGAGATGTACAAATGTTTATGAATGATTTAGGTTCATAAAATATTAAAGTGCATTCTATTTATCAAATCTTTCAATTCATGAATATTTATATATATACAGTATCTCACAGAAGTGAGTACACCCCTCACATTTTTGTAAATATTTTATTATATCTTTAATACTTCTTTAAAGTAGTGAGTGTACAGCTTGTATAACAGTGTAAATTTGCTGTCCCCTCAAAATAACTCAACACACAGCCATTAATGTCTAAACCGCTGGCCACAAAAGTGAGTACACCCCTAAGTGAAAATGTCCAAATTGGGCCCAATTAGCCATTTTCTCTCCCCGGTGTCATGTGACTCGTTAGTGTTACAAGGTCTCAGGTGTGAATGCGGAGCAGGTGTGTTAAATTTGGTGTTATCACTCTCACTCTCTCATACTTGTTACTGGAAGTTCAATATTGCACCTCATGGCAAAGAACTCTCTGAGGATCTGAAAAAAAGAATTGTTGCTCTACATAAAGATGGCGTAGGCTATAAGAAGATTGCCAAGACCCTGAAACTGAGCTGCAACACTGTTGGCCAAGACGGTTTAACAGGACAGGTTCCACTCAGAACAAGCCTCGCCATGGTCGACCAAAGAAGTTGAGTGCACATGCTCAGCGTCATACCCAGCGGTTGTGTTTGGGAAATAGACGTATTGAAGGGGTGGGGGGTCAGCCTGTCAGTGCTCAGACCATATGTCGCACACTGCATCAAATTGCTCTGCATGGCTGTCGTCCCAGAAGGAAGCCTCTTCTAAAGATGATGCACAAGAAAGCCCGCAAACAGGTTGCTGAAGACAAGCAGACTAAGGACATGGATTACTGGAACCATGTCCTGTGGTCTGATGAGACCAAGATAATCTTATTTATAATCTTATAAATAAGTTTTTTTATAGACTTATTTGGTTCAGATGGTGTCAAACGTGTGTGGCGGCAACCAGGTGAGGAGTACAAACACAAGTGTGTCTTGCCTACAGTCAAACATGGTGGTGGGAGTGTCATGGTCTGGGGCTGCATGAGTGCTGCTGGCACTGGGGAACTACAGTTCATTGAGGGAACCATGAATACCAACATGTACTATGACATACTGAAGCAGAGCATGATCCCCTCCCTTCGGAGACTGGGCCGCAGGGCAGTATTCCAACATTATAACGACCCCAAACACAACTTCAAGATGACCATTGCCTTGCTAAAGAAGCTGAGGGTACCTAAACCCTACTGAGCATCTGTGGGGCATCCTCAAACAGAAGGTGGAGGAGCGCAAGGTCTCTAACATCCACCAGCCCCAAGATGTCGTCATGGAGGAGTGGAAGAGGACTCCAGTGGCAACCTGTGAAACTCTGGTGAACTCCATGCCCAACCTCATTAATGTACACACAGCACCCCATATTGACAGAAAAACACAGAATTGTTGACATCTGAATACTTAGGACCAGGGTCTCAATACTTAGGACCATGTGATATTTCAGTTTTTCTTTTTTAATAAATCTGCAAAAATGTCAACAATTCTGTGTTTTTCTGTCAATATGGGGTGCTGTGTGTACATTAATGAGGGAAAAAAATTTACTTAAATGATTTTAGCCAATGGCTGCAATATAACAAAGAGTAAAAATTAAGGGGGTCTGAATACTTTCCGTACCCACTGTATAAATATATATATATATATTTATATATAGAGATTATGACCACCTTCCTAATATTGTGTTGGTCCCCCTTTTGCTGCCAAAACAGCCCTGACCCGTTGAGGCATGGACTCCACTAGACCCCTTAAGGTGTGCTGTGGTATCTGGCACAAAGATGTTAGCAGCAGATCTGTTAAATCCTGTGTGTTGCGAGGTGGGGTCTCCATGGATCGGACTTGTTGTTCAGCACCCCCACAGATGCTCATTTGGATTGAGATCTGGGGAATTTGGAGGCCAAGTCAACACCTGAAACTCTTTGTTGTGTTCCTCAGCATGGGAACCCTGACTGGTTTTCGGCTAGCCCCATACGCAACAAACTGCGATGCACTGTGTATTCTGATACCTTTCTATCAGAACCGGCATTAACTTCTTGAGCAATTTGAGCTACAGTAGCTCGTCTGTTGGATCGAACCACATGGGCCAGCCTTCGCTCCCCGCGTGCATCATTGAGCCTTGGCCACCCATGACCCTGTTGCCGGTTCAGCACTATTCCTTCCTTGGACCACTTTTGATAGATACTGACCACTGCAGACCAGGAACACCCCACAAGAGCTGCAGTTTTGGAGATGCTCTGACCCAGTCATCTAGCCATCACAATTTGGTCCTTGTCAAACTCGCAAACATTTTTCCTGCTTCTAACACATCAACTTTGAGGACAAAATGTTCAGTTGTTGCCTAATATATCCCACCCACTAACAGGTGCCGTGATGAAGAGATAATCAGTGTTATTCACTTCACCGGTCATAATGTTATGCCTGATTGGTGTATATACTACACTGCAAAGACTTATGTTAACTCAAAAAGCTAAGCAAGTAAGATGTGGCTAAGTAAATATACAGTAGTTGTAGTCTTTTCAACAATAGCAGCTTTTATGGAAATGTGTCGAAAATTAGCCATTTGCCCCCAGCTGCCACAAGGTCAGTTAACTGCACTTATATTAAATAGAATAGAATGTGCTGCAATCATATAACATGGAATTTTAAAAATCATTTTAAATCACTTGAATTACAACATCTGTGAACCTCATCAACACGAGCGAACAATAAACACAAAGCAATGCTACAAAAAAACATTCACTGTGAACATTTTTCACATAATTGTGCTGCAGGCCTCTGGGAGCGAATACAAAGTGCGTCTGTTCGGATTGTGTGAAAAAAAGAACAAAAAGCACAATTAAAACTACACATCTCATTGCTTTGAAATTAAGACAAATGAGTGGATAAATGGATGAATCAATTCATCAATACACACCATTTGGAGAGGTTGTGTGTGTGCTGCAGTGCCTGTTAATGTCGGGAACAGGAAGCATTCAGTTTAGCATTCTCTCTGCACCTCTCTTCACGCTGTAATGCCCTCAGTGCTACTCTGTGGGTTCTGGCCTCCTTGCTTGTCTAATTGGATCTGGTGATTGCCGGGTTTTGTCACACAAAGGGCTGATCTGCGCAAATTACAGGCCAGAGTGTAAGAGAGCGCAGCAGTCAGTGTCAGAGCTGAATTTCTGAGCCAAAGCAAACAAGAGTCTCTCCCTCATCTCTTTCACCTCAACTTTTGCTTAGACAAACACCACACATATTTTCTTTAGAAAATGTAAAAATTGATTCTCTAATTCAATTTTATTTTCATCATAAATACTGACTAAAACATACACTGGCAATTTGGTTGTTTTGAGCTTGTAAACCATTACTTTCTGAGTCAGTGTTTCTTCTCTTTGTAATTCGGGGATATTACGCTGACTGAGATGGTTCATCTGTTGTGAAATAAACACAAACACAATATACCATCAATAAGTAAAGACGCTGAATTTTTAAAATCCCACATAGGGAAGACATTCCTGTTCTTTTTCAAGCACGCACTGCTCAAAAATGCATTAGGTCACAAGAACAATAGATCGTGATGTGAATGAATGATATATTCAGAGATTGACATGTTTACCACCATAAACCAATACACAGAGAAAACACTGAAAGAAAGGGACTCTTGGAGCATTGGACTAGATTCAACAGATCAGGGGAAGCCTATAATTATAGCCAATGAACTATATTTACAAAATGACCCCCTATCGTTGACTTTCATTAAGGGGAAGATTTAAAGTGGACAGAACAAATACTAGAGCTGACACTTGCTATGCCAACAGACAGTACGTTATACTGCACTTCACTTTGCCCATTACTTTGTTTTTAGAGGAATAAAATCCATGTTTTTGTTGTAAGAACTATAAGAACTACTATTTTATTACATGTCTTTTCAACAGCAGCCAGGAATGGAAATCACATGGCCACCATGATTTTGCCAAGTAAGACATGTTCCTGGATCAACATAAATTATCCCTAAAATCAGAGGGAAATGATAGGTGAATAATACTGATGTAGAAGCACCTAAACCTGGTTGTAAGCCAAACTTGACATAAACTGTAAACTTGTCCCTTTAAATCTGATTGGTTGATTGCAATGTTGTTCCAGGATCAACAAAGTGTCAGATCTGTTTCTGTGTCTTGCGCTCTGTGGGACTTATGTTGATGTTTCTCTGTGCCTAGTTTCTGTGTTCTTTCCTGTGTCCTGTTTCCTGTGGACAGGTTGTAGTTTTGTAGTTTTTTCCTTTTTTTATTAGTCTGCTCCAGCTGTGTCAGTTTACCTTGTTTAGCTCATTAACCCCTCTGTATAAATAGCCCTTGTAGTCTCTAGTTCTCTGTCAGTCGTTGTTTGATGTCATGCAGGTGTCTGTGGTTCTCGTGTTTTCTTTGTTTTTTCTCAATGTTATTTTGTTCCTGATTTATGTTATAATTGTTTATTTTCATTAAATTCTCCCTGCAATTTGGATCTTCACCTCTGCCTGCTGTCTTTAATTCCTCCGTTCTGTGACACAAAGATGTTGATCCAGGAACATGTTTTACTTGGTGAAATGATGTTTACAGAAATGGTCCAATGTAATAATTTTGACAGGCAACTGAATTCATTTATTCACAAAAATAAAGTTTGTGACTATCATCATTGTGACCATCATTTGGAAATTTTCTACAGCATACAAATGATCATTCTATGTTAATTTGCCATAAATTTACCAATTTCACTTAAAAAAACTATTTTTTTTTTCTTCTTTACTCTATGAACAATTACAAACTAATATCTGGGCCCAAACAAGCTAGCTCCTAATTTTAGCTAATGTTTATATTTTGTATGTGTTTATGTTTATATGTTTATTGTTAGAAAAAACAACCTTTTAAAAAATATATTAAAAAAAAAAGAAAAAAGATCATTACATTTAGTTTGACCTCTGGAGGTTGGCAGTCATTATTTTCTAAGTGTGAAAATCCCCTTTAACTATTAAAAAATAAATAAATAAAAATAATTGTTCGATATTTCTTAATAGTACTATTCATATCTGTGGAGTTCTTTCTCCTCATAGATGATATATATATATATATATATATATATATATATACACATATATACATATTTCTGTGGAATTCTATAAACTGAAGTTTCACGTTCTTGTTCTTTTAACTTTGACGTTGCTGCGACCTGCCGGATAAATTAAAGCCATTTAAAGATGTCTAATGTGCCTGTCTGGGTCCTCCTCTATCAGCCCGGGGGAAAAGGGGGTGCTCCTAAAGGCGTGACCATCTGCTCCTCTTTTAAATTACATATCTTCACACACACACACGGTGGGCAGCAAAGATTTAATTAGTCATTTCCCGAGTGCTCAAGGTTAGTGTGCCTGAGAAAGAGCCTTATTGATCTCAGTAATTAACACAGAGAGACGGAGAGTGATGGACATTAGACTGAAATTTCGGAGAGAGGCTATGACCCAATTTGCATATTTATACTATTCACTACTTTGCTGATGATGGAAAAGTACATACATTTGTGTGCGTAGTACATACTAATTATTTAATTTAAGTACATACCAATATTTGGACAATACTATGTAATAAAAGTGCGTATTGAAACCACGAGAGTCTTACATTTATTGCATTTACAGTAAATCAATGGATTTGCATAACTCACTCACATATTGTAAACTCAAGTGTGTAGGCGCCCTAAAAACTGTGGCAGATTCGCCCTTGCATTCCTCAACATTTTTCAAAGTAAAATAAAAAAAATAAAAATAAAATCACCACAAATTCCTTTGTCTTTGTATAATGTCCTTCAAACACAGACATTACAGTAAACTGTCTGCTTCTACAGCCGGTTTTCTCTTCCAACTCAACAAGTGTGAAACAACAGCAAATTAAAGTTAAAAAATGTATAGCTAGCTCTGAATAATGCCACATTTAATACCACAGATATTTGAAGATAACTATCACATTTAAATACTGACGTTTACAAAGTGTTGGTCAAGCGTTTTTTTTGGCCATTGCCTTCTGTCTCACAGTTATTTCAGGTTTTTCAAGTTTAAAATAGATTAAAACACATCTCAATACCCTTGTGTTCTATTTCAGTGTACTGTGCTCTGCGAGTTTTTGAAAGCATCTGTACAATATGCCCCCTTACCAAGAGTTAAATATTGTTACAAGTTAGCTGTGAAACATTTTCAGACCTAGCAGAGAACAAGTTAAAACTGTGCACCGGATGCTGAGATGATGCAGAAACACTGAGAAACGCAGTAGGCATTCAGTGAAGTGACCTTTGCCTGTTCCTCCCTCTGGTCTCCTGCTGCAAAAATTGAGGTGAAAGTTCTATGGAAAAGGAGCGTGAAAGGAGGTTGCGTCCTGCATCCTGACCATTTCCCTCCGGCTAAAACCTCTCTTTTCTCCTGCCATATGTAACCATAGAAACACACATTCCAGACTCCTCCACACCTATTCTTTTTCTCCAGGGGCCAAAAGGGACAGCAATGTGAGCGGGATGGGGGTGGGGTATAACAGGCGAGAAATCTCTCTGCTGGACTCCGATTAAATTCATTTTCAGTCATCATCTTCCGGAGAGGCCCACCGCTCTAAGTTGTTTTTCACCCATGGTACCAGTCGTATCCATAATGCTGTGTTGCACGCTGAGACTAAGAGACTTATATAATGATTTATGAGCCCAGAAAATCATGTGCTTTTAGCCCGGAGCAAACATTTGTGTGTGTGTGTTTTTTTTTTTTGTTTTTTTTTTGATTACACTTCGTGAACTAATTTAATTTTCTGCTAAGTGCACACACGGACAGGCAGGTCATAAACATGCACACAGAAATTCGTTTTAGCATAATATATTCTCTGTCACCTTGCTTAGTCAAGGACATGAAAACCAGAGAAACAGAAATTCTCTGATCATCAGACGCTAAAAACTTCCAGACCTCTTTTAACAAGAACGATGAAAGGTGTATCTAATGCACGGGGAAAGCTGTCTGTTAAAGCTGAAGCTTTGTAAAAATACCTCCTATCCCAGCTTAATATACTGTACAGTGGCAACCAGGGCTGTTTCTGAACAACACCTAAGCAGAATCCTTCTAATAGGCTCTAACCCACCATGCATCTTTAAAGAGTATTACACATTTTCAACTTTATTTATTAACTTCAGAAAATTCAACAATATACAATCTAAAGAATAAATAACAATGCAAAGAGAAAATCAAAGACTATAGATATAGAAAGATGGTTCACTCCTATTACGGGAGAAACTGCAACGCGCAATGTGGCGGAATACGCCCTGGCTTCTAAGTAAAAGAGGCAATCGCTGATTGGTAAAGTCATTGCCATTAGAAGCTCCGATTTCCATAGAAACCTGAGACTCACGCTAAGTACTGCACATGCATATTGGCTGGTCTAGCCTGAAAAATAAGCTTTTTTAACGCTATTTAAGCATACAAGAAACATAATTTGTGAGCTCGGATCTCAGTTTTTGAGATTTCAGGATTCCCCCTTTCAAATAGATAGAATAGAATATTTCAGGATTCCCCCTTTCAAATAGTCTTGGATGCCCGAAATAGCTGCCCGGAGGCGTTGCAAATATGGCCGCCGGGTGAACAGACTTTCCTTGCTGTATATATACTGTGCTGTGCAAAAGTCTTAGGCCACCACCAGCTTTGTTGTTTTAGCAATGTTTTAATGACCATCTATATTTATTTTTTATTTATTTTTCAGTCTCTTTATTATGATACAAACACAAAATACAGCAAATATGCAAAAAAAAGAAAAAAAGAAAAAAAAGAAATCAAATATCAGTATTTAGTGCGAGAACTTTAGAGAAACTTCTCATCAGATTTTGAAAGTTTTCAGTTTCCAGTCCTTTTCCATTACATTTAGGTTTAAGAGAGCCGGTTCCTGCTATTGCTTAAGTGTAAGGGGAGGTCACTAAATACTTGCCACTTTAGCCTATAAAAGCTGTTTTTTCTGATTTTTCTTTTTGTTTTTAATACTGCATACAAATTTACTGGATTTTCTGTTTATATTCTAATAAAGAGAATGAGAAATAATTATATATGGTCATTATATCATTGCTAAAACACCATCTAATGGTGGCCTAAGACTCTCGCACCACTCTCTCTCTCTCTCTCTCTCTCTCTCTCTTGGAATTGGAAAAATAGGTATACAGACACATGAGTATATTACTGAACAGCTAAGTTTTGGTGTTTCCATGTTCAAAGGTCCTGGAAACAATTACTATGTTAGCCATTTGTAGGCTGATTATCTAGAACACTGTGGCACTTCAGTTCAGGGATTTCTGTCTTGTTTATATTATTTTTTAGTTTGCTCTTGGAGTAGTCCTTGAGTCTAAGGTTTCTCTTTATAAAACTGTCAGTAAATTACTGACTTCAAACAACAATGGCTCTTTAGATGTTCAGTGTAGGGGCGGCCTACTTTCCTTTTTAGCAGTGCAATTTAATACAAATAAGAATAATACAAATTGTAATAAGAGATATTGTGATAAATAATGCTGAATAATGTAGTTCTGTTAACGAATCATCTTAATTGCTGCTCTTATCTGTAAACCTTTGATTATCCTAATACTTTCCTTGCCTATTCCAGCAAAAATGCCCCATAAATGAACATTTGATCTCAATTAGCAGTTGAAAGCCATCCATAAAGACCAATGGAGGTACATGTTCGAATATCACATTAGCTGATCTCGTCAAGGTTAAGTAATACCTCCAACCCAAAATGCACATTTGATGGAGCATTAAAAGCGCTAATTAAGTTTCACGAATCCTGCCAGGGGCGCCTGTTTGCCTTCCTGTGACACCAATCAGAACCTATTTGTGTTTTATCAGTAAGACTTCTGCATTTTACACCTCTATTGCGAACCTTGGGGAAAAATTATTTAATCGCAAGATAGGAATGATATTAAATCCAAAAGAAGAGGACTGTTGACATCCCACGTAGCAGGGGCTTGATTGAACTTTTGCATTGTTTTTAAATAGTCTGTAAACTTTCTCAGTTGACACCTTCAGTTAAAATTCCAAGTATATCACTACCCACGTAGAAGGCGATGTTCTCAGGACCTTGCGCGACTTTCCTAAAAAGTTCTCTAAAGGTGACGAAAATTCCGAACCTTTACAGAACATTCGGGACGTTTCTAAAACGTCCTCTTTTGGTAATGAAAGTGCTGTAGTTTAAGGTTCCTTATATGACTTTAGGGAGACGTTATTTTATGGTAAAAAAAGAACGTTACAAAGTGGACATTTGGGACATTAACAGAATGTTCCCACACGGTCCTCTGTTGGTCATTTAATAACGTTCCCGATATGAGTTTAGGGGGACATTCTATTTTGGTTATTTTATGGTCGCATGAGAACGTTACAAAGAGGACATTTGGGAAGTTAACAGAACGTCCTATAGTAATAGTCCCCTAAACATTCCCAGAATTCCCTGAAGGTCCACCAAATAACGTTTCCCAACCCTTAAAATAACTCCACATCGTGACCGTCTCTGAACGCACTGGGAATGTTACTAGGCAACGTCCTTAACACCAGTGGGGACGTTCTGAGAATGTTCTGGGAACGTAAAATTTCTAGCGGGGAACATCAAAATTCAGTCATCACCAAATTGTATGACTTGCTTTTTTCTGTGGAACAAAAAATATAATGAAAGTCAGTGGAGTCCAATGCATTTAGACCCCAGTGTTCACAAAAAAAGTATCTTCAAAATATTTGAAAATGTATGTCCATTAGTAACCAGTCACATGGTTGAAGATGTCCACAATTCATGTCCATAGCACAAGTCTGTCCTGAAGTTTAATAAGAGAAAAATTGATGCCTGATTTGTGAAAGAATCATTCCTTGAGTTGGGTCTTTTAAATGAATGAGTTGATTTGGAACCAGTCTGAATGATTCATTCATGAATTGGACATCGCTCTCATCAGGGTACCCACAACTTTTGATCCAATGGATTTTTAGGCATGGTTTGGCACTTCAAGGACAGTCAGCTGTCCTTCCTGTTTTACTGTCTTAGGCATCTTACATTACTATGGCATGTTCACGCAGGCGATGAGGGACTCTGGAATTTTTTTGGACTAACTTTCTCCTAGTGTTTTTCACAGTCAGTAGAAAGGACTTTTTAGTATCCCAAGTTATTGGAACTATGACCTTAATTGTCTACCGCCTGTAAACTGTTATTGTTTTAAGAACTGTTCAAAAGCATGTGCATCAATTGTATATGATTTATTGTTTAACCCCTTTCCAAAAAAAGATCTGTAAAGCTTATTTGGATTTTATATCTTTAAAATACAATATCTTGTACGTGTATATGAGTTTATATACAGTATGATAAACTTTCATGCATCTCATGGTTCATTGGGGGCTCCCAAGATCTGCGGTACACCATTGCTTATCCTCTCTCTCCCTCTTGTCATCTCGCTTTGCCATGTTTTCATTTTCTGCTCTTTTGACAAAGACAATGTAATACAATCTCCTTTTCTCGCTTGCTCTGCCTTTCAGAACATGAACAGACTCTCACAAACAACAACAGCAAATCACACTCTTGAAAAATGAAAGCCAAAGAGCTTTTTTGTGGCATAATCCACTTCCCACACAACTGTGTACAGAGAGCCTGTGATGGTGAGCTTTTACATGTGAATAAACAAGCTTGCTGAGATCAGTCTGTGCACACAGCTCCTCAAAGGGAGCATGGGGTTGGTGCATTTCGCACCACAAACCCATTCTGGTCTAGTTTCCTGGGGTCCCACAGGAACTGCTGGCACTCAGGCACCTCTAACATGCTGAGAAGAGATGAGCCGCTCACCAGGGGACAAGTTTGTCCTCCGTGTTTACTTCATGCTCGCTTTGATATGAGACACATGTGCTTTATTCCACTCGACTATGCCTCTAACCACAGGGGTCAATATGACTTTTCATTGCCTGGTTATAAGATTCAATTATCCTCCACTTACGGAAAAGTTCTTAAAGTGAAGATATCAAATATATATGACCCGTGCAGGCAAAATTACTCGGAATGCGCACGAGCTAATTTCGAGCTACAGGCAAAACTAGTGAAACATTTTGATTGACTCACAAAAATGAGTTTATTATGCCCTCGTCTAGCGATCCCAATGCTCCAAATAGCAATTAAACATCTAAAATGATCTTTATTTGTATGTTTTCTGAGAGGAGAACCTTTCCTTTGTCCATAAAAAATGCAGTTTTTCTCTGCTTGCTTCTCGACTACTGGAGCTTCCCTTGGCACAAGTTTGGTATCGTTGTAAAGTGCAGCATGCATTCCAACTTTGTGAATATTCATAGCGAATTCTCGATGGCATGTGTCTGAACCACTGAAATGTGATTTTCAAACTCATGCGGATGTAAACAAAACGATCTTACTCGGTTGACTGACAGATCCGAAGCGCCCACAAAGACGCCTCAGACAGCGCATGATCCCGATATACACATATACACAAAATTACAGTATTTCTAAAAATCTGTCTTGGAGAATATTCACGCAAACATTATCTGTTATGTCTTAAGTGAAAGTTTGGTTAACTGTTGTGGAAAAACATTTGATGTGTAACATTATATTAGATGGTGTGGTACAGTAGATCTATTATAGCCTATTAGGCTGTCTGTTTCATTAATGCTGATCAAACAATTGTGGAATCATGGAAAAAAAGTTGAATATATGTGACCCTGGACCACAAAACCAGTCATAAGTCGCACGGCTATATTTGTAGCAATGGCCAACAATGCATTGTATGGGTCAAAATTATCGATTTTTTCTTTTATGCCAAATATCATTAGGAAATTAAGTAAAGATCATGTTCCATGAAGATATTTTGTAAATTACCTACAGTAAATATATCAAAAATGTATTTTTGTGAGTGGATAAGGCAATTTTCCTGTTTCGCCATGAAACAGGAAGTTGTTGTAACTCGGGCATACAGTGTCCGATCTGCCCCAAACTTCATGATTCATTAGAGTCCTGACCTGAAGACATCTACATGGCAATATTCAGTTACGGTCATAGCGCCACCTGCGGGCAACAGGAAATGACATGTTTCCTTATAGAGATTTAAGCAGATCAACATAATATTTGGTTAGTCTAATCTTAAGGCCTTAGCGATGTTAAATTGCAAAGATCTTAAGTTTTCTTTGAAGGGCGTGTCCGTGGCAGCCTGACAAAGTCGGATGTTTTGCCATGAAGCAGGAAGCTGTTGTAACTCAGGCATACAGTGTCTGATCTGCCCCAAACTTCACATGTTTGATAAGAGTCCTGGTAGTCCTTAGTTTTTGGTTTGTATAACGTTATTCTAAAGTTAATCTGACATTCTCATAACGTTATTCTAATGTTAATCTAACTTTCCCAGAACGTTAGTTTTTGGTTTGTATAACGTTATTCTAACGTTAATCTAACGTTCCCAGAATGTTATTCTAACGTTAATCTAACGTTCCCAGAATGTTATTCTAACGTTAATCTAATGTTCCCAGAATGTTATTCTAACGTTAATCTAACGTTCCCAGAATGTTATTCTAACGTTAATCTAACGTTCCCAAAACATTAGTTTTTGGTTTTTATAATGTTATTCTAAAATTTATCTAACATTAATCTTATTCTAACGTTAGTGTAACGTTAATCTAACATTCCCAGAACGTTAGTTTTTGGTTTGTATAAAGTTAATCTAACGTTCTCAAAACATTAGTTTTTGGTTTTTATAATGTTATTCTAAAATTTATCTAACATTAATCTTATTCTAACGTTAGTGTAACGTTAATCTAACATTCCCAGAACGTTAGTTTTTGGTTTGTATAAAGTTAATCTAACGTTCTCAAAACATTAGTTTTTGGTTTTTATAATGCTATTCTAAAATTTATCTAACATTAATCTTATTCTAACGTTAGTGTAACGTTAATCTAACATTCCCAGAACGTTAGTTTTTGGTTTGTATAACATTATTCTAACGTTAATCTAATGTTCTTATAATGTTATTATAACATTTCCAGATTGTTAGTTTTTGGTTCCCAGAAGGTTATTTTTAGGGCCCGAGCACCGATGGCATGAGGACCCTATTGTAATTGCTGTAATTGATGTTCAAACATGAGAACATGTTTATCTCTAAAGCTAAAAACATGCAGAATTTCTGTACAGCTATACAGCTGTATGTCCTAAAAAACATGACTTAACTTAAGTTGCTACTGCACATAAAGACTTCAACAACTATCCAATTTATCAAGCATATAAGTTCATATCCTTGTGGAAGCAGTAGTATAAAACTAACATGCTTAATAAAGCAGCATATGTAATAAATTATTGCACTCACTGTGGCTATTAGGCATGGGCCGGTTACCGGTTTCAAGGTATACCGCAGTTTGAAAACCACAACATTTTTCCATGATACCGTTCCTGCGGTATGAGGTATCATGCGGTACATTTTCCATACCGTATATGCAATATTTGGAGCAAAATGATGATTCAAATTCAATAATATAATTTACATTTGCTATTTCCTACACTACTTTTAACATATAATTTAAACATATATTTTAATGCTTTATAAGTTGCAAAATGAAAATGAAAATGTATTAGAGAAATGATTATATATGTTTAACATGTTAAAGCAAAAACTGTAGCAAAATGATCATTTAAATGTTATTTTTCTTAATTGTAGTTACACTCACAGTTAAGACACTTGCGATTGCATTTTCATTAAATGTCCCGCAATGAATGTAGCAAAATTCAATGTGGATTTGAAAATGCATTTCGAGCCGATCATGTCCCCGCCCCGCCCTGTCAATCATTGCATTAAGGCGGGGCCAGGTGTTTGAAACATGGCGGCAGCAGAGCATTTACTGGCAGATAAAGTAGAGAAAGAACAGAGAAATGTCAATGTTCCTGCAGATTATGCACTTCCGTCAGTCATAGAACCAGTATGTTATTAGAAGCACAGATATTTATGGTTAGGGCATCTCGCAGAGAACGCGCCTGATGCTCGTGCACCTTATCGTGAGGTGAGCGCGCTCGCGCAGCTCAAAGTGCGGAAACAGATGTGGCGAATGAGTGGTGCTTTACAACAGGTTACTTAATCACAGAAATAATCTTAGACAAGCTGTCCAAGATTATTGCTTTCTCTATCAGTATGGTTGTATGTTTTTTCTCTTTTTATTGTTCTGATTATTGTTTATGTATCATTTATATTAATAAAACGATAGTCAATCTGGATGCTAATGAGTGTTGTTTATAATAATTTCTATTCCCAAAAATAACTGATTTTTAAACCCTCTTTCACACTAGAAAGCACCCCACACAGACCGTCTCTAATGCTCCTAAAATTCACTCTAGTGATGTCTAAATTTCTCTCTTCTCTATAGAAACATTTTGGACAGCTACACAGAGTCATTCTTCTGGGTCTGAGCAATGAATTACACAGGCCTAGGGCCTATTTCTTTTTCGTCTTTTTTAAATCTTTTTTTTTTTCTTCTATGAAACAATTTCATTTTAGCCTACATAATTTTATTTATATGAAAATCTTATTTAAAATTTTTCAACTGCTAATTTTTTTCAACACTGTACAAAAGCTATCATGCCACAAAACTCCAGTTCCAGCACATCCCAAAGGCGCTCTACTGGAATACTGGATTTGTAAAACCAAACGTTTCAAGATGTTGGAAATACAACATTTGATAGAAAACACTATCAATTAAAAATAAAAAGCATATTACCACTTTAACCAGCAGATGGCGGCAGAAGACCATTTATTGGCTCATATTAGACATTTCCTGTAATATTTTTTTCACGTTTTGCTTTTGAATAAATATTAAACATTACAAAATCAATTGATTTAAAAATAAATGTTGTCAAGGTGAAGTATGAAGCACTCACAAAGTCTCATGAAAAACAATAACTTTTCTTGTTCACAAATTACACAGAAAGTGCTCTCCCTTTATAATCACTGAAGCAGTCAGTGCAGCTCAATGATTTCAGCACACATGTGAAAGCTCTCATTTTGTTCAGTGAATCTAAGTGCACAATAAATCCTTAATTTACAGTGTTGATACTTTTTTTTTATTTTTTACAAGTGTGAAAACAGATGGTTGAATTTAATTTTGTTTGGGAGGAACACTGAGGGATGCATCTTTATAATGTTATGTTTGAATAACTAAATTAACGCTAAGCCTGAGTATTTAAGTGACTATTAAACTATTACTATTACACTATTAAAGCTGTTAACGCTACCTCAGGACATTAAAGATACCAACACAAAAGCAAGTGACATTTCACGGTAAGTTTTCCAGCTGGTTTATATTATTGTGGAAGTTCTAAAAAACGCTCCGTGTATATGGTCCATTGGTACTAAAGGGCCCAAAGTGTGCCAAGAAAATATACTCCACACCACCAGCACCTGTTCACATCTGACCAAAGTGCTTTCTAGTGTGTGAAAGAGGGATTTAAACATCAGAGTTATTCTTGGGAATAAAAATTATTATTATTATTAAAAATAACACTAGCATCCAGATGGACTATCGTTTTATTAATATACATAAACAATAATCAGAACGATAAAAAGAGAAAAGCATACAACCATACTGATAGAACGAGCAATAATCTTGGACATCTTGTCTAAGATTATTTCTGTGATTAAGTAACCTGTTGTAAAGCACTGCTCATTCGACGCATCTGTTTCCGCACTTTGAGCTGCGCGAGCGCAATCACCTCACGATAAGGTGCACGAGCATCAGGCGCGTTCTCTGCGAGATGCCCTAACCATAAATATCTGTGCTTCTAATAACATACTGGTTCTATGACTGACGGAAGCGCATAATCTGCAGGAACATTGACATTTCTCTGTTCTTTCTTTACTTTATCTGCCAGTAAATGCCTCGCTCTTTAGCTCTGCTGCCGCCATGTTTCAAACACCTGGCCCCGCCTTAATGCAATGATTGACAGGGCGGGGCGGGGACATGATCGGCTCAAAATGCATTTCATTCATTGCGGGACATTTAATGAAAATGCAATCGCAAGTGTCTTAACTGTGAATGTAAATACAATTAAGAAAAATAACATCTGAATGATCATTTTGATACAATTTTTGCTTTAACATGTTAAACATATATAATCATTTCTGTAATACATTTTCATTTTGCAACTTATAAAGCATTAAAATATATGTTTAAATTATATGTTAAAAGTAGTGTAGGAAATAGCAAATGTAAATTATATTTTTGAATTTGAATGATCATTTTGCTCCAAACATTGCATATACTGTATGGAAAATGTCAATTTAAATACAGAAATGCATTGCCATTTTACATATTGCATTGTCATTTTGCATATTATATTTCAAATTGAATATTGCTACACATAAGCTTCCATATGATCGCCAGGGTTCAAAGCGCCAAATGCGAGTAAAAATCAGCGCTAAAACGCTTATTCACCAGTTGCCCGGTAACTTTTTAATAATTTTGACAATGCATGGATGTGAGAATGTGATGTGTCTTAGTGCTTTTATCAAATCGCAACGGTTGTGATTATAGAAATATATAGCCTGATGCGCTGTATGGTGTAAAACAGCTTTCAGCTTCGATTCACAGAAAATGCTGCTCTGCAAGTGCTGTGTGTTTGAATCGCTTATAATTTGAATTTAGGAACGCAACGCGCACCAACCATCTGTACTGAGAATGTAGTTTATAAATGTGTTGTCAAAGAAAAACATCTTCCTGGATCTCCCTGTGGTTTTCCGTCCAAATAAGAGCTCAAGGATTTAACGTTTGTGTTACAGTATAGACGGGCCGGAGACCAAAGATGTTGATTAGATTGTTTATTGAAACACAAGTTGAGCAATGGGTAATAATAGGTGAGTTTGCAGTAGTAGTTATGGTGCTAGTGGATGGATGAATAGTAGATAAAGTCCTTTACGGTTTGTAGGAAGGGAGTTGGAAGACGGCGGTGGCAGATTGGAGACGAGGAAGGCTGCCGACACTCACACACGGGCTGGGAAGCACAGGCGGTAGATCGGAGACACAGGAGACCGGTAAGTAGCAATGGGAGTCCTTTCGGCAAGCCAGAGGTAAGCACCTTGACGTGAACGAGACCGGACAATGAGGGTGAGTGTGTGAGTGTCTTTTATATGGGTGCTGATGAGTAAACTGATGAGGTGCAGTTTTGCGCGATTAGTACTCAGGGGATGGAGTGCGCTGTGATTGGTGGATGTTGGAGCCTGGCGTGTCTGTGACAGTTTGAAAGCTAGAAATAAAGACATCATGAATATTAGTATTGTAATCTTACTGTTGTTCTGTAATTAAAAAAACAAAAACAAATGATTATATCATATAATAACTCTATTAATACTTTTTAATATTTTTTTTATAGCTGATCACATGCTTAACTCAAGTGACTGCAACTTTTTTCTTTTACAGAAAATAATTCAATTTCTGTTCTAATTATTGTTGAGCTGCAGGTTTAGGCTCACTTAAATGACTGCATTTATTTTATTTATATCATTTTAATTTAATTAAGAATAATTAAATTATTTATTTTAATTATTTAATCTAAAATACATGTTTACTACTTTTCCAAATATTCTATGTTGCTATATACAGTATATTGTGTTGAAAGGAAAAAAGTTGTTTTTTACCTAGACATTTTAAAATAACACATTTTAGAGCTGTTATTGCAATACCGTGATATTTTGCTTAAGGTTATCATACCGTCAAAATCTCATACCGGCCCATGCCTAGTGACTATATTTTTATGTTACAATTCAATCTTCTATCGCTTACAAAACCTCTGTTTCAGTTTATTTATTTGAAAAATGTTTTTTTTTTTTTTTTTTTTTTTAAATGATAAGTAACCCACTATGGTAGTTTTGAGTAGTTTTCAACAATTTTCAACAGTGGGGTGCAAATACCCAAAATAAACAAAATGTTTGTTGTTTTTTTTGTTGTTGTTGTTGTTTTTACCTTTTACAGTTACACTTATGCAGCCTAGGCGATATGAATGTAATATCAAGTCTTTGTTCAATTAAATAATTATTTGGCACAGGTAACGACCACTAACAAAGATGTCTGGGGTAAAATTTCTAAGCTTTTGGCTAAACGTTTTCTAAATAAATGAGCAAAAGCCAAAGAGAGTTACAATAATTCTAGCTCCCCCCACTAATTTTATTTTAAATTCACTGACTAGTGCATCTTTGTAATCGCTCTCCTGAATGGTGTATTGCTTCCTCTTGTCCCTAAATGACTCTCTGGCTCTATTTTCCAAGGCCAATTTATGCCAGTGTCAACCACATATGCAGGGAGTAGGAGGGATAATTTATCATAGAATTAGAGCCGTTTACAAACGATTTTGTGTAATTTCCTATAGGAATAAGATCAATTTGCCATAGGATTAAACAAATCCACTTTGAAATAGGGCCACTCTGGTGATTCAAAGGATGGGGCATTTTCAATAATATTTACTCACTTTACATGCCATTAAATAAATCACAGATGGGATTCATTCATGAGAGGTGACATTAGAACATTGCTGCATTTTACAGCCAAGTATCTTCAGATCGCTGCTGTAACCCCAGCATTAAACCCAGCACTCAGGCTCTGAGAGCGGCCTATTTTTCACTCGAGTCCATTATACGTAGCGTAATTTACTCAGCATGCGCTCGGACTAAAGGACAGATGGCGAAGGGAAGTCTGTGTGTTCTCTCATAGAGGAAGTGATCTTCAGAGACCCATTATGTTCAGGAGCTCAGCTCACAGTCTCATTGCCTACAGAACGTCTACCTTATTAACCACGCTAGCAAAGTCAATTAAAACAGTGAAGCCAGCCCCTCTGCTCCTCTCTTTCAAATGTGTTATGAACTCTCTGGCTCTATTTCTTTCTCTCTGGATCTCTGTCGCTCTGTGTTTCTTATTTCTCTCTCTCTGATGCAAATTGAGTAAGTGTGGGTTCTTTTGAGAACTGGGTCATTATAACGGCAAGGAATGAATGATAATAGCTAGAAACAGCCATTGAAATAATAGAAATAATACACAGAAGATCTTGAAAATAAGAACTAATTTTAACCACATAAGACATAAAACAGGGTTGTGCAAAATTCAGAATGGAAGTGATTTGCAACCTTTTCGCAAAAAACACAGGACTTTTGATTGGAATGACAGGGAAAAACATTAAATAAATTAGCTCAAAGTAACTACCAACCTGGTCCAAAAATGTGCATATGCCCCACTGACAGTATGTTTCTGTACGAATCACGTCATACAAATTCATACAAAATTACCACAGTGTAAAAGAGTTATGTTTTCTCACAAAATCGGGTTAGGCTATCAATGTTTCACCCAAAAATTAAAGGGTTAGTTCACCCAAAAATGTCGTTACACATCCATAAGACCTTCATTCATCTTCGGAACACAAATTAAGATCTTCTTGATGAAGTCTGAGAGGTTTCTGTCCCTCCATAGAGATCCAACACAACTACCACTCCAAGGTCCAGAAAGGTAGGAAAAACTTCATTAAAGTACTCCATGTGACTTCAGTGGTTTAACTTCAATTTTATGAAGCGGCGCGAAAAACATAATTTACCACTTTACTTATAAAAGTATTGATCAGCAACACGCATTCACGAGAGCTTCACAACGCACGCGTGTTGTGTTCAGACTCGCGCGCCAACTCAACGCACATGGGAGAGTTCACGAGAGCATCATGACGCATGCATTTTGTGTTCATGCTAGAGCTGACCTTGGGTGAACACGCTTTGGATAACACTGATTTGTAAATAAAAAAGTAAATAAATAAAATAAAGTGTAAATAAATTTGTTCATCAAACAGATCTTCATTTGTGTTCCGAAAATGAACGTAGGTTACTTCGAAAAGCTCGCGCGCTCAACTGTGCACGAGATGGAGTGGGACGCTGAAAATTAAGTAAGGCCTATACCCGTGCCTTAAGACAACTTTTATTTTCTTTCAAACACAGCAGTTACATATCCGGCGCCTGCTGGTTCCTGCTACTCCCCACCAGAGGTCGCCGGTTCACCATTTCATGGCACACACAGTCACACATCACTCTGGACTACATTTCCCATAATTCCCCATCTAGGAACCAATCACACACTCACACCTGTTTCCCATCAGTGACACTTTATAAGCTGCACTCAAGCACACACACGTTGCTGAGTATTGTTTAGCCTTTGTTTGACCGTGTCTCTGTGTTCCCACTACGCACTCAAGTCCGCCAGTGTCTACGGACAAGATGGCTGCTCCGCCAGTGTCTACGGACAAGATGGCCGCTCCTCCTGAGCCCTCAGCCGAGATGGCCCTCAGAGACTACAGCGCTGACCATTATGGCCACTGCCATTTGGTGTGTGTGGGCTGCGCACACATCTGCTCCAGAGCCCGCTCCAGTCCATGAATCATCTTCAGAGCCCACTCCAGTCCTTGAATCCGCTCCAGAGCCCACTCCAGTCCATGAATTGGCTCTTGAGACAGCTCCAGTCCACGAATCCTCTCCAGAGCCCGCTTCAGTCCTTGAATGTGCTCCAGAGTCTGCTCCGCTGTGGGGGTCTTCAAGCCCATCTGTGTCGCCATGGGGGTCTCCAAGCCTGTCCGCGGTACTGTGGTGGTCGTCTGCTCTGCCGTGGGGATCTTCAAGCCGGTCTACCTGGCCGTCTGTCCAGCCTTCTCTGCCCTGGCCATCTGTCCAGCCTTCCAGCACCAAAATACAATAAAAAATTAATTTACAGAATTGAATTAGAACAGAATATACCGTTCTAATAAATAAAAAATAATTTTAAAAAAATGAAATAGTCATAATCAAGTGCAGGGGAACATTCAGGCTACAAGCCACAAATAGTTAAATTAGATAACCCAGAGTGATCAATAAATAAATTAAAGTTAAAAAAATTATTAAAATAATGAAAGTATAGCCAGAATTGTCAACTTTGTCTTTTTAACTGCAGAGACAATACACGCTAAACTAGAGTGGCAGTCTTTTTAGCTAAACATTCACAGCATCCAAAAATCAAATTAGAACCGGCTGAAATGTTTTGAAATCACTTGTACCCTACCTGATCGAAAAAAAATCCAGTCTTTCACGTGATCTGCCTGTGTCCGTCTTTTCAAATAGCGCGCTAGTCAGATCGTTAACGTTGGCCGGCAGAAGCCAGCCGCAGTGTTTGTCGTTGTTGAGTGGTAGGACATGAGCTGTTGGCACAACTTGCATATATGTTTTTTGGATCATCTTTTACCATCTCAAAGTGCATCAAATTTTCTTATCCCAGACAAAGATTTAATCCCTGCCGCCAAGATGCTCTCTGTTGGTCACGGATCATGGAAGTGAAACTTAAATCTGTCACAGGGGTGGTTGGATTTATTCACGCACATTACAAATATTTCTTAAAAGCTTCTTTCTTTTCACATTTTTATTCATAGTATTATCTATATTAACATGTATGTAAAATCAGATATTGAGCACCCCCATATCTTGTTTCGTAACACCTCTGTTAGAATGTGAGATTGGTAGTCGAATCAGGCTCGAATCGTCGACTTTTCAGGGTCACAACTAGAATTTTCATTTTTGGGTGAATTAACCCCTTTTAAAGCCATTGGTTGAAGAAAATTTTCAATGTTGGACTGATCAGGAAATCAGTCTATTCTGCAAAATTATATAGAATTATAATTATTCTGTGGTGTTATCTATTTTGTTAAAAAAAATCAACATACAAATAGCTTAATAGCTGTTTATCCCCGTTAAGGTGGGTATGTCAAAATCAAAAATTGCACAAAACACCTAACTAAATGCTCTAAGTACAGTTTTCCTCAACATAGCTTCATTAATGCAGTCACAAACATTAGTCTGGCGGCAGTAGAGCTGTGTGTTACTGTCACCTACTCATTTGCTCTCTGAGGCCCACTTGAGCAAAATGTTCAGATAACCTTTACCTAATCTGTGAGAATCCATCAGTTGTGCCCTTGACTGAGAACTCTGCAGAGAGATGGCGAGACGATACAAGGCCCTAGAGAAACAGGATCTTTGTATAGAGCTCTGCCTCAGGGAATGGTATAATCTTCGCACACTCCCTGCAACCGCAAACACTGGATTAGTATCTCACCCATCCGAAAGCCAATGTCCAGCCATGCCCGCTGTAGGGGAACAGGATGGCAGAACAGAGATGATACTCCAATAAACAGCTACATGTCACCCAAAGCAAGAGCTGCTCTCTGAAGATGCTGGAGTGACCAGTGGAGGAAGGGAATGTGAGATAAACACTTGACATCTTGATGCCTGAACGTCCTGTCCCATCCTGCCCTTGAATTAATTTTCACAAGCAGTGAAAGCTTGTGACAGCTTGAAAAGAAACTCTTGAATATAGAAAAAACAAAGCTGGAATAATTCTGCTTTTATTCTGTCACAGTGTAAGTAGCGAGATGCAGTTAATGTCACATTCATTCTACATTTGTACATAATATAGAGTGTATGCTACATAGAGTACATAAAATATGAGTATTTGAGAACTGTGGCTTGAAGTGGGGGGATGGGGGCATACATGCTCTGACAGGCTGATGTTCTTATTAAAGCAACACCAGAAGTTAGAGTCCTACTCATGCCATCTGCCAATCCCAAGTGGGATATTCTAGAACAATTAATGAGAATTTTTTTAAATGCCTTTATGTACTAACAACAGTGATATAAAAAACAAACAAACAAACAAAAAAACAAACAAAAAAACCCCCCCAACAAATTCAGTATACAACCCAAATTCCGGAAATGTTGGGACGTTTTTTAAATTTGAATAAAATAAAAACTAAAAGACTTTAAAATCACATGAGCTAATATTTTATTCACAATAGAACATAGATAAAATAACAAATGTTTAAAGGGAGAAATTTTACACTTGTATCCACTAAATGAGCTCATTTCAAATTTGATGCCTGCTACAGGTCTCAAAAAAGTTGGCACAGGGGCAACAAATGGCTGAAAAAGCAAGAAATTTTGAAAGATTCAGCTGGGAGAACATCTAGCAACTAATTAAGTTAATTGATATCAGGTCTGTAACATGATTAGCTATAAAAGGGATGTCTTAGAGAGGCAGAGTCTTTCAGAAGTAAAGATGGGCAGAGGCTCTCCAATCTGTGAAGAGTGCATTAAAAGATTGTGGAATACTTTAAAAACAATGTTCCTCAACATCAAATTGCAAAGGCTTTGCAAATCTCATCATCTGCAGTGCATAACATCATCAAAAGATTCAGAGAAACTGGAGGAATCTCTGTGCATAAGTAACAAGGCTGAAGACCTTTATTGGATGCCCGTGGTCTTCGGGCCCTCAGACGACACTGCATCACTCATTGGTATGATTGTGTCAATGATATTACTAAATGGGCCCAGGAATACTTCCAGAAACCACTGTCAGTAAACACAATCCGCCTTGCCATCTGCAGATGCCAACTAAAGCTCTATCATGCAAAAAGGAAGCCATATGTAAACATGGTCCAGAAGCGCCGTCGTGTCCTGTGGGCCAAGGCTTATTTAAAATGGACTGTTTCAAACTGGAAAAGTGTTCTATGGTCAGACAAGTCCAAATTTGACATTCTTGTTGGAAATCACGGACACCGTGATGACCTTCGTGTCATCAGTGTTCAGTTCAAAAGCCAGCATCTCTGATGGTATAGGGGTGCATAAGTGCATACTGTATGGGCAGCTTGCATGTTTTGGAAGGCACTATGAATGCTGAAAGGTATATAAAGGATTTAGAGCACCATATGCTCCCCTCCAGACGATGTCTGTTTCAGGGAAGGCCTTGTGTATTTCAGCAGGACAATGCAAAACCACATACTGCAGCTATTACAACAGCATGGCTTTGTCGTAGAAGAGTCCGGGTGCTGAATTGGCCTGCCTGCAGTCCAGATATTTCACCTATAGAGAAAAATAAGTCAAAGACGACCACAAACTCTTCAGCAGCTGGAAACCTATATTAGGCAAGAATGGGACCAAATTCCAACACCAAAACTCCAGAAACTCATAACCTCGATGCCCAGACGTCTTCACACTGTTTTGAAAAGAAGAGGAAATGCTACACCATGGTAAACATACCCCCGTCCCAACTATTTTGAGACCTGTAGTAGGCATCAGATTTGAAATGAGCTCATTTTGTGCATAAAATTGTTAAATTTTTCAGTTTAAACATTTGTTATCTTATCTATGTTCTACTGTAAATAAAATATTGGCTCATGTGATTTGAAAGTCTTTTAGTTTTCATTTTATTCAAATTTAAAAAACATTTCCAGAATTCGGGTTGTACACCTTATTGATGATGTTGTATGTACAGGCGAGCAGATGAGCCCAGAAAACCAAGTAAAAATGACTGGTGTACAATGAAGGAAAGCCTTGTTTTGCCCTCCAATTGGCCATTCTTATAAAGGTGTGACTTCGCATGAAAACTATGAATAGACATCACTTTTTTTTTCTTTTTTTCTTACTCAAATTGCTCAAGGATTACTGAAGTGGATGTCATATACTAATCAGGGACATACAACTGTAATTTACAATGATTTTGCCTTAACTTATATATAGCTGTCTTAAAAAAAATCAGATATACACTACATTTAAAGGTTTTGGGTCAGTAAGATTTTTTAATTTGTGAAAGAAGTCTCTTATGCTCACCGAGGCTGCATTTATTTGATCAAAAATACAGTAAAACCAGAAATGTTACAATTTAAAATAACTGCTTACTATTTTAATATATTTATACATTTTTCAGGATTATTTGATGAATAGAAAGCTCAAAAGGGAAGCATTTGTTTGAAATAGAATTTATATAACAATTTAAAAGTAACTTTTGATCAATATAATGTATCATTGTTAAATAAATTATGAATAAATTAATGAATATTATGAATAAATACTTTCGAATGATAAACTATAATAATCTGTTTTTTTGTTTGTTTTTTTTTTTTTTTACACAACCAATGACCATTGTAATGGGCATTTTAAATAACATTAACTTATAATCAATTTTTTTTAACTGATTATAATTTATGGTCAATGCACAAAAGTATGATCATAATTTTTATCTTCCTGGTCTGAACAGGTTAAAAAGCCTAATCCAGAAAATGTTGTTCCAGCTTCCTGATCCAGAAATATACATTCCCGCTCTTTCTCTGTTTGGGGTTTTAGACTACATTAAAGAAATAATTCACCCTAAAATAAAACGTTTTTTGTCACTATTATCTTTGTCTTTTAAAACACATATACTTTTAGCAAACATTTGCATCCAGATTATTGATGCATTGGTTCTCGCATGTGAAGAAAACAAATTTAACCCTCCATTTTTAAACACGACATTTTTTTTTATTTTTTTTTTTTATTTTTTGGAGTGAACAATCGTTAATAATTTGTTTTACAATGTATGTACAGTAAGACGACTGTGTTATTCAAGGAGAGGTAACTATGAAATATGAAGCTAGCTCTTGAGATCACACAATATAACAAAGGAAATAAGCATGTGTTTACAAGCAAGGAAAGAAATGTGTTTTTGACAGAAAAAGATGGAAAGTATTTGGATGCCTCCTTTTTCTCTGTCATGAAGAGAGCTCTATTTAAGCTTAATTAACTGTGGATTAACCAGAGCTTTCAGTGGCTTACATCCAGAGTAGAAAAGAGAGCAATCAGGCATTGACCAAGAGACTTAAGCAGTGACCTGTCTCATCTCCAAAATGTGACTATGTTCTAGTGCACAAAAGCAAGAAAGTAATAATGCTGCTAGATGCAGCGCTATCATTTCACAGTGGATAATTTCCTCAAAGGAAGTGGATTTGTTTACCTGTTCACACTGAAGCCAAATAAACAAAAGCTAAACAGACAACAGGCTAAAGAAAAGCTATGTCACTGACGTGCAAATTTTTTGCATGTCTTTTGTTCACAAGCCATTACGCACAATAAAACGCTCATAATGATTTCTTTCAGGAGTCTTCTCTTTATCTTTATGCTGCAATCTCTGCCACAGCTGCTTATGATCTTTAAACAAACAGTTGCCGGTAATCTAATTACACAATTAGACTTATTATCTGATGCATTATACTAATAGGCCTTGATAAAATGTTCTTTATCTTATTTAATCATTGCCTCATTAGTATTAATGAGTATAAAAATGAACATCAGTGAAAAAACTGAGATTGTCACACGTAAACATGCACACGAAGGAGGGTGAGAGGGGGCTGCTGTCGTACACGTGGCCTGTGCTGTCCCTGGGGAGCGTGTGTGACTGATATGTACCGGCATCCAGTTACCTGCGTGTTTGCCTCCATCAACGACTCCTGGAGCCCTTCAAGGTCTGAGGGTCCCGCTTTAATATCCTTCCTGAAATCCTCCCACCTGCTCACGCATTACCCACTGCCGCTGATGAACAGACTGCTGGGAATGCTAAAGAAAGTAGGCCTAGCTATGGAGAGGTATACCTCTATTGTGAGGATCAATGTCAGAAAAACAAAGGGCAAAGAAAAGAGGGAGAATAGGAGATAGGAGGGAGGGAGAATAGGAGAGAGCGAGCGGAAAGGAAGGAGGCAAGTCTTGAGCTTCTTGATTATGGTTAAAGGGCAGCTTAGTGCAGAATGGTGCTGTTGGGAGATAGCGGGCAATGCACGGTGTGAATAATTTAGCAGAAAGGATAATGAGAATGAATGTTTGCCTCAATGTTGTCTGTCTTTTTCAACGCCTGGGCTTTAAAGATAGCAAGAGTCCTCACTGAAATGCATGTTTATCGTCATGCCGACTGACGGCGCCAACACGCGTTCTCCTAGCCTGGCGAACCTGACGCATATACTCCCACAAACACTCGAGGAGAGAAATCCAACATAGTTATTACAGCGTAAACAGTAAAGCGGCTAACACCAGAGCAGACCTCGAAATTAGTTTTTCTTTCTGGCATAATCTTGCATAACACATATCTAGACACTACCCATAATCCACTGCCTCTCCAGCTGAAGTGCAAAGGGGAAGTGCTCTCCTTAACCTGTATTAAATTTAAAAGGACACTAAAAGTTAAGCGTAGGTTAGAACAAGGCGATAAAGTCCCAAAACTCCTTCATAAGAGCCAAGACTGTGAAAAATCTCTCAAGTGTGAAATAAAATGAATTTATATTTATGTGATAAACATGTATTGGAATGGGACTTGCAAGCAATTTAACAACTCCTATTTCTCTTAACAAATATGGTTCCTTAAAGGGTTAGTTCACCCAAAAAATGAAAATTCTGTTATCATTTACTCCCCAAGTTGTTCCAAACCTGTATGAATTTCTTTATTCTGCTTCATTCTGAATTTCTTTATCCCCACATGATAAACACACATATAAGCGAATGCGATCATCAAACATTAAACAGCATATAAATTAAAACTGCCTAACGTTACCAAATGAAATGTCGAACCCACGCGAAGAGGTAATGACTGTAAAGCTTTGGGGGTTGTTGATGGACGTAGTCTATTCTATTGATCATTGTTCTGAATCTGCTCCGGACATAGTCTTTAACAAAAATGCGATTTTTTCAGCCTTTTCCTCAAAAAGTTTTTTTATTTTTATTTTTTTTAATGAAACACCCATTGCTCCACTTCGTGCCTAACAATGGCCTTCAGCCGTGACTTATTGCTTACATAAACAGCCAATATGCTAGTAATATGTATGCTAATAAACAACTAGTGAATGTGTTCCCTGATCTAAATCGGAAAAACATGTGCTGATGAATCGAACACAAAAAACAAGAAATGTGTACTAAGGGCCAATTTTGATTTTATGTTGGCCTTAAAAGCAAATTGCATGTTTTGACAATTGATAAAATTGTGCATTTACTTTTATTGCACTAGGTCAATGGTATGTTCCTCATCGCCTACCTGTCATGTTCCTGCCTTGTGCGCCAACGTCCTCAGGCGTCCTGCTGCACTACAGCCTCCACAATGACCATTCTAATCATCACACTGGGTGATTTTACCATTAAGCCATTTCTGCAGTTCTGCTCTCGGCTGGACAGTATCGACCTCTGTACATGCCGCTTTACATAAAGCACTCAAATCAACCTGCGGCAGTCTCCGTGTTGTGACTCTTCACATGGCCGGTTTGAATGCTTGTAAAAGTTCAGGTCTACTTCAGGACAATACATCTCATTTCCTAGCCTGTGAGTGGCTGCCATGATATGTGTGTTTGTGTGTGTCCTGACAGGAGAACCTAAGCCCTGAGATGTGTAACATATGAATTTGCATTAAAGCTGGTCCTGTGAAAGAGCAATTTATCTTCTGGTCTGACAGGGTTGAGCTACAGATCAGGGATCTCCACTGTTGTCACACTATAATTCTAATCAGGTATCCAAGAAACACACATACCTCTCTATTTCTCCTCCCACTTGTTCCTCCTATTAGTGCATCTTAGTCTTGTGTGGAAGGAGCGTGATGGATGTCCCGGAGGAATTCTGACGTGTTGCAGACCAGAAGGGGTGTATCTGCTGATCGATATTTCACTGTAACCTCTGAACAGTCATTGAGATGCTTTACTAAGCATTGGTGCTTGACCGTTATTTTGCATCATATTTGCATAAATGTAGTCAAAAGGACTGTTATTGATTCTGTGATTTTCTTCAACAAAAAGGCATCCTGTTTTTATTTTTACTTTTTTTATGACACAAATGTTTTAACTTTTCAATGATTAAAAAAAATAACTACTAATAACTATAATTTAATGTGAGAAATTGTAATTTGCTGGTAACTATGATTCTTGCAGAGAAAGACAGCACATCTTGCACAGAAGAGATGAGAAACACTTATTCAGGTATTATTTTTTGACTGGTATTATACTGTATGAAAAATGTAATGAATTAATGAAATCACTTTTTTATTAATAATGGAAAATTATAAAATAATTTGTAGAAATGTCCTGTAGTAAATACACTGATATTTCTAAAAGTAGAATTGTTTTTTTGTTTTTTTTTTTAGCACAAAACATTAAAATTGAAATAGTACAAATAGCATGTAGCAATAGCAAGCACCACATCTCTAATGGAAAACTGTCATCTTTACTTGCTGTACGCATTTAAGGTTGTAAACCAAAAATTATTTTACAGGCCTAACAGAATTCCTTTTGAGTTGTGAGTCAATATGAAGACTTGGTTACACTTTATTTTTAGGCATCTTTGTTACACTGTAATTAAACATTACTGAGTAATATTAAAGGGTTCACCCAAAAATGAAAATTCTGTCACTAATTACTCACCCTCATGTCGTTCCAAACCTGTAAGACCTTCGATACCAAAACGGTAATGAAATTTAAAATATGTGACACTTTGAGTACTGTTGAGCGGATTTGTAAACACCTCTGATTGGCCATTGTGTTCACATGCTCATCAGATATGTCTGTGATTGGCTACAATGATCAACGCTTCAAAAACATGTTGTATAGACATCTCTGATGCTCTTCACCGAACGCTTACACAGATACACACAGGACCGGTCCGCTGATAGACACCTGCTTTCAAACGCTCCTGTTTTCAAAATGCTTTTAAACACTTCTGTGTGCTTTCACAGCATCAGGAGCGTAGGAGAATGACAGGGAAGAGAAGAAATTGTTGAATAAAGTCATTATTTTTTTAGTTTTTTATACACGAAAAGTATTCTTGTCACCTCATAAAATTAAGGTTGAACCATGTAGTCACATGGACTATTTTAACAATGTCTTTACTACTTTTCTGGGCCTTGAAATTGGTCATTAAATTGCTGTCTATGGAGGGGTCAGACAGCTCTCGGATTTCATCAAAAATCTCTTAATTTGTGTTCCAAAGATGAAGGAAGGTCTTACGGGTGTTTTGGTTTAGGGTTAGTTGCATGTAATTATGCATAATTTACAGTTACTACTATAGTAACTACATGTAACATATGTAACAATGACACTGTAAAATAAAGTGTTACCGAAGACTTATTAGCAAGCTTGTTTATTTAGAAGTATGAACTATTCCACTATCTTTTAAGCAACCAAGAACATTGTGTGGTCAAGATGTTGTGTTTTTCTTATGCACAATGGCACCACATTATCCATACCCAGTTCAATTTACCAGCATGCCAATGTTGAACACGGAAATGACACTGCTGGAAAACTCCACGGTTGCCTGTGAAAGAGAGTGCCGCGCATCTGACGCCTTTGATACAATCACACATTTCCATTACTTTACAGGCAGGAGCGTGTAATGTCCTGGGTAGCAAGGCGTAGCGCTGCAGTTATCAACCACTTTCACAGCAATCACTCGACATTAAGAGAGACGACACGCCCGCAATTACGCCAAAATTACACTGGTAACAGGCTCCAAGACTGTGTGCACACAACAAATACCCTACTCTTTATTCTCTCTTTTTTCTTTCTTATTTCTTCTACAAAAATCCTGGTGACTTTGAGGCACTGAGACCATCTAGCACCCTACAGAGGAACAAGAAATGTTTCCAAAAAAGGGGCCAAAAAGAATAGACACTTTTGGTCGAGCAACCTAAAGTTAATCACTGCACAGCAGTAAACCACAAGAATCAAACTAAAAGGCAAAATTGTTTTACTGGAGAAGGTCTGATTAATAGTCAAGGTTAAGATTTGGCAAGAGATGGAGATTCATGGTGCTTCTCTATATACGTATAAACTGGGACCAGGCTGAAGTACACACACAATGCATCATTAAAATAAATGTAGGCATAATTGCACCACTACCACAAAAACCAGTGAAGTAAAATTAGCCATTTGGTAATTAAATTAACTTTTAAAATGTCACCAAAAGGCCAAAAAGTCTAACAAATCTGGATGGATTGATGAAAACTATGTTGCTGTTTTTTTTTTTTTTTTTTTTTTTTTTTTTTTTTAAAGGTGAACTGAAATATTTAAGGTATAAAGATAACTTTTTACAGTTCAAACCCAATAAGCCCAATTAGTAACAATAGTCTCTCTGAAACTGATTAGATTGTGAGTTTGCAGAAAATATTTAATACACAAAAGTAACCTCATGGACCCAAGGCATTCAGATATCTTATTTCTGACTGTCTACCTCTGTCAAGCAGACAAATCCCCCCTGAAGCATATCAAAGTTTATTTTAACAGTCACAATCTCACTAGGGGCAATATACTGACATCAGATATTGTCCATGCACCTACATGGGTTTCAGAGCAAATTTATCACTGACAGCAATGAAATATTGCAACAGACTGTTCAGACTCTTGGTACGTCTCTGAGAAAGAGCACCTGAGTGCTCCGGCAGCTCGCTAAAGGGTCTTGAAAACATCTATCAAAGAGCATTTTTGATAAGCATTTAAGCAGTTCGGTATGCTTTTGAGATATTTCCCATGACGGCCCTTTGCCAAGAACAGACAAGGCTGTACATCACAGGACTTCTCTAGTCTATTTACGAGTTCTTCATTCAGAAACTACTAAAGGTTTCACTGGCTTGGAAAGACACATCCCATCCCTAAATCCCACCTCAGTACCACACTCAAACTTTTCCCTGCATACAGCTTGTAAATTTGTACTCTAGGATTTGTTTTCACCAGTCCAGACTGAAATACCTGAATCTCCCGGCAGCTCTACTGTTCCGTGAAAAGGATTCCTCTATGAAAGTCAATGCCCTCAGGCCAAAGAAAATCAAATCAACATTGTCCTATTGTTCAACCACTGACCTTTAAGGCTGTCTAACAAATAAACAGAATAAAGTATACAAGGACACATTTGAACAGGTCAACACATTTCATCTTCTAGGTGATGAGGTACATAGGCAAGATGAATTTATTCAACATTGTTGATGTCTATCTGATGTTAGTGAACCTTAACTCTTTTAAACACTATTCTGTCCAGGGTTATATAATCCTGTTTGCATCTTATAGTACATAGGTCTGTGGTAAACATAATTTGATGATACTTAGACGTTACTGCCAAAATATTAGGTGAATAAAATATAAAATATAAAAATAAATGCTAATTGTAAATATTTTTAAACACTATAAAATATATAAATAATACTAAAATTACACTATTTTGAATAACATTAAAATAATATTAAATAACTGAAAAAATAAGATGAATAAATCTTCAATGTCACATGGGATCCCCCCCATCGGTTTAAACATACACTTGGTGAAAATCACATGATCAATTGCTTAGAAAAGAAATAACAAACCTACCCCCAACAAGAAGCATAATTTGTGCTATCATTTATATTCTTAGCACAAATGATAACTTAGCGGTGTGTTCAGATCACTAGGCCTAAGTATGAGCGAGCAAGCAAGCACATAAACAAATTTGCTTTAGCTTATAATACTGTTTTTTTTTTTGTTTTTTTTTGTTTTTTTTCCCTCAACTGCTCTTCAACAAAATGTTCAAGATCTTTTTTGACAGGATTTTACTGGCCATTTTGCTATTTGACAATCTCAGAAAAGGCCCCTAAGAAATGGTTTAAAAGAAGGAAACGGTAATGAACAACAGTATAGCAGCAGTGGTAGGATCTGAGATGTATACATCTACATAAAGCACACCCTCTAAATAGAGTCTGATATTGTTTTGATGTGGTTGGCTTTCAATTGATTCAAAAGCTATTGAGTGAATCACATGACAGATGCTGAATTCCAAATGCAGGGGCGCTTCCTTCTCTTCAATGATCCTTCAGAATACTGATGCCACTGTATTCTCATATAGTCACTGCAGCTGAATGGAATGAGGGAGCCAGCAAAAGCAAATCTTTCTCCTCTGAGCATAGCTTTTTATCCGTCAGTAATATTCTTTCAGGGATACTGTTTGATTCTTTTGGCTGCTAAGACGATTAGTATCTTAAGATGCTGCAACTTGAGCAGTACAACTCTTCTGTCTCCTAACAGGCAGCATAATCCAGTCGTCATGGAGTGTATTTGGACAAAGCATGTGTGCCAAGATATACCTGCTTTGCATATGTGTGAGGTGCCATTCAGGATGCATGTAATCTTGTACAGCACCATGACATATTGGGCTAGATCCAGAGTTCATTAAACAAAGCATTTATTTGAAAACATTTGTTTGTCATTCCTTAAGACTGCTTTTGGCACAAGGCAGAATACAATTGTGTAATCTTCCATTTCATCTTTTTCCATGGTTTTTCATTTATACAAAATGTCACAGAACTCTCAGTTCAAACTAAAAAGAATTTTGCATAAGAAAAAATAAAGAGAGGCATAAAAATCAGTCAAGCTGCCAAGACTGTGGCCGCGGCCGCAAAGGTCACGTTGACCCTGCTGAGGTGTTAGTTAGTGTTTAGAGGTAACATTAAAATTGGCTTTAAGAAAAAAAGAAAAAAAAAAACAGCTAAAAAACACATAAGGGAACCTAATCTGCCTGGTCTAGTTTCCATGTAAATTAAAAAGGGGAGACCAGGTTATTACATCAGAAGCTGTCACAAGGTCCACAAGTAACTATTGCAGAATCTAAAGCCTCGACATCCATCTAAATGCAACAATAAAAACATTGCAAACTGACATTGATCAACAGTGTAAAAAGTCGTTGTGTCAGAGGAGAAACAGGTCTCCAATATTTTGAATTTGTATTGCAGTACCCATGTCCCTCGAAAAAACATAATAATCGGAGGAGTATTGTTGCCATAACTCCACAAACATTTCTTCCATTGTAATATTCCACCTAGCAGGAACGACATTGTCTCTTTTTCATTTCGGCATGTTTGAAAGCATGTAGGAAGCGCTTCTGCGCTCCTATTGGCCAGTGTCACACATGTGACAGAACTCGTCATGGACGACAGAAAAAAAAAAAATTAAACATGCTAGTCTTTCTGTCGTGATGTTGTGAAGCATCGCAGACGCGGCATCGGTTGTCGTCCACACACACACCACACCCATTGTCGTTTACAAATCCCCACGACACCCTACAAGCAGATCATGGCAAAATCGGGTAGTCTGAACCAGGCATTAGACAGAGGGTCAGAATGAAGGATGAAAATAATTTTTGCACACATATACATATTTTTTTATTTTACAAAAACTTTATTAACATTATAAGTAAACCTCAACATAAAATAATGATAATAAAATTAATGTCATGAGCCTTTTGAATGATTACTACATCCTGTTACTACATCCCTTTGACACACATGAAGCGCCTCTTTTTACTGTGCAAGAAGAATGCAACAAAATAAAACAGATGCTTGGTGATCGTTCAGAAAACAGCAGCGGAAGAGATTTGATTCCCCTGATTTGATTAAAAACCCCACAAGAGAGCATGAAGAGAAGGCCTAATTAAAAGCTCATCTTGATTGAAAATGCAGGGGAAAATGTCATTTGTTAGGGGCCGCAGTGCAGTTGGGAGACAAGTAATCTGGGGACAGTGGGAAATCTTGGGGGGTTCGCTAAACAACTGCCTAATGTAAATTGAAAAATGATAACAATTAGTGTGTGATGGCCACTTGGGTCAGACCCAGACGCAAACACCATTAAGATCTAACAAACTTTCTCTCTCGCTTCCCCGTTAATCTCAAATGAAGGACCGCTGATCAACATAAACAAATTAAAACATTTTCAGGACGACGGCATTAGGCTCTGGACCAATATTAAAAGTGTAGGGATACAGCATGATGCTGAATTAGACACATTTCCCCTGACAACTCGAACGTTTCCGATCTGATCCCACGGTATGCCTGGCCAACTAAATGACAGCACACTGCTGAAATAGAGCGATTTGAAATCCCCATTAAAAATAATGAGGCAACTATTTTCACTGCCCGTTAGTTGAAAACAATCTATATCACCAAGAGCTTGCACACTAAACACCATGAAAGACAACAATAGCAAAAGGGAAATTTATTTAATGACCCGTTGTTGTCCTTTGCTTGGAAGCTTTCTGCTTATGTTAAGCACTGGAGCTTGCAGGAGTGTTATGTGGAATATATCGATGGGCTTCTAAGGAGCACCTGCAATGGTCGACAATGTTCTTGCATCATGCTTTCCCTTGCAAACACTTTGTAATAGCATAATAAGAGTCCAATTTAGTACATTTATAAATATCAAATGTACAACAATAAATACAGAGCTGAGATGAGACCAATAAATAGAGCAAATGGATAAACTTTTGGATAATTCTGCATTGATAAACACAACCTCTGCATTACATTCATTCAATGTCCCTTTAAGACAAGTCATTTCACTCGGCGGCCATCTTTGAAACGCCTCTCGGGCATGCAAGTGCAGCTCTTATCTCTTTGAATAGGGAAACATCCAATTCTCCAAAGCTGTTTGCCAAGCAATTAAATTTAATATTTGAAATCACCAATGAAATCTGACAACAACTACCTCATACATTTTGTTTCTAAATGCTCAAATCATGACAAAAAACTATTTTTTCAGGCTGGATCAAGCTAATGCACATATGCAGTCTTAAAATGCGCGTCTCTAGTGTCTCATTTTTCTATAGTCTTTGATTCATTTCTAATTTAGTTTAGACAATTCAGAATTGAAAAACTGGTTTTCTTTCAATTTATGAATGTGAATGTATTTGGCTACAACAGATGAAGTGGACCTTGGCCCATAAATGTCAATATATTAAATATGATTAAAAAATAAACTAAATACAAATATCCATCCATCCATATAAATCTTCAAACTTTAAGGCTTTTTAAACTTTCAAAATTTCAAATTCAAACTGCAGTTCTGCATCCTGTTTGCTACCTGAATTGAAATTAAATTCATAAATTTAATAGCATTCACAGTCAAGTTTTAAATGGCGCACAACCCTGATTTGAACATGCAGGAGACCAGAAACAAAAACTATAATATAAGTTTCAACTTCGGCTGTGAGCCAAAGTTCAACTTCGCTCTGACCTGTAACATTTGAACATTACAGGACCTAAACACCACAAACTGACCTCTTGAGAACACAGAAACCTAAAAACTGCACGGTTTGCAGTGTTGCTGTCAGGGAATATCAGACTCAGAGACAGGGAGTTAGTCTAACCCAGACAGCATTTATGGAAACAGAGGATGAACAAAGTAAGCAGGTGAGTAATGGAGAAGTCTATGAAAATACAGAGAACATGAAGAGCAAATGAATGAACACAGAATAACCAGAGTCTTTGTTTCTTTACCATGTTTTAGAGATATTGACTGTGACTGGAGTTGTAGAGCACACACCTCTCCATAGTGGTAAGATGCCAGGTGAATAAACAGGTAAGTAGGATTCAAAGGATGGGAGATCACTGAAGTAGGAGTCTTACTAGGATATCACTTGGAGTATTCTCAGGTGAGGATAGCAGGTGAGTCTATAATCCATGTTTGAGACCAGACAAAGAGTGACTGTGAGGTGTGTGCTCTTATGAGATAACGTGATTGGTGAGCTGATGAGGGATAGGTGCAGGTTATCAGTATTCGGGTGAGAGTGAGCATTGGGTATGTGAGACGGTGGAGTCTGGTGAGACCGTGACAGTTGCTGGGTCCAAAGTAATTTTTCAAAGCCAAGTGTGACTTCAGCATTAATCAGTAGATTTATCAGTGAGCATCACAAATGCATTCAATATCAACCTACCATAAGATATTTGTTTGTGAGTATATAGATAGAAATGCCTGTCAATAAGGGCACAGTGGTGGCCAGTGTTCTAAGAAACCTAAGATATGAGGCTTTTCAGCATTGTATAAAAACATAGATGAGCTCCTGCAGCTCACAAACTATCATTTTTTAAAAAACAAATAAAGGTTTGTCTTGTTCAAATAATAAACATTAATTTAAACATTATGGTGATTATAATAACTGCTCTCCACCATTATCAGATTGATTGTTTTTTTTGTGTGTGTGTGTGTGTGTTTTATTGGCTAAACATTCTCTTTGTAAGGTCTTGAGATCATACTAGTTTGTACCTAACTTTGGTTGCACAATTTTAAATTTGTTAAATTTGTTCTTAAAGGGTTAGTTCACCCCAAAATGAAAATTATGTCATTTATTACTCACTCATCTTATGGGTTTGTTAATCCATAAGATCTTCGTTCATCTTCAGAACACAAATTAAAATATTTTTGATGAAATCCGATGGCTCAGTGAAGCTCTATTGCCAGCAATGTCACTGAGCCTCTCAAGATCCAGAAAGGTACTAAAGATATATTTAAAACAGTTCATGTGACTACAGTGGTTCTACCTTAATATTATAAAGCGACGAGAATACTTTTTGTGCGCCAAAAAAAAATAAAAATAAAAATAAATAACGACTTTTCAAAAATATCTAGTGACGGCCGATTTCAAAACATTGCTTCGAAGCTTTACGAATCTTTTGTGTCGAATCAGTGGTTCGGATCATGTAAACAAAGCCTCGTTTACTAAAATCACGTGACTTTGGCGCTCCGGACCATTGATTCGAAACAAAAGATTCGTAAAGCTTTGTGTGTACTTGCAATAGTTCCACTTCAGCACAATCAAATATACTTAAGTATATACTTATACTTACTTCAGCACTTCCACACAATTAAAGTGCATTAAATACAAAATTAGTTGTAAATAATTTAGTTTTCTCTATCAGAAAACTAAGAAAACTATCATCTCTATCAGTCATCTCATTATCTCCATAGTCCTGTTTTGTTTGAGTTTCACTGTTAGGTCTTGTGGTTGTGTTGCTTGCTTGTAGCTGTTCTGATTATTAAAGACAACCATTTGATCTTCATCCTTGTCATCGTGTCAACCATATTGTTACATTTTAAATGTTTAATAATGCACTGCTCAAATACTTGTAGTAACTTGTACCAGAAAACAGTGGCAAATTGGCATTATGTACTGCTCCTAAAAACCCATTCTTGTTTCCTGTGGTCTCGACTGGAGATCATCAAGTACGCATGATTTACTTTGCCCACTCCGCTGCACATTCAACAAGTAAATTAAAAACGATAATCTCCACACTGCTATTTGCCAAGATGATCATGTTTACAGAAGGGTGATTGAGGTGGCGTATTAGAACGTGAGGCAGCGTTATACGTGCACTTTGCTTAACCGAGCGTCACTTTAACAGGCCTCAGGTTGGCTGGTGCTCCAGCACGTGGAACATTCACCAGCTGCCACTGTGAAAAGCCATTTTAAATAATTCCTCAACACCATTATCATTCAACCATAAAACATGGTCACTTGGTAGATACCATAGAATGAAAATTATGCATTCACTTCCAGAGAGATTACAGATAAGAACCCAGTTTTCATGCAAATTAAATTAGTATAATTTCTGAACATCTAATGGTTGCCATCTCAGGAGCTTCTTTTGATTGGTTTCCTTTTAATGGTTTCTCTTTTGTAAATATTATGCAGGCAAACTATTCAATGTGGATAACAGAACATTTTAAATGGTTACAAAACAAGTTCCTGAATATTAAAACACCTAATGTTTAACATGCTGTAAACAAGTAATGTTACTTTTGGCAGTCTGCAGTAATGAACATTCTCAATACAATATATTTATCGTATTTATATTGTTTTTTAAATTTTCAAATAGGTTAGCAACACTTGGCCCAAAGTCTTTTATATTCCAGATATCTGTATGATGATCACCACCTGATCACTTCACCTGATCATACATCATATTGACCAAAAAATGCTTCTGTAATACAACAGACCTTTGAAAATATCACCCATCCTTATTGAAACAGCTTTAGGATATGAAAAATGTTCTGAAGATACACTATATTGCCAAAAGATTTTGGAATGACGTGAGTGTTAGTAGACAATTTTCTTTTTTTGTGTCTAAAACCCTTTAATAGCACATCTCACATATTTCTGTGCACTATTTTTTAAAGTACATGCAAGTACAAATGTGAATATTGAGGAAAAGCTGCACTTTAAATTTGATGGTGCAGACTGACATTATAGGACCTGCCTTTCGCTTGTCACTTTTATATCACATCATTCACACCTCATGCTTTTTGCATGTGATTTTCTCTGGTAATAAGTGCGTTTAATCTGGACTTGAGGTTATCTGCAAGATCTGCAAGTATCATTTGACAGCTTTTGAGTGTTTGAGAGGTCAAGAATTTAACCTCTAAAATACTTTCAAATACATTTTAATGAATCATTGTTCTATGTTGCCAGAGATACCAGCACCCTCGAATGATTATAGATGGAACAAACTGTTTGTATTATCACATGACTTGACAAAGTTACTGCAGTTCTATCACAATTTGGAACACAAAACAAGTTGTTAATAAATGGTGAACTGTAAACAATGCCATTCGACAGCTATCCTTTCAGTGGAAATGAAATATTCAAACAAGGCCAAACATCCAAAGGTTGTTAAACAGGTCTTTCACAGATATGAGTGTAAATTACTGTAATTCTGGTTTATTAAGGTGCAGTCACATTTACCTTTGCTTGGCAAAAATTTAGTAGGTGAAATCTCTAATAGTAATCTGCATGATCAGGAGTTTCATGGCTGAAAAAGTTATACCCACAGAGATTTTATTCATGTGCAAGTTTGTTACGTGAATTCGCCGCATTGACCAACAGAAAGCTGCTTGGTTTGAAAGTGACTTCAAAGATGATTAAATAAAAATCTATAGGATTAATATTAAAGCTGTTCAAGCTAATGTTGACCTTAAATCTTTAAATAAATGTAATTAACAATTTATTTTGATTAAGCCTAAAATTTGCTAGGGAGTTCTGGGTGGTTGCTAACCAGTCTAAGACAAAAGAACCTCAAATTCTCTATATATTCTGGTATATGGTCCAGATTTCTCCTTCAGTGTAAGTATATGTGATATTTTTGCTAGTTTTATTGTACACTAACATTCAAACATTTAGGGACAATATGATTTTTTTCTTTAAATGAAATTAAAACTTTTATTCAGAGAGGGTGCATTAAATGGTTTAAATGTATGACAGTAAACATATTTATAATGTTACAAATGATTTGTATTTCAAATAAATGCTGTTCTTTTGAACTTTCTGTTCATCAAAGAAAGGAAAAAAAGGTTTCCACATAAATATTAAGCTGCACAACTGTTTTCAACATTGATAATAATAATTAATATTTCTGTAGCTCAAAATCAGCATATTAGAATGATTTCTGAAGGATCATGTTACACTGAAGAATGGAGTAATGGCTGCTGAAAATTAGATTTAAAAAAAATATTAGAAAAGAAATCAGCTGAAACAGTATTTTATTTTTTTTTTTTGTTTTTACTGTATTTTCAATCAAATAAATTTAGCTTTGGAGACTATAAGAGACTTCTTTTTTAAAAACATAAAAAAAAAAAAAATCTTACACAACCCTAACATGTTAAGGGTTGTGTACACCAGGAAAAAAAATCTGAACACTTAGAAAATGCAGTTTCTATATCCAGAATAATTCTGCATTCACTGGAGTCAGATAATTAAATTGTTAATTTTGTAAAACGGCTACAGTACTGTAAGCAAATCAACTATATCCCATTACATCTCTGCAGGGGAGTGAGGACATTCCTTATTCATTACTTCTCTAAAAACAGCGTAAGTTACCTGGACATGTGATTAAGCACTGATCAGCCCCCCGCCGTCAGTATGGAGCTCTTTAATCCTGTGCTGATGAGTATTGATGAGCGAATAGTCTAAGCTTGGGTGATGAAGTGTGTGTTGTTTAGTATGTGTGTGCGCTGTAACTTTGTGTGTGTGTGTTTAAACTCCCCATTTCTGATACACTCATTACAGGCAGGTATTGATTACTGAGTAGGGTGTCCTTGGCAAGGTGACGACTGCATGTGTTTGCATGCATGCTTATGTCACAGAATGAAAACATGGCACTTATGTTTATTTTGTACTATATGCATATACAGACTCATATGCAAGTCAATAAATGCATGCAAGCATGCATGTAGTCTATAGATTTAAAGCTTGTGTATGTGTTTGTGTGTGTAAGCCTGTTTTGAATTTCTGGTAATTGCGATGGAGATGTGCTAGCCATATTACTGTCGGAGGAATGACTGGCTGGCTCTTTCTCCATAGCAAGTCGATAATGAGACGGCCCAGGTGATACGGCTGCAGTCAATAATTCATGAGTCAACATTGCTACACAGTACCGTTCCCCCATTCTGCAAAACATAACTAGACAAAAAACAGGTGAAAGAAATGTGCATTCCACCTCTCCCCTTTCATTTTTAGCAGGGCTTTTGGGAGAATGGAACGACGCAGGTAGATGTAGCTGGACATCTGCTCTCATTTTAGCTGTAACAAATCATGGTAATCTAGGGTGGCTGCTGTGATGTCTGCATCCTTTTCGATGGCTGTGAATCAAACACAGTGCTGAATTTTCACACCCTCAATGGTGAGAATGGAATCCCTGCAGGCTATTACAATATGCTAACAAAAGGTGTGAGGCTCTGCTGCTGTCCATTTCGTATTTCAACATCTTAAAAAGATTGTATGGACCATCCTACGGATGGTATAGCTGAATGTTCTTATGGAAGATGGACGGAAAATGTAGTCATGTTAGAGCAATTGTGATCTTCACAAATTGAGCTTCAATGCTATGTGGCAACACAAGTATGAATCTGACCTAAGGAATGACCCTAGCCAGTTTCTCTCTTCTGAATAGATAGTGGTGCTTGTTAAAGCAACCATGCCCTGTCATCCACCTGTAACACCCGAGCATAGCAACATGATAAAATCCACTCCAAACATCTTAGCTACTTCGTAGTAACGCCCTGTAAACCACCCACAAAACCTTTGCAACTCCATAGCTATGGCTAAAATCACCCTTGCAGCCACCCACAACATCCAAGCAAGTGCATAGAAACAGGTTAAAAATCCTTCTGAACATCTTAGCAACTGCATTAGAACATCCTGGAAACCAGCCACAACACCCTAGTAACTACATAGGAACAGGTTAAAATCATTCTGAACATCTTAGCAAGTAAATAGCAATGCCATGGCAATCACCCACAACACTCTAGCAACTGCATAGCAACAGGTTTAAAATCACTTTAAATATCTTAGCAACTGCATAGTAATACCCTGGAAACCATCCACAACACCTTATTAAGGGTCTAAAATCACTACGAATGCCTTAGCAACACCCCGGCAACTGCCCTAACACCTTAGCAAGTGCATATAAACATATATAAGCATATAAACAAAAATCATTCTGAACATCTTAGCAATTGAACAGCAATGGCCTGGCAAACACCCACAGCACCATATCAACTGCAACATGTAAAAAAATAATTCTGAACAACTTAGCAACAGCATAGCAACCACATAGCAACAGCATGGCAATGCCCTGGCAACCACAAACAGCACCTTATTAAAGAGATAAAAACTACTATGAATCCCTTAGCAACACCCTGGCAACTACCCACAACAGCCTAACAAATGCATAGCAAGAAGTTAAAATCATTCTGAACAGCTTAGTAACTGCATAGCAACGTCTTGGCAACCACCCACAACACCCTGGCAACTGTAACAAGTAAAAATCATTCTAAATGTGTTAGCAACTGCATAGCAACACCCTGGCAACCACACACAACACCCTATTAATTGGCTAAAAAACACTACAGATCCCTTAGCAACACCCTGGACACCACCTACAAAATTCATTATGGTCACATGTTTTATAGAGGAAAGCAACACTATCACTCTGTCTTTAGAAAATGTAACTAAAAAAAAAAAAGGTTATGGAACTAGAGCTGTAGTACATTAGCACTCCAGTCAGCGGCAGCATCATACTAAAATGAACTCTGAGACAAAACTGTCCTTGGGGCAAAAAATAGATGAATACACAACCGCATTCAGACAGAAGGTAATGTCTACACAAACCAAACACGGGCCAAGACAGCTAGACCTCAGTGCTCCCCTGCAAAAACTCGAGAAATAACTGTATTGACAGACTCTGTCTTATACACACAAGAGTTTTAGGGTGTTGATATATTGCACTCTTATTTCCAGCAGGCACACTTGAGGCTCTCTCTCTTTCCTCAGTTTTACCCAATCAGGAGCTCTGAGGGACAATTAGGTCTCCGACAGTTCGGTTTCTCTTCTGGTGTAAGGTGGAATCTTCCCCCAGGGCTCTCACCTGCCACATCCATCACACACAAACACACACACACACAAACACACACAGTACCCAGTACACACCATTTTGAGCACAAAATCTTCCTTCCACACACACTTTAAATAGGCATCCTACATCCAACATTAGTAAAGATATGGATATATATATATATATATATATATATATATATATATGTGTGTGTGTGTGTGTGTGTAATATTAATTGCGTGATTCCAAATTCGCATGTTTATATTTAAAGTAATCACACACACTCTTCCTACCTTTTCAGGTTGTTCCTATATGTCGCTGCTTGCAAGTTCCGTCATGAAAAAATACATCACAGATGAGATGGCATGACAATGAGAGATATAAATGGATCAGAGGGAAGTAAAGGGTGTGCAGGGACAGCAGAAATGAAAGAGTGAGACATGACTGAAAAATAAAACATACACAAAAACAGCCTTACATTCATGCTTTTTCATGCCCAAAAATAAACTGAATTTTATTTAATAGTCTCCAGCCAAGCAGGACAGATGCAGACACAGTGTGTGTCTGGCATCTGTGACACTTCATCAAAAAGCCACCAAGATACAAGAACATTCAGTGGCCACAAAAAAGGACACAAATAAGGAAAATATGGACACTTTCATCTTTGAAAAATATTGAAAAATGCTTAATAATGTCTGAATGTTATTGCATTAGATAGCTACTATCAAACCAAGAGGCCCTGTTTCCACCTGGTATTAAGATGCGTTTTGGTCAATCGAATCACAAGTGGACGACGCTAAATACAGGTGTAAATGGGGTGTAAAATGTTTTGAGCCTGTCCACTTCCAGAGGTAGTCGAAAACGCATGCGACTGGATTGCTTTCGTAGTGAAAACGCTCATGTGGTCGAATGCGTATGAACAGCGCAAAAGACCGCCTACTCTCCGCCTACTGAACACCTAAACATTATGCGAAGCGCTCTAGCCAGACAGCATTTAAACTTTGCTGAAGTTTGGTTTGAAGACAAAAAACATACCAAGCACAATGTTCTCTCATCATTCCTGATTTCTAACACACTCATCACGTTCGGCGTGGTCTCGCAGCTGTCAGGGCAGAAACGAAAGCTTCTGCTCTCTGTATGTTTTTTTCGTCTATGTGCGCGTTCATATATGTAAATTGCACAAGCTCATATTTCTTTAAAATAATTGCCACTTGGTTTGAGATTTTGCTTTCTAATGCAGAGACATTCAGATTACATTCAGTTTAATGACATTTTAATTTAGATAATAAAAAGTTATGGCTTAAGTGTCCAAATACTTTTTGAGAGCACTGCACATTCACATCCTGACTGAACATTTGTACAACTTAAACTGTTGGAACAATTTAGTATTTTAAAAAGGAATCACTTGTAAATAAAGTATGATTAGTTTCATCTCAATGAGCCCTTTTAGTGTTTCAACTATCATTTCTTTTGAAAATTAATCAGTTCTATAGTGCTGGTTTAGACCCTACTCTGAAGTAGGAGCTAATTTAATTCCCTCAAAAGGAGTTCCTAGAACTAAAATCATTCCTGTGGTGCGAACACTGCAAAATCCGGGTACTTCAGCCAATAGTTCTAGGAACAATGAAAAGGCCTATAGTAAATAAGGGAACTAAACAGGAACAGCTGGATGAAGATTAACTAATCACACACCATAGCAACTGAGAACTAAGGCAGACAGATGAACTAAACAGAACATACATGTGACAATAATATTGTCAAAACTATTATGAAACTATCAGTATTTAAAAAAGATAGTACACCCCATTATTTAAATTATTTACCCTCGTGTCATTCCAAATCTTTAGAATTCCTTTCTACGATGAAAAATATGGATATTTTTTCTTTTTTTCTTTTTTGTACATTCTAGTTCTGCTTCTTCTTCTGAGCCAAATTTTAGACTGTGTTTCCTCCTAGAGCTTTAAAGCTACAACCACCAAACTTGGTTCAGATCTTCAGACTGTTCTGACTTAGTGTGCTATATCTTTTCAGACTGGCTTACATTTTTCCTAAAAATGCTGTTCAAAACTCAGAAAAACTCCCATAGACTTTGCAACCGCAAAGCAACACCTTAGCAACCACTCAGGGTACCCTAGCAACCACATAGCAGCACCTTAGCAACCATCCTGAGTACCCTAGCAACCACTTAGTAACACCCTAGCAACCACACCAAGTAACTTAGCAACACCTTAGCAACCACCTTGAGTACCCTCACACACTAGCTAGCTTTTAAACTACGAAACTAAAACTTAAACTATTTCAAACTTCAAGCTTTTAAAACTACTCCAAACTTTCTGGCTAGGCTTTTTCAAGCCAACTTAAAGTTTGTCTACGAACTTTACTCATCTAGTTACAAGTTGTTATCACAATGATTACAATACATGGAAAATCTGGCAGTTGAGGATATTAATTCAGAGTTGCCGTCATCTGAAGTCCTGGCAGGGGTTGGCGTCTTCTCTTCACAGGTGTTGGGTCATCTGAAATCTGGATCCAAACTGGAGCTGGCGTACTCTCTAGTTACCTCGGGATGGGCATGTTTGGTTCAAATATGGACAAACCCACCCCGTTGGTTTAAATTTTTTAAATAAATTTTAAACCCAACGGTTGGGTTTGTCCATATTTGACCCAAACATCGGTTGGAACAACCCAGCATTTTAGAAACAGAAAAGCAAATGGAAAACAATTAGCATAGCTGCTGTTCATAGCATTTCAAGCAAAAGATAATCATGAGCATTTCATCTGATATAACTGGAGTACAAGGTTATGAGATGCATTATGTGAATGCTTGGCTAAAGAGATGTGTCTTTAATCTAGATTTAAACTGGGAGAGTATGAGCCCTGAACATTATCAGGAAGACTATTCAAGAGTTTAGGAGCCAAATGTGAAAACGCTTTCCCTCCTTTAGTGGAATTAGATATCCTGTACTACCATATAGGGCAATAGAAGATTGGTTAAATACACAGGAGAGGGTTTTTCTCTCCTCTTTATCTGCCGTTTCAAAGTAAGAGCACTCTCAGAGGATTTAGAAGTCATCGAAATTTGTGGAGACAAATCCCTCATGTCACCTGTGAGAGAGGGATAGGAGATGAAAGCAGCTTCTATCCTACAAATAAATGTAGTAAGTGTAGAATAAATGGAGAGCATGAAGGGCTACCAACCTGCCTGACAGAGACTCTTAGAAAATGCCTTCACTTGTCAGTTTTAAACATATTTGACTGTGATGAATACAATATGATCGATCAATCTATCTGTCTATCTATCTATCTTATACTGTATGGTCTTGGATATTTTTGCTCCATTTTTGTGTTAGAAAAAGCATATTATAACACAGATGCCCTCAAAACTTGGCATGGACTAAAAGACACAAAACTTCATTATTGATTTCATTACATCTTTACCTTTTTTTCTCAGATCAAGCTAGAAGCTAATCTTAGAAATACTAATCATAGCTTCAGTGACTTTATCAAGGCCATGAACACCTGTGTACACTTATCAAACCAAACACATGTTCCAGTTACATGACATTACCCAGATCCGAATGGCCAAGCATGCTCATTTATTGATTTCAACCCATTCAGCGAGGTCTTGCACGTTTGTGCTTTCACAAAGAGTAATTGTTATGACAAAAAGGCGGTGACTTCATATAACAAACTTCTGCAAGGACAGTGGCTATAGTATTTATATAGAGTGATTAAGAATTGATGTGGGACAAAAAAAAGAGTATGAAATCAAAATGAGACTCATTCACTTGAGTGAGGAGGAGAGGGCTGATTATATTGCTGGCTCGCCATTATTCTTTTTTTATTGTAACAATATAAAAAAACAATCAAGGCCTGTTATTCAGACCTTAAAATGGGTAATTCAGATACAACAGCTGCAAAAGTTCCCTGTTCTTTTGTCAATGTTTTAGCATCACTTTCAAACTGAAAGCAACTTTCAGGGTTTCATGAGTTCATTTTCAGATTATTAATACTGATGGAGTTAGTTTGTTAGACATCTCCTGGGAAATGTTAATGGTGGTTTATGAGATAATTATTTCCGTTAATCAAATTGGCAAGAAATTATCAGATGATATTTGTTCTAAGTGACGATGACTCAAGACAGCCAGAGTAGATTTTTTTCTGATTTCAAAATTAATGCAAAAGCTAGTTAAATGCCTGAGCTAGTTCATTAAATCACTATTAATATGCAAGTGTACCTTGACCTTCTAACTAAGACATTTCCATTTTACACTGGACAAGTAGGACAAGTATTTATTTTCAGACACTTCTAACAACGTTGTTTAGCGGAGCTTAATAAAATATGGCTGCATGAAATCTACAAATGGATGCCTGAAATAAATATGCAGTAAAATTATATTTTAATAATAATAATGTATTCTACTATATATATATATATATATATATATATATATATATATATATATATAATAAAAATTATATAATTACCTATAATTAATTACAGTTTTTCTCAATTGCTAAAATTTCAAAACCATGACACTTAACATTTATCAAAAAGCTCACCCCATTTCCTAAACTCTAAACACTACTCCCCTGTTTTGACACGAGTCAGATTTGAGCAGAACTTTTTTTTGTGTTTTTGAGGGGGGGTGGTATTTCTATATCCTTGAAATACCAATGATCTTATGTGCATATGTTGCTGTATTACTGTATCAGCCATATCCCCTTTGGAATCCATTCACTCTCCACTAAAACTGCAAGAGTAGAAGCATATGTCATCACATCAAGCAATAAGATTTTTCTTATTTTGGTCTTGAGACTTTAAACAAATGAGAAAAGGTAAAGTGGTGGGAAGTACAGTAACAGCTTTATTAAATTAGTGCAAAAGACAGACATAACTCATTCACCACGTCATCTTTTTCTTTGCATTTTCAGAACTTACGGGGTCTTCCACACAAACCCACACACACATTTTGTTTTGTTTTCATATGTTATCTTTTTCTGTCTCTCTTTTTTGTTCTCTTCTTCTCACAAGCGCAAAAAAGGAACTAAAACAAAGAACAACTGAATCAACAGCCTTCCCTGGCCTCTTTGACTTTGACCCAAGGGGAGAGGGGGAAAAAATAAAATAAATGCTGTACCATCAGAAACAAGAATCACAAGACAGATTCGCTCTCTGTCTGCAAATCGCTCTCTAGACTCAAGAACCGCACTCTAAAACACGAGCTCGCACATGAAAAAGAGGAAAAACATCAATGGCATTAGAAATAGTCCCTAAAATTTTGCAAAAACATACAGTTCTTTTCTTTTTTCTCACAAGGGGTCATTAAAGAATAAGCGATCAAAGTACATAAGTTAATTAATATATTTGTACATTGGTAAAAAATAAAATATATATAGTGTACATTTCCCCCCATCATTTCACACATTACTATAAAGATATATTGTGTTCCACTCCATAACAACTAATGCAATTGAACCAAAAACAAAAATAAAAGACTCAGGGGACGCTTCTTTTTTTTTTTAGACTCTGAAGGCTTCTGGCTATCAACCTGCCCTAAGAAAACACAACCACTGCAGACTAAAGAGGCCTTGTGTCCTTCCCTTACATTAGTAAACAAGATCAAATACAGTAGTCTTTAACCAGAGGAAACTAAAATACATCAAAATGTCCAATTGCTTTGCCCTCATCCAATATATCTTTGTCCAATGACAGAGAGAGTTCATCGAGGCGGTGCCGTCCGTGATGTATTTCAGAGGTATGAGAAGACAGCAGGTCCAGGGGAAGAAGGGAGAGAAGAAGGAGAGTTCCTGGTGAAAAGGCGGAGGCCAGTTGGGGATGGATAGACAACGGTGAAAAGGAGGAGAGCAAAAATGAAGGATGCATGGTGTCTTTTGGGGAAGAGGTCTTCTCTCTCTGCCTGCTTTGCGTGTGGAGAAGAGACGAAGGTTTTCTTCAGTGTTGCAAAATGACTACAGAAAGAATCAGCAGAATTTACAAGCCTGAGAAAGAGAAGGGAGAAAAGAAGGAACGTGAAAAATGGTAATTAAACACCATGTGAAAGTTTAACAGAACATCTGTGGTGGTAATAAACTCTCAGCAGCAGGTTTAAAATTTTTAGGCCAACATGAGATATTTTCTTTAATATGTATGTATAAAAATATGACAAACCACAACAAAACACTGAATTAATAAATTAAACCAATTAGAAACAAAATGTCATTCTCGTTAAGGCTCCAGGAAGACTCAACCCTTTATTTTTTCCTTCTTTACTCCACTGCCATCATCTTAAAATATGATTAAAATGTAACTTTGAAAAATGCAAGGTCTAATTTCGCAAGACTTGAGCGAAATGAATTGGCCTGTGGATCTCAGAAATTCAACGGCGATCGAACCGTGCCAGATCTGATGCGAGGGAATATTAAATGTGGAGGGGGGTGGACTATTGATTTTTTTTCCTTTTGCTGCTTGTTTCTTTCCACTAGATATGTTTGTACTGCTTGGTCCTAAATGGCAGTGGAAGGAAAATAAGACTTGAACGGCACTTAAGAGCATGGCTGAAGTTGCTCTGTTCCACAAATGCCATTTGCAAATTATAATGAGACTCCAGCACCACCTATTCATGTGCCGAGGGCCCGAAATGCGACCAGGTAATTCTTTCCCCCTTAGGCGAACCGAATGTGAGCCTGAAACATCAAAATATATAACTAAATCAATTCACCTCACCACATTCACATGCAATAAAGTCAGGTGAGGAGTGGATAAAAATCCTCCCTACTCTCATCTCTGCACACATACACTTCACTCCATCTTCCTAAGGGGAAAAACACAGGTAAGTGTGCAGGGAACGTGCAATGCAGGCAGCAAGACGAAAGTGTGTTTGATCTAATTACCATCAGCCTGATTGGAGGAAAGTGGTTGTGGCAGCAGTCAGCTGCATTTGAGACAGACACAATAACACACGTGATCCCTGCACTCCAGAGCTTTGGCCCGATAGAAATACACTCCTCTATTTGCACCCCCCATCATAATTCACTCCCTCTATTTGTCTTTCCATCAGCCAAGAAGTAAAGTTGATGGGTTTTAAGTTTACAGCCATGAAACTGAGTTTTCCCACTTGTAGCCTCATGAAGTTTCAAGCCTGTATATATATATATATATATATATATATATATATATATATATATATATATTAGAGTATTAAAAAAATAGATATTGTAATTTTGCCTTAGCAAGCGGCATTAATTATTCCTTTCACGCTTAAAAATTAATTAACAAGAAGAGGTTATGCTTTATCTGTCAGGTGCACCGCGGATGGCACGTCAAAACAAGTGGCTTGAAGAGCCAGTAAATGAGTCGATGCTGTGGAAATTTCTCTTCCCCTCAAGACAGGCCACATCAGTACCCAGAGTGGCTTAAAGAGTAAAAACGCCCATCTTGGCAGAAAAGAGGATTTAAACTTCAGTGGGCCCAGGCTCAGGCTTATTTCCCTGTTGTGGATTAATTATATTTTACCCCTGTTGGGCATCTTTCATCAGATTAAAGAGCAGTTTTAGAGGTCTTTTGGGTATATCACAACTCTTCATTTGACAAAAAATATCACGTTAAGAACATACTCCAACTCATATGTAATTTTCAATTAAAGCAATAATTAAACTATGACTGACATTTCCAATTTGTGTGCCGACTGGACTACCTCACTGTTTAACCATGGAGTCATATAAAATATGGAAACGAAAAATATATTTTAAAATGTAATTTATTCTTGCGATGGCAAAGCTGAAAGGGTTAGTTCACCCAAAAATGAAAATTATGGCATTATTATTCACCCTCATGTCGTTCCACACCCGTAAGAGCTTTGGTCATCTTCGGAACACAAATTAAAATATTTTTGAAAAAATCCGATGGCTCGGTAAGGCCTGCATCACCAGCAATAACACTCCCTTTTTCAATGCCCAGAAAGCTACTAAAAACATATTTAAAACAGTTTACGTGACTACAGTGGTTCAACCTTAATATTATAAAGCGACAAGAATACTTTTTGTGTGCCAGAAGTAACAAAATAGCGACTTTATTCAACAATATCTAGTGATGGGCGATTTCAAAACACTACTTCATGAAGCTTTGAAGATTTACAAATCATTTGTTTCGAATCAGTGGTTCGGAGCGCGTATCAAACTGCCAAAGTCATGTGAACGATTGAAGTTTCAAAATACTTATGACGTAACAAAGCCTTGTTTACTGAAATCATGTGATTTTGGCACTCTAAATCACTGATTCGAAACAAATGTTTCGCAAAGCTTCGAAGCTTCATAAAGCATCATTTTGAAATCACCCATCAGTCGTTATTGTGGAATAAAGTCGCTATTTTGTTATTTTTGGCGCACAAAAAGTATTCTTGTTGCTTTATAATATTTAGGGGTTGAACCACTGTAGTCACATGAACGGTTTTAAATATGGTTTTAGTAACTTTTTTTGGGCATTGAAAAAGGGAGTGTTATTGCTGGCGATGCAGGCCTCACTGAGTCATCGGATTTTATCAAAAATATCTTAATTTGTGTTTTGAAGATGAACGAAGGTCTTAAGGGTGTGAAACAACATGAGGGTGAGTAGTTAATGACAGAATTTTCATTTTTGGGTGAACTAAATCTTGTTTTTTCAGCATCATTACTCCAGTCTTCAGAAATCATTCTAATATGCCGATTTGCTGCTCAAGAAACATTTCTGATTATTATCAATTTATAAATAAATATCAGTATTTATTTGAACTATTTTGTAACATTATAAATGTTACTTTTGATAATAATGTAATGTGTCTTTGCTAAATAGTAATAATAATAATAAAAAAATCTTACCCCAACAGGGTAAATCTCTAAATTGTAGTTTGATATCAGTCCTACAGGGGGCAGTAAGGTCATCTTGACATTGTTTGGCTCTTCCTCTGCTGAACATGTGCACTTAACAGTCTCCTCTGTGATCTGGTCTTGAGCTCAATTGCTACATCAAAGCCTATTTTGTCAGTGTAAAAAATAATTTAGTTTCCTCTCGATATTTGTTTCAGAATTTGGCCTCGTCTTGTGTTGTAAATGATGTGTTTTTCTTCCTCTCTGTCATTAACATCACCGGTGTAATCAGATACAGAGCTCAATGGAGTCACGTTTTAGAAGGACAAGCAAAATCAATGGACTCAAAGGGCAAATCAGCACAGAAGGTGATGTTTGGCAAACTGTCATCAAAAACAGCAACAATGGCTCCTGTGGGATCGAAGATGTCACTACCGAGTGCATGTGAGACGGTGCCAGTCGTACCACCCATGACGTGGCACACGCAGGTACCTGGTGCAGGATTCAGGAAATTGAATGGGTGTCTAAAGAGAGATAAACTTGTGTCAGTTCATAGAGGATCTGTTTGCTTCCATACATTATTTAAGAGGCCATTGGACTCCTTTATCCTTGAGATTGGAGGAAGAACAGAGAGTATGGATTCTTTCAGTCTGCGAAGCAGAAGGTTAGCAACATGGAAGCTAAAAATACACCTCCACTGACACACATACACACCCATAGCCGCACAAACACAAACAAACGGTCACTTTAAAGTGAAATTCCCACTAAGTATGATTTCTTCTTTTTGTCCTGTCTTCAGCAATTAAAGGCCTTTCACACCAAATGGAAAATTTCACACCTTAATTCCATTACATTTCACTCTATTTATTTTTGGTTATTAGAAACTTTAGGAAATTAAGAAATATACCTATTCGGATGAGACTAGATTTGTTTGAGTTACAATTCCTGTCACTCAATGTCTGTTTCATGTACTGATTCGGACGGGACTAACATTCATTATAATTCATTATAAAAACCCTTTTAAATTCACATATAAGTGAGCAGAGAAATGTAGACAAGTATCCTGCCATTGATACTAAAATGGGCAGTCTTTGCAGTTTCCATGGTTTGGCTTCATTTACTAATTTTATAATTACATTTTTTTTTTTTTTTCATCAGATACGATCCATATTGAAATGAAATGAAAGCATTCTTAAGACTGGTGCGCAAACAGTAGCTCAGATAGGTCACAAAACACAACAGGAGAAGTGTTAGGACAATACAATAGGCAATCACAGACATTTACATTCCGAAGGGATTAGATTTCCCAGAGGACCATTGATTTTGCAGAAAAACAGTAGGTAATAGAGGTCACTTATTCAAAACAATTTCGTGGAATCATGGGAGGTGTTGTCTTCATGTCTACAGCCGGTGCAAAGAATCTGACGGGACTTAACGTATTAAAGATTTATTAACATTACTGTATTACTGAAGTAGGAAAAACGCCTTATATTCAGGTGTGCATAATTATTAGGCAGGTTTTCTTTTACAGGCAAAATAAGCCAAAATTAGCCTATTTTTGTTTTAATTTTTTTTAAGGATTCTTTACCTAACCTAAAGGCAGGAACACACCAAGCCGATGCTGACGAACTAGTGGCGACAAAAGCTGACTGTGGGGTTGGCTCACGTCATCAGCGTCTGGGTCCAAAGTAGCCCTGACGCACCAAATCGACGCTCAACACTCGATGGCCAAGTAGCACGTCCGTTCTGCGCCTGCGTAAGAAGAAATGCCTTTCCGTACCAGCAGGTGGCAGTAGCTGAACAGCCAATCAGAATGATCAGATGGCCCAACTGACCAACAAGCTCCGATGCCGATTCAACATGTTCAACTTTGTTAAGGCATGAGCTAGCAATTTCTAGTATTACATTAGTATTGCATACTTCTCATAAGCATTAAATCTCTTTTTTGGCTCATTTTGCCTGAAAAAGAAAACCTGCCTAATAATTATGCACACCTGAATATAAGGCGTTTTTCATTTCCAGCCTTCATGAACAATTATACAGCACTTATAAATGATTAAATACAAAATTAATAGTAGTTGATGTGTACAAAACTGATGTGGTTTGGAATTAGTCAAATGTGCTTGGAAAAAAAATGTGATCAGAAAATCAACGTAATAATTATGCCCCGCAGTGTATATATTTTTTAATTTTCATCTCTTTAAATGGTCCTGTGGATAATTATAAAATAATAATTATAAAAGAATTATCAAAATGATGTTTTGCAGGTGTGATACCAGGCCTCGCAGAGGTGTCACACTGCAGGACATCACCAACTTATCATGTATTTAATGTTGACCAACTATAAACAAATGGAATGGCACATTAATTAACTAATTAACTACATGACAGTAACGCATGTGTGTGTGTGTGTGTGTGTGTGTGTGTGTGTGAGTGAGTATGTGTCTCCTGTAGAGGAGACAGTGAAGTGAGTTCTGTCTAATCTTTCGGCCATTTCTCTCTTGCAGAGCTCCATCACTGAGCTTCTGGGCTTATCTGCCTGTTCTCACCGCTCTCTCTCAGCAGGGGTCAGGGTTCATTAAGGTGATAAGGAAACTGAAGTCAGACACTCTCTCCCTCCCACTCGATCAGTGTGCAACATAGCAGCATGGCCTCTCCTCGACTTCGTCTTCATGTGCGACAGTGAAACACATCCTTACAGGAGTCATTAGTGTGTGTGTGTGTATGTAGTGCAGTTCTGAGACCAGCATGCACCAGCTTTGTGTCATGTCACATGAGATATAAACACGTGCACACACTTTCAGACTGCCTGTTTCAATGCATCAATGCCTGAATGTGGAGTACACACACACACACACACACACACTTAATTTACAGTGGAGTACACACATCTGAGACCAGACCACTAGTGAAAATGCTTCTACTTTGCATTATTCTTCATTTAATACAAAACAATTAATTGCAATTTATATGATCAGCATAATTTGACTGAAAAGTTTAAATGTTTTAGTAATGATTTGTTGCACTTTTGCTTTAATGAGCATCACTTAAGCTCCATAACATAAACTCCACAAGTTTGTGTAAAACTTGATGATCATGTTCTCATAATTTGATCATGATTTGAGATGATCCAAAGAGAATCTTGTGCTTCAACTGAGGAAAAATATCATCTTTTGTACAAAGGAGTTTAGATGATTACATCTAAAATTACAGTTATAGTACAGCAACCTGCATGCGATAATTTATTTCTTAACAACACTGGCTGAAGCTTCAATTGGAGTGAAAGGATTGTGCCAAAAGCTTTTGTGATTTTTCCCCTCAGAAACACCTCCAAAGCCACTTTGAGTAATCTAGTATGATATAATACAGTGGATGTCAGTGTCTGCCAGGGCAGTAGCAAATAATCATATCATTAACAGTCACAGATTCAACATTCACACCAACACAATGACTGTTAGCAGAGCTACTGGAGAAAAAGAGAAAATGATGCACAAAACAGCAAAATGGACCCATACGATGATATGGCACATCCAATGATGAGATAGGAATTCACTAAGAAGAATTGTGTCCACTGTAGGCAAAGGTAATTTAAACTAATTCACATATGTCTGTATATATGCCTGATTATAATGCTCGTCTTTCAATGAATTCAATGAAAAACTGCAGCCATGATCAACATAAAATCAATAGAAAACCTACAATAAGCCTAACATACATAAAAAGTAGTAGTAATAGTAGTAGAAAAAAGTAGTAGTAGTAATGTGAATTCCTCCCAGATGTTAATCTGCAGGATATTAAGTCAAAATCAAAGCAAAAATATGTAACAGGCTTTTTTGGAAAAATGTACCTGTCAACATTTTTGCAAAACGCAAAATACGTACCAATACGTACATATCACTGCAGTTTGTAACAGAAATGAACACTAGAGGCAGTAAAACAGCAAGCACTTTTAAAAGTTTTCACACGCAATTATGATTACAGGGCCAGATTATGGATTAATAAAGACTTGTTTTCAAGCAGATCCTTGCACAATAATGTTATGACCTCAAAACACTTTTTACCATAGTGTATGATTTGTAAACGAATATATTTTGGAGTTTGCATTACTTACCCAGCTGGTACAGAATTGTACTGGTGATGTGAAGAGATCGGGTACAAATCCCGTGAAAGACGAGTCACGGTAAAAGAGCTCAAATGCTAAAATGCCATGGTTACGTTTGCGTTTTTGTGTCACATTTGTTTTTGTTAACACTATCGGGTAGGTTTAGGGTTTAGTGTAGGTATACGTTATTAAACGTGATGGAGCATTAAGCTTTTAGCGCCACTCACTGGACATTTCAATTCAGAACTGCGGTGATACGTACAAACTCCAGCGTAATAATATGTTGCCATATTCACGTTCATCTGTTCCGGAAAAAACTAAACACACTTTTAGCGCCACTCACTAGACATTTCACTTTGAAACTGTCACAAAACGTGCATGACAAAACGTATTTAGTGTTTTGCAAAAATGTTGACATAGGAATGTTTTTCTAATGGCCTGGGCTGAAAATATGGGTGTCTGAATGCAGACAGACAACACAAATAAGAAAGTGACTGGGGGAAAGAGAAACCATAGAGAAGATCTGCCGCCATGCAAATCTGGAGACATTGGCCCCACAGTGCCACAAATCTCAGATGGATCAGACTCCTATCCAAACCAAGGCTTGGGCGTGGAACCTAGAAATCCTCAGAGCAGGACGTCCCTTCTTAACAGATTTATTTTTCCTCTGTTTTCCATTTAAGAATGGCTGTATAGAGTTCCATTATGTTTCAGCCCCTCTAAAGGAGTGCATTATTAATGTTATTGCCGGGAGAAAGAGTCACCAGGGGGCTGTGTGCAGTTTTAGATGGGAGATTAACTATGGGACAAACATATAGTACACACACACACACACACACACACACACACACACACACACACACACACACACACACTGAGAAGTTTAAGACCTGCAGTAAAGAAACCTTTAATTTGTGCATATTACTTTAAATGCTCCTATGTCTCTCTGGCAGCTGTAATAGTGGCCCTATATGCTGTAAATCTAGCCTGATATGGATCAACTCTTAATGCAGTTCCAGGCTTTACCACAGTAAATAGATACAGGGTCACTGAAAACATTCTGGAAGAGAAGCCAATTTCCTGTCAAACTGTACTGCAAGATATGCAGGGTGTTCATCATCAGCATTAAAACTGAGCTAAAGTAGCAAAACGTAAATGCTGGAAAACTGAGAAAACTGAGGGTCGAGGGTACCTGTGAGTGCGTAAATCTGAATATATAGTTATAAGCCTATATATATATATATATATATATATATATATAGATTTAGCCTAAATCCAATGAATATATATATATATATATATATATATATATATATATATATATAGTTTGTGAATAGTAATATGTGAATGTAAATTGCCCTTCAGTTTAAATATGCGTGTGTCACATGAGAGCAGATTGGTGTTTAGTCCTCAAAAATATGGTACATAAACAAACTGAATGAATGGGAGTGATTCTGCAAGCAGCCTTTAAACTGGACTCTACCTGAATCCAAAGAGGTTTAAAATACTAGGTTTAAATGCCCAGGGAGTCCTGCAAAAAAATTAAGTCCATTCAGATGTGCTGCTTCTGCACAGAATGGATGAGGTTCCAGGTTCAAGGAGTAAAAGAGTTTTGTACAATAATAAACTCTGGATAAATCTGAATTTCCATATAGCCTTTTTTCTTTTTTTGCTGTCAGGCAAAATCGTGGCTGTGAAACACTTGCAATATTTATTTGCACTTTATTAGAAACCATGAAATATGCAGCACCTATCAAACTTTCAAACTCCACATTTAAACAAATCACACAGAATTTCGGGCTTTCTGATAAAAGACATCAGGTGTGTGTAAGTGTATAAGAGCTGGAGCGACAGGATACTTACAGAGCATGGAGAGCAGAACCAGGCCGAGCAGCAGCAAGAGGTTTGTTTGTACCGAGGCGGCACGGCTGCAGTCCATTCTGTTCTTCTTACAGGTGCACACTTGAACTTTCAGTTCTGTGTTGTTGGATATAGGCGGGATGCCAGAGTCAGTCAGAACCAGCGGCAGGTTGTAGTTGGCCTTTTTAAGACTGTGCAGCAACATGATCTGGGAGTGAGTGTCTGAAAAACATCAGAAAACTATTTAATGTACCATTCTGGCCACTTTACTTATCAGTCAGACAGTATCTTCCTATTTCAATAGTCGAAACAGATTTGGCTACAGGAGACTTTAAGCCACTTGATCTCAAATCACCTCTCTTGTTTTGTGTCTCTGTATCACAGCATCTGCCACTGATTCTCTTCTCAAACAGCTGACAGAAGTCTGGAGATTCACATGCCTTTCTATATTTGAGTGTGTGCTCTCAGGAGAGATGGGTAATCGAAAGTCTGCTAAGATAAACCCCAAATACACCCAGCTATTTGGTCAGAGTGATATCTAATGACACACACATAGTCTGGGACAATAAACTGCTCCTCTCGCTCTCAGCAGCATGTGGCCCAATTGACCCTGGTGAAAACACCAGAATTTTTACCTTTGTACTAGCTGGTTAGTGCTGGTTTGGTGCTGGTATAGACTACCACAATAATGCTATTCACTATAGCCAGTTTTCAGGACTGTTATGATCTCAGTCAATTCTGTCAAAATTTCTAGCTGATTTAAAGTGGCACTCCATCACTATTTTCAGAAATTTTCATGATTGACTGTCATTACAATTAACAATCAATTAGATGTGTACAACGTTTGCAGTGAAAGTAATTAAGTTTAGTTTACAGTATATTAATTTATGCCCGTATATGCAGTGTTTTCACAATCTAATCGCATTATTACTAAATGCATTTGTGCTGAAATTGATTAATCAACAAAAAATCAATTATGCTTAACTATATTAAGGTAAACCATTCTTTTAGTAAGAGCACCTTGTATATTTCCTCGAACAGGACTTAGAAATAGCCGGTATGTGTTTAACCGTGGGCTAGTGCCTGTTTCTGTCCCATCTGAGAATTAACTTACCATTGATCCTGGAGATCTTCCATGTTTTCTCCAGTCCTGGCTGTTTGCCAAGCTCAATCTTGAAAGGATCTGTATTAGGATGAATGTCCTTGTCTCGTCCCCCGATCACCACCACGTTTATGTCTTTAGCATCCTCGCACACGCGGGCCACGGAGGGGAAGACGTAGGGAGCGTTGTCGTTCTCGTCCTCCAGAGTGATTATCAGTGTACCTGTGCCTGTAGCGGGTGGACTACCTAGTGAGACAAAAGGCAGAGTTAATCACAATATGCAACAAAAAAGTTAAACTCTGCATTTTTTAAATACTGCAGTTGCCTACATGTGCAAGACGCAACTGTTTACACTTGTACGCGCATGCCGAGTGTGCATGAAGAGTCATGTGACGTGTTTTCGGCCGTGTAGTGTAGACAGAGATCGTTTCTGAAACGCTGTGAAAACGCCAGTGTAGACGATGATCGGTTTTATTTTAAAATGTCGTTTTAAAACGAAAACGCACTAGTGTAAACAGGGTCTAAGGTAGGAAATATACAGAAATTGAATAAATTTATCAAACACTTTACAGTCTTCACTGCATAAATTCTGAATTAAATATATATTAATTCTTATTACAGCCACAATTTTCTGTTACCTTTGTTCTTTGATTAACATTAATGACAGACATCACAGCAACTGGTTTATTAGGCTGCTGTCACTTTAAGAACTGGGCCGCTACCGAACATGACGCGGATCTGACGCGCATTTCATTTTCTCACAACTCTTTAAGTTCATTTGAGATGTTATTTAACTTATTTAAGACTGCTCTTATGAGGATACTCGACAAAACAGGCATTTTGGCATAATTCTGTCTGTGTGTTATTGTTTCTTCAAGCATGAAAGAGAACTTGAAATCTTTCTGCGCACACGAGTCCTTTGTGTCACACAGACATGACATTCACAGTTAGCGTGTTCTCGACTGTCTTGTGGCACTTAAATGGTTTAAAAACATTCGCGTGAATAAGAGCGTGATCATATAATGTAACACTAGCCAAATTATGATGGATTACGACGGAAAAAAACGGATGCTGCATTCATTGCGTTAAATATTTTTAACACGTTAAACTGAAAAAAAAAAAAAAACAATCGCATGAGTTAACGCATTGATTTTAACAGCCCTAATATAAATAAAACATTAAATTTCACAATGTGATTTTATTTCTCAGAATTTGACTATTTCTTACTTTAAACTTTTACCTTAAACTTTAATCCCACATTCACCTTTTTTATTTGATAAAAAGAAAAAGAAAACAAGCTTCCAAAAAAAAAACAGCAGAGAGTATCAAGAAAATAAAAAGGGTAAATTCTGATGTTCACAATCACATAAAAGTCCGTCTCCAGTCTAAATCTTTCTGGCTTTATAGGCCAAATCAATAGTTCTCTGTTAAATGCACAGGAGGACTGCGCTTTACACTCATCACTGCGATCAAAGTACTGGCATCTCACACCAATCGACTGTTACTGTAAAGCAAAGTGGGTTAAAGACTTTTTCACAAAAGGTCAGACAGGAAGCAGAAACACAGACATCAGCAATCAATGTCTATACAGAAAGAAAAATAACACCAAATCAAAACATTCAGTTTCTGACTTGGAGTAACAGCAATTATCTTGATTTGAAAGATGGCTCATTTTGTATCAGATTGCACTTCATTGAATATTGCACAGAAGAAAATACATTATTCAAGGCTTTTGAAATATTCTGTTTCTGAGAGATTAGCAGTTATTGCAGGACTGCATAATTATAAACAGCCCTGGAGGTCACTTGCAATTAACATCCGATGACAGGATCAGTAATTACAGAATGATTTTGTCCTCGTGTTCCCAGGAACGCTCAGGCCTCAAAGGGAAGAAGAAAAGACACAGTGTCAAAACATGGGAGCAAGCAATGTCTCGCTAGAAAAAGAAATCAGGTTTGTTCCAATTGCGTCTCTAAAGTACACCTGCAGAACAGCGTTGAGAGGCAGAACAATGACGTCCTTGCCATGTTTTATTGATTTTCTGCTCAAAAAGATTGTCAAGTACGTAACAAGACATTTCACAAGACAAAAAGGAATGCGTATCCATGGACAAAAGCAAACTGTCTCGCCTAACACCATAAAAGCGGCAGACTTCTCAGTATGCTTCTCAGAAGAAAACACATCCCGCCATGAGTGATAACAGCAATCTGATTTATAAATCATAAACTCTTAAAAAATTTAGACGTGGCTTGTGTGTGCATTAGTAAATACGTCCATTGCTTCACACTTCAACACCAGTGAACAAACCAATGATTTAAAGACTGCAAAGGTCAGGGCAAGTATTACATAAATACAGCCAGCTGTTTTGGTATATGGTAGTGACTTGATATAGATTAGGTTTATGCTCATAACAACAGCCATTGACCGCTTTCTGACCCAAACAACAGCTAAAAACACAAGATATGGATCACATAAAAATCTCAGAAGCATGCAGGGGCGACTCTAGAATATTCAGGGGGGCTTGGGCACCTACCAGAGCATGAGATGATGTGGTTCAGAGTAATATTTCTGTCCTCAAGTGCAAGAGGTTACGAGCTGGAATCTTTCTCAACAACTCTTTACAAAAATAAACATGAAAATAGCTTCTGTTTGTCTGTAGATCAGTCACAGTGACGTATCTGGTAGCATGTTATTGTGTTATTCCACTGGAACGGAGAGCCTTTGGATGAGAGATCACGTCTGTGACTCATATAGACACTAAAATGCATTCATATTTAATGTACCACAGTGCTACATGCTCAACTGAAGTTTATACATAAAGGCAAATGCAATAAAGTTTATATTAAAGGGATAGTTCACCCAAAAATGAAAATTCTGTCATTGTTTACTCACCCTCAGATTTTCTTTTTTGGGTGAACTATCCCTTTAAGACTGGACAAAAACACATTGTAGCTTATATTAATACAGTATATTGTGCCTCTGTCTCTCACACATTTTGATTGAAACCATAAAAATGCATCTGAATCTTAGAAGATGAAAAGCAAACACTTCCAACCTTTCTGAATGCTAGTGGCAATATAAAACCCTTATTGCATTACCATTAGTTTTAGTGGAGAAGACAAACATTTCACATACTGCCACTGGACTCCAATATCTTTTCTCCCCAAAGACTATAAAAGTATTTTAGCTTTGCACAAGGGAATTATTGTGCATATTGAGACTGTAAGTCTTCTTTCCTTCTATCATCATCGTCATCATCACTCGGTTATGTGCTGGGAGGGGTGCATAAGAGAAGCGTGGCTGGGACTTTCATTAGCTGCACTTGCCATATCTCTCTCATCTCTGATGTGTCTCCTCAATGCCAACAAACATAAATTGACTAACACATCTGTCATTCAGGGGAACTGGGTGTCTAGGTGGCCCAGTATGTAACAATAATGCTGAAGACAACCTGACCTTGTATAATACTACATCTCCTGTAACTGAAGAATTTGGTGTAGAAACAATTTTTCACTCCGAATTTGCTAGTACATTTTACAAACAATTACAAAAAAAAACAGAAAGCATCACATGGAATTAATAAATAGTATTTTCTTGTAAAACATACTCCAATAATATTTTTTAAAAACGATTTTTTACAGTGTAGTATGAGTAGCCTACTTTCTGTCTCTAGACATTGGTCTCCTGTTCACTCCCTATATTTGGATACTTAAATCTAGAGCTGTACGATTCTAGAGAATTTTAAAAATATATTCTCCCATGATTCTGAATAGACAACTAAACAAAAAAACATGTAATTTAGTTGAGGTTCAGACAAAATGTTAATTAATATTATTATTAGTATGTATATAGTTGGTTTGAATGAATGATTCAATGACTCACTGATAAACACTTTACTTGTTTTATTAATGGGCGAATCAGTGTTTTAGAATGAAGCGATGCATTTGTGTAAAAAAAAAAAAAAAATCAATTTTAACAAGTTATGAAGTAAAATATCTTCCGTATTCAACTTGTGAAGAAAGTGTAAAACTCTTGCAGTTCAAAAAAGCTTATGCTATGTCCTACGCCTTCCCTGTTCAACTTACGGAAAAAGCTTAACTGACACAACGGCAGTTTACGCTTTCTTCGTAACTTGAATATGGAAGGCGGTTTGGTGGAAGCTAGATATTTTACTTCATAACTTGTTAAATATGGATTTTATAAAAAATTTTTTACACAAAGGCATCGCTTCACTTCAGAAGGACTTTATATATTTGTGAAGCTGTTTCATACATGACAACTGCTCTCTCTGGGTCAGCGGCAGCGCCAACACAGATTTGAATCGTGTGATCGTACTCGTCCAAAGTTTAACAGACATAGCCAAGTCATCATCATTTAGGAATAAGATTGTGCGGGTATTTGAATCGAGATTGCAAACTTTTAATGATTAATCATGCAGCTCCACTTAAATCCTAATAATTCTGATGCATTAATGAAATATCAAACCAAGTAGCATCATAAACTCGATATAATACAACTACATTACAGTCTTACACAAAAAACTGTTTTCTCTCCAACTGCTAACACCAAACTTCCAGCAAAGCATAAAATTAAGATAAACATTGCTAAGCAAGCAAATCTTATCAGCTTTCCTATGTGTGCTGTGGGACTCAGAGAAGACATATATGCATGAGGGAATGCAAATCTTCCCCATTTACACATGGCTGCTGTACGTGGTGAGAAAACATTAACGTTGTTTGTCTTCACTGAGAAAAAAACACATTCCTTCACTTGATCGCTCTATAGTCTTTACCATCTTCATCAGCATCATCATCATAATCATCTTCGGCAGTGCTAAAAGCTCCCTCCTCCTCTAACTCATATTGAAGGCCTATTACACACATTTAGATGCACCATAAAGTGTTTTAGAAATGATCCGTAGTGCTTCATGTTGCAGTTTATCACTTAATAACTTTCATCTTAGAAACCGGCGACCCCTGTAACATCCGTATTGATTAAGGTAAACGTGAGCAGAAATATACAGCAGACTTCATGAATAGTTGAGTACACACACTGTTTTGTTTAACACGCAGCACTGACATAAAAGATATTCATGAGACAAGGATAAGAAAGGGTTGTTTGCATAAATATGTCTATTACATATGCAGCATGTAATGGGACTGGATGTTTCGGATGCTGTCTTCTTTCCCGTTCATAATGAGAGTGATTTATTTTCTCTTTTGTCATGGTGCTCTGATATATATAGGCTCATATCTTGTCTGACTTTGCTGAGATCCAATTCCCTCTTCTCTAAACTTCTTCCTAATGCATCGCTAAACATTGTTGATATGGAAGATATCGTTTTTCAGCCTCACAGCTGTTCGTGAGCAGTTTTGCAATCAAATGCAAAACTGTTCTTTGTCTTTTCTTTTGTATTTTTTTTTTAAAGCTGTAAAAAAATAAAATAAAAAGAAATAAATTAAAAATATGCATGTACACTGTAAATACATTTAACGCAAAAGTCCCAGGGGATGATTTGTACAAAATTACCATTTTTCTTTGTGCAACTGTAGAAGGTTTTGGAATTTATTTTTGCTACTTCTCAAAAGTTTATTGTCCTACATTTTCAACCTTAAAATATGAAAATCCAACAAAAAATATGAATTACTGCCACAATAAAAATTATTAAACAATTATTAAATTATTACAATTTTACACAAAAAATTAAAAAAAAATTTTTACAAAAAAACCCCCCAAACAAAACAAAACAAAACAAAACAACAACAACAACAACAACAACAAAACAAAACACATTTGTTTTTACCCTGATTTTTTAAAAGTTTTTTTACGAAGAGCATGAGAAGAAATATGAGATATATCAAGGTAAATATTATATGTAAGCACACTATTTATTATTGTATGCCATTTCCAATCAATCTATGCAAAAAGTGTGAAAATATAATAAAATTTTATGTATTTTAGATACAATGCCTTAGCAAGACAATGGAGCCAGAAAATTTAAAAAAAGTTTAGAATGCACAAATCAACTGGTGGAAATGTTTATAATACTTCAGAAAAAGTATCAAAAAAAGAAAAGTTTCCATTGCTGAAGAAACACCTAGAAAAAAAATCTGAAATGTACCATCCTTGTTAAGGTAAAGTTTGAATGACGTATCGGGGAATGATGCCGCTGGTTGCGTTAATGATTTTGTGACAGTACAGGACCCTATCTCATCCCCTCAGACACCAAAGGAAGACCCTTGGCTCAGTGGGTTACTTTATTTTTGGTACTGACCCACTGGCCCATAACGTCTGTTCCACCTGATGCTTTTCTGCAAGACGGACCAATTGACTACAGCAGCTTGGGCTAAAACCAAGCGTTTCTCTGCCTGTATCACTGTCTGTTTCTGTCTGTTCACTGTCTCTTTCTCTCTTTCATTCACTGTCTGTCTGACCTATACTTTTCAATGGCATAAATCTTATTATATGTATAAAACGTGTTGAAGTCACAATTTCAAGCCATAGACAAAAGGCACTTCCTATAGTAGCTCCTTTTTGAAGTAAACAAAGATTTAAATAATAATAAGCTAACAATAATAATAAATAAAATAAATACAGTTGCAAGCAACAATTACATGCCGAGCACAAAAAAAAAATTGTTTCTAGCCCTTACAGTTCAAAAGTTATTAGCATAAAAGGAAGTGCAATTTTGGACACTTGGTGGCGCTAGAGGGATTTTGCTGTGGTTATTGTTCAGACTGTCCTCTATCTGTGTGCCAGATATCACAACTTTTTACCATATGGTTCTATGGGCTGCCATAGACTCAAAAGCAGAAGCAGAAGCAGAAGCAGAGGAAGAAGCAGCAGAAGAAGAAATTATTGTTCTCTCTTTCTTTACTTTTCTGGATTTTATTTTTGCTCTAGCTTGTATATTAATTTAGATTATTCTGTACTTGGCATTGTGTACTACAAACATTGTTCATTCTTGTAATACATTGCTTGTGCTGTTTGATTTGTAAGTCACTTAGATAAAATCATCCGCTAAATGCCTTAAGGTAAAGACAGTAAAGTTATATTAAGCATAAAAATCAGAGAAAACACTCATAACTCTTAAATGTAAAAATGTTCAGGCCTTTAGAAAAGTTGAAAACCACCCAGGATATCTACATTTGCATTTATGCATTTGGTTAGACTTTTTATCTAAAGCAACTTACATTGCACTCAAGGCATACATTTTATATTTTTGGGCATTCCCTTGAAATCCATGAACTTTTGCTTTTGTTATTGCTATGCTCTACAGCCATTTCTACCTAACTGCAGTAATAATCTGTATCAGGTGGCGGCACACTTGAGCTCCACTGTCTGCACTCCATTTGGAAGTCATTGCATTTCAGTTAAACTCTGCTCAACTCTGTCGCATCGCCTTCAGGCACTTTTGCACACTGCGCCTCACATCACCAGCTCTCACTGAAAATGAACGATGTCTGGTAATTTACGGCTACTCCATCTATGCTAAAGCTAGTGGCAAAGTATAAGAAAGAATTCACAGAGTAATTTACTAAGCTTTGTGATTATGATTATTAGAGTTGCTAAAGTATTAGAGAAATTGGGTAAATACCTAAAAACCTAAAAAACAAAACAAAATAACAATGAAGTAACAGAGTTTAGATTCAGGATGTGAATGGGGATGTGATTGGTAGGGTGTCTGAGTCAGAAGGGAAAGCACAGTGGGGGTGTGGAGTCTGTGGTTGCTCACTGCAGTGGTCACACAGTGAGACAGACTCTGAGAGGACACACAGGACTCGAGCAGATGGCTCTTTTCTCACACTGCTTTAGCATGCTGAGATTTTAAAGCTTCAGTGCAAAGACCTATAGGAATAAAACAACTTATACAAGCGCACTGTAACAGCACATTAACTTTCTAAAAAAATGCATGCTAAGCTTGTTCAATCCATCAGTGCTTCTAAATGTTCTATTTTGAGATGCGGGTGGCCAAAAAAGGTTTTAGACACTTTTTGGAAAACTTTAGAAGTCACACCTAAGAATGTCACTGCATTGGATTGAGGTACTATTATAGTTTTTGTTTACAATTTTGATTAGATTAGATTTGTAGTTTTTCTGCTTTCATTGTAATTTTAGTTAAAAGTTTTAGTAATTTTTTTGTGTGTTTATGTCTTTTAGTTTTTATTTCTGTTTTAGTTATTTTAGTACATCAGGTTAAGCTAAAGCTTGGAAACTAGATGAAATAAAATAAGTTTACATTTTTATATATATTTATTTTATTTCAGTTAATGTTTATTTCAAGTAATGAAGATTTTTTATGGTTTTAGGTTTAGTTAACTATAATAACCCTTAGACCTGTAAAATACATACAATAATATGTCAAATAATGTTCTTAGTCTTTCCTTCCTGTGACAGAAGATACAGTAGTTTACTATGAATTAAACAGAAATTAAATGAAATACAATACAGTTTATTGAGTAAACAAAATAACAATAATGACCAGGAAAAAATAATAATTATAAACCATCCTGAAATACACCGTGACTCTTATTCTAAAATGTCTGCAGTCTGCACTGTGGCAATAGCAGGCTGCTCATTTAGATTTCAGATTTGGGAGATAAAATAAGCATTCTTACAACTGTCTAAACATACTACCATATAAACATTGTGTAGTAAACATTGTCATAATTCATCAACATTAGCTTATAAGCAATCGCTTGGCATAAATGTACGCTATTCATTAATTGCGAAGCAATCTGAAGTGCTGCTGTGCGAGCCTTAGAGCGTGCAACAGTGCTGCTTTTTCCCGCGGTTAGATCCACACCGAGGTGTCAAGGTCGTGGAATAGACCTGCCTCCTATCGGGTCTTTAGTCCCCAAATTTCTAATTATAGCAACATCATGGGACTAAAAAGGCATGGTTATGGGGAGATGCCTCGGGTGGAAGAGACGCTTGCGAGCTATCTCTCCCCTGATTCTGCATCTTCCCTAAAAGCCCCGAAGTTACCCACAAAGCCACTCAGAACATCTTCAGCTTTAGTGGGTAAAGCGTACTCGGCAGCAGGTCAGGCGGCTGCATGCTTACACACAATGTCCATTCTACAAGCATATTAAGCTGACCTGCTAAAAGACCTTGATGAGGGTGGGCAAGTCGCGAGGCGTTTACTGAGCTACACAAGGCTACAGATTTGTAGAGAGACTGATTCCCTTAGTAGATTTTTTGGCAGCATGGAAACTTCTGTCAAACGTATCTCAATGGGTCCTGCAGACGGTAGAATTTGGGTACAGAATTCAGTTCAGGTTGCGACCGCCCAGGTTCAACGGGGTTTTGTTCACCGAGGTGAGCCCTGAGCAGGCTCTGGTTATGGAACAAGAAGTACAGAAGCTATAGAAAGGGTTCCTTCTCCCAGCAGGGAGTCAGGGTTTTACAGCTCGTACTTCATAGTTCCGAAGAAGGATGGAGGGTTGTGTCCTGTTCTAGATCGCTCTGTCAAGAAGCTCAAGTTCAGAATGCTAACTCTGAAACAAAAGGTCAGAGGACTGATTTGTCATGATAGATCTGAAAGATCCATACTTTCATATATCCATCCTTCCTCAACACAGGAAGTTCCTGAGGTTCGCTTTCGGAAGCGAAGCGTACCAATATCGGGTTCTTCCCTTCGGCCTAGCTTTATCACCCCACACCTTCACAAAATGCGTGGATGCAGCTCTAGCTCCGTTGCGACTCCAGGGCATCCGTGTGTTGAATTACATAGACGACTGGCTCATCCTGGCATAGTCAGAAGAGCTGGTGGTTCAGCATCGAGATGCTGTTCTCGCCCACATGAAGCGTCTGGGGTTACGGCTAAACGCAAAGAAAAGTGCCATCTCCAGCTCAGAGAACCTCTTTTCTGGGCTTAATTTGGGATTCGGTCTCAATGCAAGCACGTCTATCTCCGGCTTGCGTAGAGGAGATTCTCACAGCCGTAAACAAGCTGAAGCTAGGCCAGTCACTCACTGTGAAACTGTTTCAGAGACTGTTAGGTCTGATGGCAGCTGCGTCCAGTGTGATACCTTTTGGCCTGCTGTACATGATACCTTTGCAGTGGTGGCTCAAAACCAAGGGATTTTCCCCAAGGGGAAATCCGTTTCGCATGATCAAGATCACGCGGCGATGCCTTCCTGCTTGTGTCATGTGGAAAAAACCTTGGTTTCTTTCCTAAGGGCCGGTGTTGGGAGCTCCTTGTCGTCGCGTTACGCTTACGACGGATGCGTCCCTTACCGGCTGGGGGGCAATCATGAGTGGTCGCTTGGCTCAAGGTCTGTGGAGGGGTCATTATCTTTCCTGGCACATAAACCATTTGGAGATGATGGCTGTGTTCCTGGCACTCAAACACCTCAGGGGCCATCATGTGTTGAGCCCCCTGGGGTTGGATGCGATGGTACAGACATGGCCGACTGCTCTGCTTCCGGGAGTTTTGGAGAGAGTGCGCCAGGATGGGGTCCAGTTGCTACTAATAGCCCCATTCTGGCCGGGCTGAATTTGGTTTTCAGACCTGAGGTCTCTCCTCGACGGCTCTCCTCGATGGCTCTCCTCGACGGCTCTCCCTTCGAGATTCCGTTCAGGAGGGAACTACTTTCACAGGCGGGGGGCTCACTTCTTCACCTCCGTGAACTGTGGGCATGGCCTCTGAGGGGGCACAGCTTATAGATTCGGGTCTCCCTACTCCAGTCCAGAGCTCCCACCACAAGGAGGCTATACTCCCTGAAGTGGAACGTCTTCTCTTCGTGGTGTAGAGAGCGTATATTAGATCCTGTTAACTGCCCAGTTGGTACAGGTCTGGAGTTTCTGCAAGAAAAGGTTCTCTTCAGGTTTATCCCCTTCTACACTGAAGGTTTATGTGGCAGCCAATGCGGCTTACCACGTTCCTTTAGAGGGTGCTTCTCTGGGAAGACACCCATGGGTTATTCGCATCCTTCGTGGTGCTTTGAGGCTGAGACCTCTGAGTCAGAGTTCCGACTTGGGATTTGGCCATAGTGTTGGAGGGCCTGTCCACGGCTCCGTTTGAGCCCATCGAAGAGGTTTATGATAAGTTCCTCACTCTTAAAGCACTTTTCCTCCTCGCTATTTCGTCTCTTAAGAGAATTGGACACCTCCAAGCCCTTTCGGTCTCTCCCTCTTGCCTGGACCTTGCGCCGGGCATGGTTAAAGCCTTTCTCTTCCCTCGTGAGGGCTACGTTCCTAAGGTCCCCACTAATGTGGCAGGCCCCATTATGCTACAGGCATTCTGTCCTCCTCCTTTCCAAGATCCAGACCAGGAGAAACTTAATCTGCTCTGTTCTGTCAGGGCTTTGGATGCTTACGTCCACAGAGCTGCCCTGTGGCGTAAGACTGATCAGTTATTTGTCTGTTTCAGGCCCCCACGTAGGGGGCACCCTGCATCCAAACAAACGCTAAGCAAGTGGATAGTCGAGGCTATCTCGCTGGCTTATGAGTCGGCCGGCCATCCGTCACCATCCGTCCAACTCTACTCGGAGTATGGCTGCCTCTTTGGCATTACTATCTGGAGTATCTCTCCAAGAAGTCTGTAAAGCGGTGGGGTGGCCCTTGCCTCATACCTTTGTTAGGTTTTATAACCTAGATGTGGCCTCAACCCCAAGGTCACGAGTGCTTGTGTCTTAGCATGCACATCCGATTTCACACAGACAGGCACTTGGTTTTATGGTGGCGTGGGTATTTTGTTCCCAAAGAGCTTGATGCAGTGCGAGTTCCCTTGAAAAGGAACGTCTCAGGTTACGTATGTAACCATGGTTCCCTGAGAGGGAACGAGATGCTGCGTCACGTTGCCATACTTCCAGCATGCCCGTGACTGACTTACTTTGACTCTTCAGAAGTTAACACTGTTTGGTTCAGGTGTGCTTTATAGTTTCCTGATCATGACATCACCCACCTATGACGTTCCATCACGCCATTGGACTGATTTCACATGTGCTTCACGACGCAATCACGCAGAGGCGTTCCTAAAGCTCTTGACGCAGCCTCTCGTTCCCTCTCAGGTGTATAAAATCAAACACCTAGGCATGCAGACTGCTTCTACAAACATTTGTGAAAGAATGGGTCGCTCTCAGGATCTCAGTGAATTCAAGCGTGGTACCGTGATAGGTTGCCACCTGTGCAATAAGTCCATTCATGAAATTTCCTCAATACTAAATATTCCATGGTCAACTGTTAGTGGTATCATAGAGTGAAAGCAATTGGGAACAACAGCAACTCAGCCACAAAGTGGTAGGCCACGTAAAATCACAGAGTGGGGTCAGCGCATGCTGAGGCGCACAGTGCACAGAAGTCGCCAACTTTCTGCAGAGTCAATAGCTATAGACCTCCAAACTTCATGTGGTCTTCAGATTAGCTCGAGCACAGAGCGTAGAGAACTTCATGGAATGGATTTCCATGGCCGAGCAGCTGCATCTAAGCCTTACATCACCAAGTGCAATGCAAAGCATCAGATGCAGTGGTGTAAAGCACACCGCCACTGGACTCTAGAGCAGTGGAGACGTGTTCTCTGGAGTGACAAATCACGCTTCTCTGTTTGGCAATCTGATGGACGAGTCTGGGTTGCCAGGAGAACGGTACTTGCATGACTGCATTGTGCCAAGTGTAAAGCCATTACTAAATTCTTCAGTGTCACATGATTCTTCAGAAATCATTCTTATATGCTGATTTGGTGCTCAAGAAACATTTCTTCTTATTATCAATGTTGAAAACAGTTGTGCTGCTTAATATTAAAACAACAGCAACAAACTAGATGTTTTGGAAAGTCTACTTGTGCCAAATTTCTTTAAGAGAAAAGTCATGAAAAGGGTGATGTGACGATTAGTACAATGAAATCTCACAAGGGAGGTTATATTCAAAAGCCTTATGAATACTGCACAATTTTATAGAGTAAAGCCTATTGAAAAACAATTAACATGAGGAAAAACATGCACTTAATCTACAAAAGAGGAAATCTGACATGCATCCCCTTCCAGCAACCTCTGATTTCTCAATCAGCACTAGAGGGACTGGAGAGAAACAATCCAACACATGACCGCATATAGCAGTCGACACTCAGTCAACTTAACAAGGGAGAAAATTGATCTGCAATTAAAGTCAGGCCCTCTTGCTTCACAGGAAGCTCAGCTGGAACCTGACAATGAGTAGCCGATTAAACCTGCAAGTCCCTCTAGAACAAAGGCCCCTGATTATCCTCATGGGTTCTCTTTAATGAGAAACTTGGAGAGAAGGAACTTTCACTGCTTTGACAATGCCTCGACCATCCTTTCATCAGTATATAATATTGAATCGAGGCCTGACATCATTCTTTTTGTCAAAGTCCCCTCTAGTTTGAAGAGAGGATACGTGATTAAGCTCTATTTCCCCCTTGAAAGCCACACAAGTGGACATGACAGGAGTTGCGTTATTAGAGACAAGGATGTTCTTCCAACAGCATTTCAGACTTCAAAGTCCAGAGACAAAAAAGATGCCGTAGTGTCTGCAGAAACCAATCAGTGTCAATTTAGCTCAGCAGAAAGGGGATGATAATTTGAGAGTGTGCGGCACTTTCCTGTGTTTTTCTGTGTCTTATTAGCTTGGTAAAGCAACCAACCAAAGCACTTGTTCTCCACAAGCCCTAGACGATCTGCAATGGGCAACACCTACACATTTTCCATGTTTCTCTCCACAATAAAAGCACCTCTGTGATCGCAAAAAGCAAAGGTCTCCTGCACAAAAGTCAACCCTCCTTTTAACTTATGGCCCTTGAGAGCCAGAGAAGGTGGAAAGATGTTTTGACTTGAGAGAGCAGAGTGAGTTTATCAAGAGAAGCAGTGGAGAAACCAAAGCTGTGGATGGTAAGAACTGTGAGGTTTTTGGATTTCTGGCTAGATCTCATTATAGCTCTTGGATATAGCTCTTGAAGCCCCTTGTGCCATCTTGAACATCTTCATTCTACTTCAAAGTAGAGTGCCATAAAGGATCTGCTAGTAAGAAACACCTCTCTGCTGACATATGTCCCTCACTTGGAGTTTTTCTCCAAAAGAAAAGTCTCTAAATTGGAGAGTACCAATTATGGACAAGACAGTGCCTCAGGCAAACATTTGTGGACTTCCCTTAACTGTCACTCTTCTCTGAGCCAATTGGTAAAGGAGAGATGTATCTAAAAAAAATGAAGTGAAACTTTATATTCAGCTGAATGCCATTGCAGTCATAAGATGCTCACCACATTCACAAAACATTCCTACAATAAATGAGAATTTTATAGGCCAGTATTTTTGTTATACTTAAGAAAATAAGTTCTTAAGAAAATATTTTATATATTAACTGCATTCATAGACCTCTTAAAACTTAAAAACCTTTTTCCCTCTTAAAAAGATCTTTGTCATTCAGGCCCCTGATATGTTTCCTTCCTTGGAGGTTTGTGCAATTCTAATAGACTGGCTACAACAATAGCAACAATTTTACCTTAAATTTGCAAGGACTTCACAACAATCTCTGTGCAAAACTAGGGCAGGTGTGGAGGCCGAATACTAGAAAACAGCCTGTTATCCAAACAAGTGCCTCGGAGCTAGATTGGTAGCACTGGAGCGATGAATACAGTTCCTCCCTCTACAATGCGGATGTTCAAAGGTCTCAGCGGTATATGCTAATGCTCCAAGCAAACCTCTCATGCATACATAAAGACCCTTTTATATTGTGCAGCAACATTCCTGATAATACACTGCCTGCCCTAAATGACAAGTGTACATCAGTGGCTGAGTTTTTAAATAAAATGTGGGCAACTGTGACATAACATGAAAGCACAGCATGTGACAACAGCATGCTAATTCTTAGAGGAGTGGTGGTGAGCTACGTGACATTATTTATTTCCAGGTGATATTTAATGGTTATACTGTATGTCTAGAGGCAGGAAAATGTGCCCTACATATTCAGTAAGACACATTTTTTATATGAAGGAGGAAGCAAAATCACTGAATAAGCAGCAAGTTGGGGAAAAAAAAAAAAAAAAAAAAAAAGTAGTCTTATGTATGGTGGCTGAGAGAGCTCAATGTGCTGCAACTGAAGAAAAATGCATATATATATAAACCACCAGCAAATTAAGAAAACATCATCAGTTTGACAACACGTGCTGCAAATATACTCACAATGCAACCAAATACAGAAAAACGCTGCAAATACTTACAACACACATCAGGATTTCAAAATGAAAAAATAAAAAAATGACCACTGAACATGTCCCAGGTTCGTCACTTGTTGGGCTCCCCTTTTGGGGTCAACATTTCTGCTGTGGTCTGTGTTATTTGCAGCGTGTTTCTGTATTTGGTTGCGTTGTGAGTATTTGCAGCATATTTCTGAATTTGGTTGCATTGTGAGTATTTGCAGCATGTTTCTGTATTTGGTTGCATTGAGTATTTGCAGTGCATTTCTGTATTTGGTTGCGCTGTGAGTATTGGCAGCGTGTTTCTGAATTTGGTTGTGTTGTGAGTATTTGCAGTGCGTTTCTGTATTTGGTTGCGTTGTGAGTATTTGCAGCGCATTTCTAAATTTAGTTGTGTTTTGAGTATTTGCAGCATGTTTCCGTATTTGGTTGCATTGTGAGTATTTGCAGCTCATTTCTGAATTTGGTTGCATTGTGAGTATTTTCAGTGTGTTTCTGCATTTGGTTGCATTGTATTTGCAGTGCGTTTCTGTATTTGTTTGCATTGTGAGTATTTGCAGCGCGTTTCTGTATCTGGTTGCATTGAGAATTTGCAATGCGTTTCTGTATTTGGTTGCACTGTGAGTATTTGCAGCGTGTTTCCGTATTTGGTTGTGTTGCAATTATTTGCACCGCAATTCTATATTTAGTTGCATCGTGAGTATTTGCAGCACGTCTTGTCAAACTGATAAAGATTTTTCCTTAATTTGCTGGTATTTTTGCACGTGTTTTCTTTATTTGCAGAGTGTTGAGTCACTGTACTTATGCTAGAATATAAATAATTTACTTTATAATTTTTGTATTTACATATATTTCACTGAAAATATTGAAATAGAATTAAATTAAATATAATGAGGAAATCTGTATCCAATCCTGTAATATCTGTTATGCAGCTTCTTCGAGGCAATAAAATAAAAAGGACAAGGGCTATATGAACATTAGAAAAGAGGGGTAAGAGCACAACTTCATGCAGCTAACCAACCTTCCATAGGAAACAGGACATAAACATGGTGGGCGGATTACACACACTCTCCCTGAAGAGTGATGGAATGGGTGAACATCTGCTGGCGCAGTGGGGAATGAAGAAACAAGAAAAATCTGTCTGTCTCTCACGCCGAAACAACTGATTAGGCCCTCTAAACGACGGACCCTCTGCCAATGTTGAAATAGCGCAGTCCCTCCATCTCCACAGTGTGGTGCCGTTCCAGCAGGTGTTGTAAGGACTTGAATCATTAACCCCAGGCTGACAGACAAGACTGAGCCCACCAGGCTCAGAAAAGTGTTGCACTTCAGCAGCTCCCCACCACTCCAGTGAGTCTGCAACTTCACACACTAGGAGCTGCAAAATTGATCCATTTATTCTAACTCCAGGTTAGAGGTTGGCGGGACTGATTTTTCCATACTGCTAGAATTTTAGTTTTAATTTTAGACTTAAAAGGATTTTCTTTCCACACACTTTAAGTCCCATTCCTGCAGTTCCATATTATTAGAGCTGTTTATTTTTCTCAATAATGTCATGAAGAGAGAAGATGGAGAAAGAATATTTCTTGAGCATCAAATCAGCATATTAGAATGACTTCTAAAGGATTATGTGACACTGAATGAGAGTAATGTCTAGTAATGTCTGTTGATAATTTCACAATATTACTGTTTCACTTTATTTTTGATCAAATAAATGCAGCTTGGCAAGCACAAGAGATTTAGTTTAAAAACATTTTAAACATTTTACCAACCCCAAACTTTTAAATGACAGTATATGTAAATCATCACCCAACTTAAAGAATGAAAGCAAAGACATTTTTGTCTCTAATGTTCATATAGGCTTTATAGAGGAAAAAGTAATCAACATGAGGGTTGCACTGACATGAGTTTGCAGAGAAAATGATTCCTTTAACTATTCCTTTAACATGTAGTCATACGTGTAAACACACAATGGTAGAAAACAGAAAACAAGCACACACAGAAAAAGCTACATCAACTCTCTGCCTAGTCCTATCTGCACTCTCCTCTATCAGTTCAGCATCTTCTCATTTTCCCTCTCCCTTCTATCATTCTAGTTCAATCAACGCTCTCTTCTTCTCTGTGGTCAGTGGTCAGACAGACAGAGAGAGAGAGATAGAGAGGCAACACTCATCTGAGCCCTTGAAATAAAGACATGGGACTCCAGTCTAGATCGATAGCCTGTTAGTGACCAGTGTGACTTTCATGTCATGCAATCATCGGACAGATTGCCACAGAATAGGGAGTCTGTGATAGACTAGATCTGCCTGGGATACCAGGGAAACACAGGCGGTGCAAAATCCAGCACTGTACAAACATCCGTACAGACATAGAAAAGAAAAGCATAATGTTAACACTGTGTTAGAAGTGCTGATACAAACCCTCACCACATAATATATATTAAAGACAAATATTAGACTGAGAGTAACTAAAAAAGTGTGTATAAGACAAGCTTTTCTATTGACTCAGAGAAAGATAAAGGGATAGATCACCCAGCGAATAATTTAAATTTCAATCAGCACATCACAGAAAGCCATTGTATGGCTTCATGAGACTTGTAATACAGTGCACAACCACTTTTATTTAAGAGTTTATTAAGAGTTTTGGGTGAACTATCTGTTTAAAGTCGGCATGAAGCAGAAGTTATGTCAATTGCAGTTGCAGTCAATTGTGGAGGATAGTTCCACCCTCCGCTAAGACATATACATCACGAAGAGAACAGATGTCGTTTGGAGGGGGAAGTGAGGTTTTTGCTTAAAAATTACAAGTACATATGAATTAAATATATATATATATATATATATATATATATATATATATATATATATATATATATATATATATATTTTTAGAGAGAGAGAATGCAGAAAGTGACCTCAAAGAAAAACTTATTTTAAGCATTTGACATTTATTGAAATAAGCCTCTGGTCTGAATCTCAAATGTATACATCTCAATGCAAATAACTCTGAAATATGACACATAACCATAAGTCACCGTAACCTTTTCGAAACCTTAGCAAACAATGATTAATAACTTATTACGAGTATGAAATAAAAAAATCTAAACGTTATCGATCTTAAGTTAAACTTGGATTTGCATATATACTCAGATTGATGTCTGGGCTGTGGCATTCGTATATGTTATTTGCACTTTGCTGTGTGGTTCACCTGCCTTGATATACTCCCCAGTGCAAACGAAGCCACTTGCATTTCTCTGGCTCACAATCTAGCTTTCCTCACAATCACAGAAAGCAATTTAGCCTAAAATCAACATCTTTCACACTCCCCAATTCCCTTCATGCGAGACAGACAGAGAGAGAGAGAGAGAGAGAGAGAGAGAGAGAGGAGGGTGGTGATGACAGGAAGACCTGCTCAGAGTCAACAGTACTGAATATACATACTCTGAAATGAGCACATCTCATCCAGACCTTGTTGACTAAATTATATGTGAAGAGAATATAAGGAGGGAAGAGAGAGAGATAAATAAATAGAGTGAGGCAATGTTTGGAATAGAATACTATTATATGTATTTATACTGTATACCACCTACTTTATTTTTAAGTATTTGAAATAGCTAAATTTTACCAGTAGGTACTAATATTTTTAAACAGTTTCCAACCAAGACTTATTGTGCAAGATTCATTAGCTTACATTATTACAAAGAAAAAAAACAAAAACAAACAGTTGTCTCCGCAACTGTTCATCAAATTTAAATATATATATATATATATATATATTATATATACACACACACACACACACACACACACACACACACATACACAAACCCGATTCCAAAAATGTTGGGACACTGTACAAATTGTGAATAAAAAAGGAATGCAATGATGTGGAAGTTTCAAATTTTTTATATATTTTATTCAGAATACAACATAGATGACATATCAAATGTCAACTGAGAAAATGTATCATTTTAAGGGAAAAATAAGTTGATTTAAAATTTCATGGCATCAACACATCTCAAAAAAGTTAGGACAAGGCCATGTTTACCACTGTGTGGCATCCCCTCTTCTTTTTATAACGGTCTTCAAACGTCTGGGGACTGAAGAGACAAGTTGCTCAAGTTTAGGAATAGAAATGTTGTCCCAGCTTCTAGTTGCTCAACTGTCTTAGGTCTTCTTTGTCGCATCTTTCTCTTTATGATGCACCAAATGTTTTCTATGGGTGAAAGATCTGGACTGCAGGCTGGCCATTTCAGTATCCGGATCCTTCTTCTACGCAGCCATGATGTTGTAATTGATGCAGTATGTGGTCTGGCATTGTCATGTTGGAAAATGCAAAGTCTTCCATGAAAGAGACGACATCTGGATGGGAGCATATATTGTTCTAGAACTTGGATATACCTTTCAGCATTGATGGTGCCTTTCCAGATGTGTAAGCTGCCCATGCCACATGCACTCATGCAACCCCATACCATCAGAGATGTAGGCTTCTGAACTGAGCGCTGATAACAACTTGGGTTGTCCTTGTCCTCTTTAGTCCGATGACATGGCGTCCCAGTTTTCCAAAAAGAACTTCAAATTTTGATTCCTCTGACCACAGAACAGTTTTCCACTTTGCCACAGTCCCACATGTTGTGATTTCCATTACAGTAGCATTCCTGTATGTAATGCAGTGCTGTCTAAGGGCCTGAAGATCACGGGCATCCAGTATGGTTTTCCGGCCTTGACCCTTACGCACAGAGATTGTTCCAGATTCTCTGTATCTCTGGATGATATTATGCACTGTAGATGATGATAACTTCAAACTCTTTGCAATTTTTCTCTGAGAAACTCCTTTCTGATATTGCTCTACTATTTTTCGCTGTAGCATTGGGGGAATTGGTGATCCTCTGCCCATCTTGACTTCTGAGAGACACTGCCACTCTGAGAGGCTCTTTTTATACCCAATCATGTTGCCAATTGACCTAATAAGTTGCAAATTGGTCCTCCAGCTGTTCCTTATATGTACATTTAACTTTTCCGGCATCTTATTGCTACCTGTCCCAACTTTTTTGGAATGTGTAGCTCTCATGAAATCCAAAATGAGCCAATATTTGGCATGACATTTCAAAATGTCTCACTTTCAACATTTGATATGTTATCTATATTCTATTGTGAATAAAATATAAGTTTATGAGATTTGTAAATTATTGCATTCCTTTTTTATTCACAATTTGTACAGTGTCCCAGCTTTTTTTGGAATCGGTTTGTATACTGACCCCAAACTTTTGAACGGTAAATGTAAATGAAAGTGTAATGAAAGTGCCAGCTTCAATAATTGACTGAAAACTCCATTCTGTTTTGGAATACCCAGTTTTCCAGATCCAATAAATTCCCAATAGATAAAAAAAAAGTGCTGTCCTACTATATTTTCCTTCTTATTTCTCCCAGAAATGTCACATTGCAGTCGCATGTCACACAGTGATGCACAGTGATGTACACAGAGAGAGGAAAAGTGCATTTAGCCCTTGCGGATTCCCCCTTAAAAGCATGGATGAATTCTCAAAGTATGAAATCACAAATTTAAAAGCTGCAAATATAAGCACTTTTGAGTAGTGTTTTGATTGGCTTGTTTCTTTTAATGGATATGTCATCTCTCAAATGCCAAATCCAACCTCCTTCTACAGAAAAACAAACAGAACAAAAGAGAGAGAGAGAAAGGGAAGAGTAAGTGAACATTCCTTCTTACTCTAATACCTCCAAGTGTCCCTGTCAGAAGATTTGACATTGAGAAATGACTCATTCAGAGGTTAATTAAATGTTGTTTATGCCAAGTGAGAGAAATTACTACACTACCCAGAGAACACTAATGTAACAACTGTGTTCTCTGACCTGCAGAAGCGTGCAATTTCCTGTGGTGGGAGAATAATCCGTGGCCACGCCACCTCAGCCGTTTTAAGCATGGCTGATGACTTGAATAGAGAACCCTAGAAATATAGTATTATAGATATAATATTATAGTGGCTAGTTTGACGACAATTGAGGTGACAAAAGTATAAATGCTTTGTATTCACAGCCATTTATTTGTGTCCACACCATTTATAGAAGGTTTAGTTCCAATTATGAGCGCATTTTAGACAAATCATAACATTTTCCACAGTGAAATGTCTTATGCATGATGCATTTAATAATATGCTGCTTGATCTGACATCTCAGAAACATTTCAACGTGCTGAGCCCTTGATTTTTACATCAGTATTTCTTTGTACAAAGCCTTGCTGAAGAGCAAATTGTTACATTCCTGTCTTGTTTCCCTAGTTTTGTGCTGTAGGTCTGTTCCTTGCAAATGTATGGATTCTAAACATATGGATTCAAAAATGATTGATTACTTTTGTGAATTTATGTTGCGTTTTGGCATATTTTATGGTTGTCAGTCACAGCATAGTACTATAAGGAGAAAAAGCCTTTTGTGTCCCACAGCAAACATAATAAATATTACATGATAAACAATGGTTAAACGATTACAGAAATGCTATTCTTTTTATAGGTTTAATTAAAGTGTAGTCTTGTTTAACACAATCTTTCGAAACATTACTAATGTTTTAGTGCTGTCAATACGTCAATATTTTTGAAAACGCAAGTAAAAGTTTGTGCGGTAACCAGACTTTACGTAAAAATACACACAAATAAAATAACAACCCATGCAAAACAAAAAACAAAGCCCTACCGTTATCTGTGGCCATGAATAAAGCAGTGTACTGGTTGTTGTGAACATGTGGAGACTCGCGGTCCAGTATGGCCCTGGTGGTGACGTTGCCTTTGAACGGGTTCACGATCAGCCAGTCTGCCGGGTCTCTCAACACAGCGAACCTGAGGGGCACACATGACCATTACACACATTTAACATATGCAACTTTTAGAATGGGTTGTGCTTTTAAAATTTACCAAAACTCAAGGATTTCTAAATGTCCTTCAGTTTATTTGTCCACTTATTACAGGGACAATCCCCTCAGACCAACCGACATATGCTCAAAAACACAATGCTGACAGCTCATGAATTACCCCTTACGGTGTTCGAACCTGCAACCTTTTGATTCCCAGACCAGATTTGTGACCTTTAAGCAACATGACCCCAAGCATTAGTGCTACAGAGTGGTGACGGGTTATCAGGAAGGTCAGCTGAAAGTGAAATAAGAAGAAGAGCAAGAAGAGTACGTGGAAACATGTGGAAGTGATGAATGACCTACAACGACACCTCTAAGAGTAATGAGCCGTTTTGTAATTGGGTAACCATGTGATGATATCTCAGCTGCGACCCCCAGAACACCTGAGCATGTGCGTATGTACGATTGGATAAAAGCAGTTGTGGAAGTGCTGAAATCTGGAATTGAGTCACAGATTTACAGGCTAAATAAAAGACAAACACACCAAATGAAATGCCAAGTTCTACAGCTTTACTGCTTTCAGGAAACCCACAGAGACTCTTTCAAAACAGAGGAGGGGGATTTTATTTTCTTTTTTTCTGAAAAGTCTTGCTGACTTGGATACCTTTCCCAAAAGAAACACAAACATTCACACAACCAACAAAGATTTTTTCCTGTCCTAAGAGGTTCAAAAAATGGAATTGCTCACTAAAGCAAAAACAGATCTGGGAAATAAAGACACATAGCTGATTTTATGAGTTACTCTATACTGTATATGATTCTTCTTTCTTTAATAACACATTTTATTTTTTTTTATTTTTACATTTTAGTTTCTATTTTTAAAGATTAAGATTTGTAAAATATGTGCATACAAAATTTTACCCATACACTACTGTCTGTAAGATTTTCTTAAAAAAAAAAAAAGTCTTGTGTCCTAACCAGACGCGATGCGATAAGATTCCAGCGACAAGCAATTTGACTGTCCACACTAGACACGACGCGACAATGAGAACCAAGAAAATCAATCAAAAACCACAGCCAATCAGAAGAGAGTGTGGGCGGGCTCTCTTGGCAGGAACACAGCAGACACAATAAAATGGGTAAGTACATATATAAATATTACACCATTTAAACATTATTTACAGATTTATTTAAAACATTATTTTTATTATTTACATACGGAGTGACTGAAACAATCTTGTCATAGAATACACTTGTTTGTTTGCATTGAGTTGACAGTTTGAACGTTCTTGTTTTTTCTCCATTTATTTATTTTCAAGATCTGAGGTGAATTAGCCAGTGTTGTTTTCATTACAGCTAAAAGCTGGGAACACAGAATGATATTTAAACTCACATTAGATGCTTTTAATATTAAATAAAGCACATACACAGTGCCTGATATTATCATTGACATACTTTGTGTTGCTGTTCCAGTCGCGACGTCACAGAGAAATAGAAACCGTTTCTTTATAGAATTATCGGGTGTCGCCATCATGGCTGGTTAGGACAAAAACTCTGATTAACATGGAAAAGATACCTTTTATCGCATGTTATGTCTGGTTAGGACACGGTGCTCACAAAGGCTCCATTTTATATATATATATATAAAGAACAACAGTAAAACCAGTAATATTGTGAAATATTAAAAAAAAAATAATAATAATAAAATAAAATTGCAGTTTATTCAATGCAATTTTCAGCAGCCATGTCATCTCAGCATAATTTTGTTTTGGGAAAGTTCTCCCCCAGCAGCAATATATTACATGATATTTACATGATTTTTAAACTTTAAACTTTTTTTAAACACGTTTTTTTGATTGATATATTTTGAGACCAGTTGAGACCAAAAAAAGTAAGTTTTTTCTGCTCCATTGTGCCCCCTTGTACTCCCTTCCATCAGCAAAAAAGCACCTTTCACAAAGCCATTCTATCTTATCAACATTCTATCACAACACATCTCAGGGAAATGTTCTCTGATTCACGAGGACAAGCTCTCGGAAACAAGCTAGCATGAGATTACCATCACGCTGCTCTGGGTACAAATACCTTACATCCTGACTCAGATGCGCAAGTGATAGTTTGTAATTCTCCTGTAAAATCAGCTGGCATTTGTTAGAGAATTTTTTATGGCCTGGAGTGTGTCAAAAAGGCTGCAAATGCAGTCAATAGCTTTATGCTGCTGGATAAGGGAGCAGCTTTGTACGCCAAGTACAAATATCAGAACAGTTTGACATTATCTTATATATAATAATAATAGTAAAATCTTTAGGAAAAAAATCTTCAATTGAAAAGACTACAAAGACACATGCACACAAAGTACAAAAATCTGAACAGTGTGACATTTTCTTGTATATAATAATAATAATAACAATAATAACAAAAATCAACACATAAACACGCATGCAAACCCACATAAAGTAAGTCAAAGCCATTTACTTTTTTTTGGTGTTGTCTGCCGTGCAGCATCACGGCTCTGACAACCCTCCATTTCTTTTCGACAGCACACTTTCGACAGCGAATTGAATGAACTGGCAATTCATATTGACACAAAACAAATGGATATTTAATTTCTTAAATCTATTTCTCAGACCTTCTGCACTGCCATTAATCAGACAGCCTGAAAGTTTGCAAAGGGGGTGTGGCCTAGACACTTGATCAAACGTACTGTAAGAAAACTCTTCATTAACAATGCTTTTTTTTCTAATCCACACACACACAGTGCTTCACTCAATTAGCCTCCTCTCAATGTCATTAGCGTGTCATTAAAAACACATTATGCAAATTGATATGTTATCTATAATGTTACGTGCTAATGACCACAAATAAGCTGTCAACGACTTTTCACACCTAATCAAAGCTTCGGCTGATCTAGGTGTTTTCATTTCCACACATTGTCACACTATGACACAAATTATAACAACACAACTACAAAGGATACCAGGAAGTCCTTGTCCTTTTGGCCAAAATTTCGTAGCTTCTTGCTTGCACAGTAAATGATTCAGAAGAAAAGTGATTTGCCAGCAACCTATTTAACAAAACTATGTATGAGCATTTTGCTAATGTTCTTATTAAGTTATGAAAATGTTATTTCTCAGTGTTCTCAGAATGTTCATAATGTCCAGTTTTTTAAATGTTTTAAAAATGTTTTTTCTTGATTATGCGAACGTTATGGGAACATTCTTTAAACATATAGGAATGTTACTTTTGAATGTTCTCTGGACCTTCAAACAAGTAGTAACATTTAATGTTTCAGGAAAAAACCTGCCATGAATGATGTATAATCACGTTTTTTGTGCAAACGTTTTAAGAACATTCTATTAAGAATTATTCTATTAAGTTTCATCCATTTTAGTCTGTAAGACAGTAGCATAGTGCCTGAAATCGAATACTTCCCTAATATAGTATGCGGAAAAACAGTACGCCAAAAGAGTAGTCTGAATACATATTCAATTCAATTCACATTTATTTGTATAGCGCTTTTCACAACACATATAATTTCAAAGCAGCTTTACAAAAAAAGTATGAGTCTGCATTACAATTTATTATCAGAGGTGACTAGTGATTACTGGTATTGGTACTGACTACTGGAATTTTGGTACCGTGACAACACTAGAGGTGACTGTGTTCATCTTACTACTGGAACTGCCAGTTGTTTCAAATGATTATTAAACAGCAAGCACAAACTACACAAAAGCAGCAGCCCTTCCGGCACATTCAGTGTCCGAATTTGCTCACTTATTTTTATTCACACCCTCAAGTGATCTACTTATCTATGTATTAATGTAGGGTGTGAATGAAGGTATATGGGGCGATTTTGGACACAACCTAAATTATCTTACCAAGGGCTGATGCCGCTCTCTCTCCTATTGTGGTCTTTGATCTTGAAAATAGCTAATGATAAATAAATTGCAGCTCATATCTGTTGCTTCTGTGGATGTGAACTCCATTAAGTTTGCATACAGTGCAGGAATTGAAGATCAGATTTATATTTGTTTAGTGGAGACACATTTATGTGGCCAATTGTAAATGGAAGAGTTTTAACAAAATGGATAGAATCACATTAAGTGACCTATTAAGTAAACAGGCCCAAAGATAAGATGGAAAATGCACATCATAACAATAATTAAATGTTTCTCAAACTGGGGCTCACAAATCCCTAGGGGTTCATGAGGAAACTGCAGGGAGTTTGTGAGTTTATGAAAAGATAATGTAAAATAAAAAAATAAATAAAAGTACAACACTTACTAAAAAATATAATTTATTTATATGTATAATATTATAATAAATATGTATAATTTGTTTACCTTCATGCTTTGACCATTAACTGATATCAGAGAACCATGAACATGCAAATGTGTTGTTAAATGACTGAAATATTCAAAGGATAGTTCAATCAAAAATGAAAACTGTCATCATTTACTTACCCTCATGTTGTTCCAAATCTGTCATTTCTTTTAGTAATAGTTTTTTTTTTTGTTTTTTTTTTGATAATTGTTGTTTTATTCTAAATAAATGGCATACATGTCATTTTAATCAAGAAAAAATACATTTTAGTTAAACCAAATATTCAAGGGAGTAAATAATGACAGAAGTTTCATTTTTGGGTGAATCTCATAAAATTTATATTTTACATCAAAGGGATTTGGTTAATTAAAAAGCCTGGGAATCCCTGGCTTAATTGAATGCTTTTAATTAAAACATTCTGTTGACAAATACACAATGATGAAAATTATAACACTGCAAAATATTAACAATGACTGATGTACAATGCTGAAAAAGTGAAAATGTTAACTGCATGTGTGTTTAGCTTGTCATGTGTTTGGTGGCTCATTAAGGTCTCCATGTTGCTAATGTGCCTGATAGCTGGACTGAAGACAAGAAACCTGTATTTCAGCCATAATCGCACAATAATAACAGCTCACAAATCTAATAACCTGCACAGTGATCTAATAAGTTCACTTCACCAGTGTTAGGGCATTAGTAACCTTAAACCCCCTACCAAAAAAACAAACAAAAAAACAGAACAAGACAAGACTCGTTCTTTTTCACCCAAATCTAAAATGTATTAAATGTCTTTTCTTGAGACACCTTTTCATACACTTTTTACTCCTTACACACTTTCATGATATGTCAGGCCTGGAGAGGGCCTGGGGTGCGGTGCATATTTATGCTCCTGTATCACTGCGAGGAGGCGGAGGCCAGAGGGGCTTTTCTCCACGTTACCATCTAATAGAGAACAGGGGAGAGCTGCAAACAGCTTCTCTGCTGCAGGAGGGCTATTCTGGCCTCTTCGTACATAAATTCTGATCCTTTTATTCCTGGTTTGTGCTCATGGCATGGATCCATGTGAGAAGAAACCAATGCGGACTCACAAATTGAACTGTGGCTTGATAAAAAAAAAAAAAACTATTTCTCCAATAAAGATCCATATTATTATGATGTAAATAATTCAAAGTATATGTATTTTTAAGTGTAAAACATCTGTGCCACTAACACAATCAAATGGAATTGATACTAATTATATAAGCATACTCTTAAAACAATAGATACTAATTATATAAGCATTCTCTTACAGTATCTACAAAGTCGCATTTATAAAGTGAACCGAATTGAATTGATCAGCACCAAAGCATTGAAAAAATGACCTAGCCTCTTAATAATAATGATAAAATAATCATATATATGTACCGTAGATATCGCTGCAGTACAATATTTTGGAGTTCATACACACTTTCTTTGGTTGTGCTGAAAATTTACACTTGATGTAAAACCTTTTTGTTTTAGTATTAAAGAGGCCCTTTTTCAAAGTCTTGATTTTGTTTTTGCGGTCTACTAGAATAGGTTTTCATGCTTGAATGTTCAAAAAAACTTTTCACATATGTTACATTGATGTAGCACCTCTTTTCCCAGTCTGTTAGTAACGCTTTGTTTAGTTCCAGTCTCTATGAAGCCCCTCCTTCCGAAAAGCACAATGTTCTCTGACTGGTTGGCTCTGTTGTGATTGGTCAACAGCTTTGAGCATGTTTCAGAAATGTAATGTTTCAACACACTACTAACACGACGGCCTTGTCCCTTTTTTGCATATGCCTTGGGCAAGAAATATTTAAATGAGGAATATTCATGCGCAAACAACAACGTTACACACTGAATAAAGTTTAAAATGTAAAAAAAAACATAATAGCTCCTCTTTAATATGTGCTTTAATTTTTAATATTCTGTTCTGTGCTAAGCTTTATTACATCCTATGGCCCAAAAAACAGATCTCTTTTTTAGCAAACACATATCCACAGAGACGAGCAAGTGGCACACTTATGCTCTGACTGTCCTATGTTTGTAAAATAGGATGGATGCACCCATTAGGATATTACTTTTAGCCATTGCAATTCAACGAAAGTGTGGTTTGGAACTGCTTTGGACCACTTTCTAAGTGAAAATCACCTTTCCCAAACTCAGTATCATTCTCGTTCTAAGTTCATCTCTCGGTGGGATTCATTCACACTGACTTAACTCAACTCAACTCCCATATGTGCATCCACCGGACCCCAGATCAGATCAGTGCACAAAGATGCAGAGTCTGATAAAAAACAGCTGTGCCATAAACTATCCCTCCACTCTCATGTCTGGGACAAATTGCCGTTGTCACCCCTGCAGATATTTCTGTTTCATATTGGCAGAAAGAGCTGTACAAAGGAAATAAATGTGACAGGGAGGCAGGAAAATATAAACAGGGGAGACGGCCCATCAATCAGCCATGGTCAGACTCAGAGGGAATCAGACCCCTTCTGTGGGTGCAGTCCGTTCTGCCAGCCTGTCCATTAACTCCTCGTTAAAGTTCAGACTGTCGCTCGCCATCCATTCATCTCACTCTGTTGCTTAACCCTCTGACAGCCTTCACAGGTTCAGCAAACACTGACAAAAAACCACATACACACTTTCTCCAAGGTTGGTACTTTGAAAATGTTTTTCAAATTACAAGCTACTCATATTTTAAAGTAATTAAACTACATTATACTAGAAACAAAACAAAACAAAACATCCATCTATCTATATTGCCAAAAGTTTTGGGATGCCTGCTTTTACATGCACATGAACTTCCCATAATGACATCCCATTCTTAATCTGTAGGGTTTAATATGAAGTTGGCCCACCCTTTGCAGCTATAACAGCCTCAGCTCTTCTGTGAAGGCTTTCCACAAGGTTTAGGAGTGTGTTTATGGGAATTTTTGACTATTCTTATAGAAGCACATTTGTGAGGTCAGGCAGTAATGTTGGCCTGGTTGACAGTCTTCACTCTAATTCATCCGAAAGGCGTTCTATCGGGTTGAGGTCAGGACTCTGTGCAGACCAGTCAAGTTCCTCCACACCAAACTCGCTCATCCATGTCTTTATGGACCTTGCTTTGTGCACTGGTGCGCAGTCATGTTGGAACAGAAAGGGGCCATCCTCAAACTGTTCCCACAAAGATGGGAGCATGAAATTGTCCAAAATGTCTTGGTATGCTGAAGCATTAAGAGTTCCTTTCACTGGGGGCCAAGCCCAACCCCTGAGAAACAACCCCACACCATAATCCCCCCTCCACCAAACTTTACACTTGGCACAATGCAGTCATGCAAGTACTGTTCTCCTGGCAACCGCCAAACCCAGACTCATCCATTGGATTGCCAGACAGAGAAGCGTGATTCGTCACTCCAGAGAACACGTCTCCACTGCTCTAGAGTCCAGTGGCGGCATGCTTTACACCACTGCATCCGACGCTTTGCATTGCACTTGGTGATGTAAGGCTTAGATGCAGCTGCTTGGCCATGAAAACCCATTCCACGAAGCTCTCTACGCACTGTTCTTGAGCTAATCTGAAGACCACACAATGTTTGGAGGTCTGTAGCTATTGACTCTGCAGAAAGTTGGCGACTTCTGCGCACTGTGCGCCTCAGCATGCGCTGACCCCGCTCTGTGATTTTCCGTGGCCTACCACTTTGTGGCTGAGTTGCTGGTGTTCCCAATTGCTTCCACTTTGTTATGATACCACTAACAGTTGACTGTGGAATATTTAGTAGTGAGGAAATTTCACGAATGGACTTATTGCACAGGTGGCAACCTATCACGGTACCACGCTTGAATTCACTGAGCTCCTGAGAGCGAATTTCAAAAATGAAATTTCTGTCATTAATTACTCACACTCATGTCGTTCCAAACCCACTAGACTTTAGTTTATTTTTGGAACACAAATTAAGATATTTTTAATGAAATCTTTTTGAAATCTTTTTTATCTCCCAGAGAAAGAAATTAAATTACCACATTAAAGGTCCAGATAATTAGTAAAAACAATTATTGTTGAAATAATCAATATGACTACAGTGTTTCAGCCTTAATGTTATGAAGTGACAAGAATACTCTTTCTGCACAAAAACAAAACAAAACAAAAATGTATTCAACTTTATTCAACAATTTCAAGTACGCTGGCTCAGTATTAGTGTTGTCGAAAGTACAGACTTTTGAAAATGCTTTGAACTCTGTTGAGTGGATTCGTAAACACCCCTGATTGGCCATTGTGTTCACATGCTCAACATATATGTCTGTGATTAGCTACAATGATCAACATACGGGAGCGTTTGAAAGCACACGGAAGTATCTGAAAGCGGGAGCGGGAACATTTGAAAGCAGGAGTCAATCAGCGTCCACTGATAGACGCCTGCTTTCAAATACTCCCGTGTGTATCTGTGTAAGCACTCGGTGAAGAGCGTCATTGATGTCTATTTACAAAATGTTTTTGAAGCGTTGATCATTGTAGCCAATCACAGACATATCTGATGAGCATGTGAACACAATGGCCAATCAGATGTGTTTACGAATCCTTTCAACAGGGCTCAAAGCATCAAATTTTTTACATTTCAGTATCGACTTGGTATCAAAGTTAGTATTTTTGGTTAGTAACACTACTCAGTATTGGCCGACGCTGTTCATGTGAGCACCATGATGCATGCGTGTGATGCTGATGCAGGAGCGAGTCAATAACGAGTCTGCGTTCTGGCGTAGAACAAGGAAGCTCTGCAACATGTCTTCAACGTAAACAACGTAGAAGAATGACAGGGTAGAGATGATATTGTTGAATAAAGTCACTATTTTTGTTTTGTTTTTGCACACAAAAAGTACTCTATTCACTTCATAACGTTAAGGTTGAACCACTGTAATCACGTTGACTATTTTAACTAGTTTTAACTATTTTACTACTTTTCTAGACCTTGAATGTGGTAATTTAGTTGCTTTCTATGGGAACTCTCAGATTTCATCAAAAATATCTTAATTTGTGTTCTAAAGATGAACGAAGGTCTTATGGGTTTGGAATGACAGAAATTTCATTTTTGGGTGAACTAACCCTTTAAATACAGTCTTTTAAACGCTGTTTACTTGCATTGCTATATTAGTGATTTATATGTAATCCGGTAAATAGGTTTAGAAAGTATTATATACAGAAATGAACACCATTAACCAAGATTATTAAATGATGTAAAAGTATTGCTTTATCTTGTTGTTATATCATGTTAGCTATTGCATAGTGTGTTATTATGTCATATAAAACAAAGAACAGACATTGATGAAAACTGTGAAAAATAATACTAATATTATAAGGAATACAAATTTGTTGATAACTGTAAAAGTATGTGAATTTATTATGATTATTATTTACGTACTATGTGGAACCTGCTTAAGTACCCCCTGCCGGTTAGAGAGAGGCAATTTAGCTGGACATGACGTGATGCTAGAACCTCTTAGAACAATGCCGTTTCAAACTGAGACTCCCATAAGCAAAGATGCTCCAAGCTGTGCAAAGTTTATTCAGCCACTGAGGATTCTGCAGCATGTGTTCAGACGAACGTACACTTGATTACAGTAAGCTTAAGCAAAGACTGTGAGAATCATCAAAGCTCTTGGTGTGGTATCAGCAGTCAAGCCTGTGGACACACCACACACTCATAGATCCATCCTCTATCTCTTTCAAAAATTTTTTTTTTTTTTTTTTTTTGGCCTTGTGCAAGAGCTCACCGCCTGAGAACTAAACTGCATAACTGAGCTAACAGGAACCACTACCTCAGCTTCATTTCCATAAATTATCATGCCTCAGCAATGCAATACATAAAATCTAATTTATTATCATAATAAGGCACAAAAAGCAGCTCTTTGCATCGGTTGAAAATCATAACCCTGTAATTAAGTCAGAGAAAAGCAATTTATCCATGCTTCAGAGAGGCCTTGCCACTCACAATCTTTCATGTTGGCACCTTTTGGATAGTTTTAATTATTTAACCAAACAACGGCTGTCTCTCACAACTGTTTCCCAGACTAATACCACCTTACTCATTATTAATGTTAAGAGGAAATAGAGATCAGATACAGTTTTGTTGCAGTCTATTTCCATAGGACAAGCCTATATTTTAAGAATTTGCATGAAAATGAGCCAAAATGGAGTCGTGCATGATTTTTTCCCTCACAGAATTCTATTCCTCTTGGACTCCCAAAGTCATTCTATTGGTTGAAAGAACTTTAAATGGATACTCTATTCTACACCTGATATATGTATGTATGCATATCACAGTTTAAATGTTTAGGGTCTGTCAAGGATGCATTAAATTAATAAAAAGTGAAAGTAAAGACATTCATAATGTTACTAAAGATTTCTATTTCAAATAAATGCTATTCTTTTGAGCTTTCTATTCATCAAAGAATCCTAGAAAAATCATGGTTTCCACAAAAATATTTATAATCCATAAACTTTTTTCAACATTGATAATAATACGAAGTTTCTTGAGCACCAACTCAGCATATTAGAATGATTTCAGAACGATCGTGTGACACTGAAGACAGAGAAAATTCAGCTTTGCCATCATAGGAATAAATCATACTTTGAAATATAATAAAAATATTTGTATATTTATATATAGTTTGTCGATTAAATCAGAATTATGTGAGGTATCAGCATGCAATAAAGTGTAAACAACAACCATGAGGACGTTGCCGGTGCCTGTGCGAGCAAATAAGATAAGAAACTTGCTTGGAATTATAGCTGACACTGTGGAACTAATGAGGAAAACCATCCGTATCTTGATTCTGTGAGGAGAAATGGTTAACTCTGTAAAGAAAAGAGTCACGGAGGCCAGGCATCTTCACATTTATCATGATTAATTCAGTTTTTCCAAGTGCAGTCATTCTTTTAAGCAGCCACTGCAGAGTAAGTGAGACCTGACGTGAACCAGCCCAAACTCTTCCCTCCTCCACTGTCACCTAACTCAACACAGCTCAGAAGAGATTATTCTGAATGCGGCATGTTTGTTTTATTTATTTATTTATTTTTTCACGACAATCTTTAAGTTCCAGGAACTCAAGGATAGAATAAGGGGTCGGCTGTGGTCGCTAAGAGTTTCCCAAGATGTGAAGGCTTCAGAGTTGTTGTTAATTAAAACAGACAGCCATACTATAGTATTGCTTTGTTGAATAGGGACAGAGAGACCTCCAAATAAACACAATGCACACATTTACAACTACCGGTGATTAATCAACACTTAGAAATTACAGCAAACTTAAACTTTACTCTTCAAAAGAGTTCATTTAACACTGGTGATTAATTAATGGTTCGCCCACATATACACAAAGAGACAATTAACATATACAAACCCACATCACCCACATAATGTACTTCAGGAAAAGCCAAAGTCAAGTGCGATTTTAAAAACTTTTTGCATGTAAATGGATTATGTGTCGCTGCAACACCATGCAAAACCCAAATGCAGGGGCAGCAAGATGTCTTAAAATCATTTGAAATAATTAATGTCATATTAAATGTTACCTATTAAGGTAGTTCTACATGAAAACGGACATATATCTGGAGAAAAATCAAGAACTCTGACATTTTTGGCAGCATAGAACCTTGGCAAACTCAACTGACAAATTTGTCATTTGTCCCGCCAACAAATGTCAGCGGATCTAAAACATATTGGCAAATTTAGTTTTTATTTCAAATCCTCTAGAGATATTTAACCATTTTATGTTTCCTTTAATAAGTTTTAAGCTAGCTAAGCAAAGCGAGTCATGAGTAAGTTACAGGTACATGTCCGGGGTAGCAAATTCTGCATTCAAACAGCGTATTTAGTTTACATTAATAATAATTTGTAAGATTAATCACAATTATTTAAATTTATACCTTTACTTTCTGTTAAAAAAAGGTTTGAAAACAAGAAATACATAAATAGAAAATAATAGCCTATGTAGGGAGACCTTTGACTTCATAGTTATGAAGGCCGAGATCTTCTGCTCTAATGAGAGGAAAACTGGCCTGTCATCTAGACACAGTCTGTCATCTTTCAGTACTTGCTGAGTACTGCATTTCCAACACACTAATGAGAGGAAGGTGCACAGGAAGCAGAACCTACAAAGGAGGAAGTAGTTTGGTCACAACCTTTAGGTCTGGAGAGCAAAGGGGTGAGAGGAGAGAGATGCTCATCAAACATATTCCAGCATGTTCTGCATCTCATTAACTGTCACTACCACTACAACCTTTCCAGACTGCACCAGCAGAGGAGCGAACAACAATGTCAGGAACAACTTAACATTGCTAAACAACGTAAGAAATTTCATGAAGTAACTTGAAATATCATCCAGCATATTGGCTGCGATATAAATGAACATTTGTTAAATATCAAGTGTGGGAGTGCAGGTGTGAGAGTGTTTCACTAAAATGGCATGTATGATACAGCGTCTCCACAGACTGCAGCTGTGTCTAAAGCAACGGCATCACTTAACAGCTTTCACTACTGACAAGGATACATCTATTAACATGCTTTTCATCTTACGAAAACTCTAACACACATATGGAGAAATAAATGCACGCAAACAGCTCAAATCTGCTTTAAAATATGAACAGATATTTGATACTACTGTTATATGAGGAATTGTTATGCTGTTATTAGAATGAATCATGCACTATAATCATTATAAGCTTAAGCCTAGACCTAGACTAAAGTGCATGTTTGAGCTGTTTCAACTAAAAGCAACTTGTACCAACATATCTTAAAATATGTCAGTGCCATTGTTTTGTCTCAAGATGCACACCAGTAATGTTTTTTTTCTAGGGCACGTTTATAAAAGCTACTTAAATGTCCTAATTGAAGTAAGGCCTAATCCTGGCTGAATCTAAGCCCTGTCTGTGGAACCAGTCCTTAAGGTATTAAACTGGGGGGGCATTTTGGAAAGTTGAGAATTTTTCATCTTGATGCGCCTGGAATGCGCATGCGCATTGCGACCACATTGCTTCTATTATGAGTGCGCCTGCCGTGCGGCTACATTTGAAATAACGAATTTGAGCGCGCAAAAGACGCAATATGTGAACGGCCCCGAATACATTTAACTACATTTCATTAAAAATGATCATGTAATATCAACTTAAAAATATTTTTAGTAGTGGAAGTTTTAACTAGCTAACTCTAGCTAAAACTAGCTAATAACAAACTAGCATAGCATAGCAATTGCTGAATGAGTACTGCAATATAGAACATTCAACACATCTGTATTCAAACTAAACTCATGCTCCACTTGTCACCATGATGCATAACCACCCATGAAACCCAACAGAAAATCTTCTAAATTATAGCTAAATATAGTATTATTAGCTAAACATTAAACACTACTAAATATCCCACTTAACATTAATTTTGCACAAAAAAACCCATTATATAACACTTAATTATATACCATTAACTCTTCCTTTCGAGTGTCATGGCGAAGCATGCTGGGAAATTGAAATCCTAGCCCAGTTTCAGTTAAATTTAAGTTTGTCTAAATTAAAAGAAACAAGTTAACAAAATTAAAACAATGAAACAATTACGATTATTTAAAATGTGTCATTTTTGTGAACACAAAAAAGAGAAAGTACTATATATTCATAAAAGGTAATTTGATTGAACTAATTTGTTTAATTTAAGTTTACTCTACTTAAACTAGTTATTATTTTGAGCATTAGGGTTTACAGTGTTCTATCAAATAAAAGCAAACTTTTAAGTTAGAAAGCAATCTAACATCTAGCACAACGTGATAAATTCCTAGTCACTGTAGGATGTGTAAACTGTAGAAAGTGTCTTTAGGAATGAGCACTTGGCTATATATCTTGACTATGCGGCATATAAAGAGATGTGAGAATTTCTCTACACAAGCAAGCTCCAGCCATCTTATCTGTGTTTTCACCTTCTTTTCTCAAAGCTTTAAACTGCAGCACAGCCAAAAGGGGGAACAATCTCAGAATTATATATACAGAGATGTTCCAAAAACTTTTTTTTTTTTTTTGGAGCGAGATGAACTCAAAGACTCAAGCTTTGAAGAAGAGTTGGACTGGGATTTATGCACTGATCCAGGGGAAAGCACTAGATTTTGGATGTGGATGGTACTCTGCAGGGGAGCAACTGCTACAGCAGGCTTCAGTCTCCCTGTGTGGATTATATGACCATGTTCCGATAGGACTGGGCAATAAAACGATAATGATAACAATCGCAATATAATTTTCCACAATAAAATTATAACAAAAGTTTGATAAGTGTTTGATATAATGATCACGCATTATGAAAATAATGCTGTGCATGCGTGGTGCAGACCGTCGCACTGGTGCCAATCACTGATAAGTTCTGCCATTTCTGTTGCGTACTGCATGAGAAACATTAAACAGCAAACGCTCCAAAAGCAGAACGAAGCAGAGCTTTTTGTTTGAAGCGCGCCACACGGACCATTTATCAGCTCAGCACAAAACACACCGCTCACTTACACTGAATGCATTTCCTTGCTGACCGTCTCAATCATGCAACCACAAAACAGCACTGTGAGAGCCATTGAAAAGTGTTTCAAATCAGTGCAGAGTTCTCCCATACAAAACACAAATTAAATGCCTCATGATTGAAACTAGTTTAAACCCAGCTGAAACAGCACTGACATTCTCAACAACACTGACATGGAAAACGGGAGAAACATTGGGCCACAGTTAGAAGGCTTTTCAATCTAACATTTACCATGATTTACTGTATGATTAACTGAAACCATGGGATTGTGGCAGAAATGTGGGATATTCATTTCAAATTTTATTATATTGTTAATGTAGACATTAAATGTATTAAAGGAGTAGGCCCTAATGGAATATAATTACAGTATTTTTATTACACAACAGCAGTTTCTGTGCATTTGTATTATACTAAATGTCTTTAGGCTAATTTTTTTCATAACAAATATCATAAACATTAGTTACTTTTTACTATGGTTATGAGGTGCAATGTGTGGTTTTACTTATGGTTAACAGAATCCAAATACTATGGAAGACCAAATTTTACCTTTACCCTATAATATTTGACCTTGTAAAATGTGGTTGTTGCAATGTTACACATCACTGTGTTTCTTAATGAACATAAATTTACATTTGTCATCAAAAAGATCTTCATTTGTCTTCCGAAGATTAACGAAAGTGTTATGGGTGTGGAACAACATGAGGGTGAGTAATTAATGACAGAATTTTCATTTTGGGGTGAACTAACCCTTTAAAAGAGATGATTCTGGTACCTATAGGGAAGTTTAGTGCAGTTGTTTTAATGACACTCCCAAGTTTCAATACACTGAGATATAACTGTGCTCATTAAAGATTCTTTTTGTTTTGCTCAGAATTACTGACTATATTTTGACTGTTATGGAACATAGGTAAATTCATGCAAACAAGACTGAATTGTTGGGTATACAAATAAGATTGTTGACTAGAATCAAATTTGTTCACACTGAGCCTTAAAATCAAGCTAACCCACTAATGTTCCAATTGAATGACAAACAACAGTCAAATAGAGCCCTTTACATTAAAAGTAACCCTCAATTGTTGAGATTTGATTCTACTTGACTATGGAGGTTCTTGGACCCAAACTGAAGCTCTTACAACCTCAACATCAATGAGCAAGAAAATCTAATAAAAGTACAAAAAGTACAAAAGTACCACTGTGCCAATAACAAATCTTTTATAAGCTAATGTAAATAAAAAGTAATTTATTACACAAATTCTACCAGTGTAATTCTCAGCATCACTCCTAATGACCTGTGGTGGTATTAAGAGAGCTTGCACCCAACAAGCCTTCCCATAATTCTGATAGTGTCTGTGTTTGTGATTTCCCTCAGGCTAGCAATGATGCACAGCTCACCTCATACTGACAAGCCTGACAGAACTAAATAAAGGGGTGGAGATTACTCTGAAAACTCTGAAAAACCTTAGAGCAAACACATCAGAGACCCTAAAATCTTAACCATGTCTGACATGCTCCTCTGAATTACTCATTAAGAGAAGCACTCAGAGGTACATTAACTAAAGACTGATTAGAGTTCAAACGAGAGCTTCAAACATGTCTGCAACAAGGTGCCATTGAAAAGCACAATGATTCGAAGTGTGGCAGGTTTTATAAACAAAAAATGAAGCTAAATGTATGGGGGCGCTGTTAGAGCAAATCTAAACAATCAGACCTTTCTTAGATCAGGGAAATTTCCTGTAATTCACCAGATTGCATCGATAAATAACAAACAAGCAAGCTCTATCTCTAATAAATAATTCCACTGAATCCCTCTAGACCATTTTCCTTTTATCTTTCATCAATAGAGAGATAAAACTGGCAGGATGTGGAAAGCATCCTTGTAAATTATGGTTCATGTACAAGCTTTTTATGATAAATCTAGAGAACAATATGCGAATGTTTGTATGGAAGAATTGATGCCAATTCTGCCAGTTCAAAAAAAAAGAAAAAAAAAAAAAAAAAAAAAGTACAATATTCAACAAAATTAGAGTATACATTAAAGTATACATTATAAAGAAAAGAATCGGACATCAAACAAGATCTAACAATGGTTTCTTTTTTCTCTTTGAAGCAGAACCATTTCTGTGTTTTCAGAATATAAACTAATACTATAGAAACAAATAAAACAGAGGACCTGTCCCAAATGGCACACTTCATATGCACTTTCAGTCTTGTGGACTTACAATGGCTGCCACGTGTGTGAGCGTTTGTCCATTAAGTCCATCAGACCGTAGGGTGTCCCATTTGTCATTTTAGGTTTCAGAAGGGTGTTCACGAGCGCCCCATTTGCGGTTGATAGGCGCTCTTGATGCACGCTTTGCCAAGCCCACACTGAATCGAGCTCCGCAGAAGACTTCTTCCCGACAGTCACAGCGGTGTTACATCCCCAAAGTGCGGACTCGTAGGAAGACCGTGAGTGTTTAGGGTGCCATTTGGGACAGGGCCAGAGTTGCTTTTAAACTTCATCTTTTGACAGCGATGCGCATAGCAAAGCACACATCTATATAATGACTATAATGATCCTGTCGCTCACAATATCAATTCCACTATCTGTAGTTCCTGATAAGTCTACTAATTCTGCAGTCATTCCTCAATTTTTATGCTTGTCTTTTGTCAAGGGCGCCTGATTGCATATCTTTTACAATGCAGTCCTTAAGTACCACCATGGCACACAGGTAGACAGATAAATCAGTGGGGTTTCACTTTCGTTTGTACTCTTTGTCCTTGCTATGGGGCAGCTTCTGCTAATATTTTCAGAACTGTGTTACAGGGGATTAAAAAAGTATGGAAAAGTTTGATAGATAAAAGGATAGAGAGATGGAAAAAGACAGAATGAAAGAATGATATATAGTACATCAATTGATTGACTGATTGATTGATTGAGTGACTGATTGATTGATTGATCAATCAATCGATAGAATGATCAATATATGGATAGATATGTGTTTAAACATTTAATATGAATATCAGAGAACAGATACATAAAAAAGAAACTTCTGCACATGCACACATATGTTGTCTTCTTTCTGTCGTCGTCTCTAAAGATTTCCCTCTGTCCTTCCTCTTCATTTTCCTGCAGCCTGTTCTTTTTTTTTCTTACTCAGTCCCGCCACTTAAAGCCTCAGGTGAAAGCTATAGTACTTCAAAGAGCCTTTTACTGGGAAAAGGAGATCAAAAGAGGTGAGGCAAGCAGTGAGAGGACAGATATAGAAGAGATGAAGAATGAAGAGAGGACAGAATGAGAAAGAGAAGGGAGAGAGCTCATATGGTTTGTGATGAGGAGGGCTCGCTCTAACTAGCAGGACAGAGCAGTAATAATAGCAGAGCACATGATCACAGCAGCACACTGAGTTTCATTCTGAGAGTTTCATACAGGCTCAGAGGACACGGCGAATCACAGGAGCCTGTTTAAATTCTCCTGATCTGAACAAGCATGGCACAGCTTACACTGAGATCACATAACAAATGCAAATGTGTACACACCACATCCACAGCGAAGATGGGGGAATGAACAAGGTAGGAATAGAGAAAGAAAAAGACTTTGTTCAAACATACAATTCACTTCAGCTACTCTTGATTTTAAAACATATGCTACAACCTTGCATAGCCTTATTGCTAAATAACAATAAAGATGCTATTTTAAAATTCCCATCGTGTAAATACACAGGCTAAGAGACAACACAAACCAGATGTACATAAGAGATTTACATTAGATGCGATTGACCAACCATACTAGATTAGAATTATATAACTATCACACTGGGTTAAAATATTAGCCTATGCATTAGGTAATGAGGTTTCGAGGAAATTAAAAAGCTATGTCACAAGACTCTGAGAATCATTTTAGAGGTAGCAGCTCCAAGTACTTAGTCAATCATGTAGCTGGGCTGCAAGATGAATGCCTGCACAGATGGTCAAACTCTCTTATGCAGAGCTGTGCGCTCGCATGTCAAACATTTATCTGAGAACACAGCAAATACATTTTAATAAGGACAGAGAACAGTAAGACAAAAATAACCACACCAAGACATGTTTAAGTGGCAGGGGCCATGCTAACCCACTTGTCCGAGGCTTTGATTAGTTTGTGCTGTCATCACAAGACATGAGAATGTAACCAGGCAAAAGTGACTTCCTAAACCCCAAACTTTTAAACTGTGAAATTAGTTTCAAACTATGTAAAATGTGTTTCAGAGTTCATAAAAGTTATTCTTTCTATTGTCCACAGAAACGAAACATTATTTATCAATATTGGCTCTGGAAATGGTGCATTTGGTCCCATATGTAATTAAATCAATCAAAAAGGTGCTTTTGAGCTTCCCCTTTGTGCTGGTGATACTTCGTCAAAATAACCTTTTGCTGCACATCACAGTTGATGGCTACCTAACAGTTTATGCAGCATTACAACACAAAAGTGTGGACTTGGAGAAACAAAGACAGAGAATCACATTTGGGACAGGGTCATAGTCATAATGATGGTATCAGCACCAACCTTATGTTCTGGCTTTGTAGATAATCCGGGTCAGTAGCATTCAGCATGGCCACAAAGCTCCCTACGGGAATATTCTCTCTCCTGATGACAACCAGAGGATCTGGGAAGAACACCGGTCCTTCATTCACATCCATAACTGTAATGTAAACTGTCGCTGTAGAGCTGTGGCCGTACACAACGTCAGGAACCAGAGGGTCTTCGTTTTCTACTTTTATCAGTAATGTGTGAAACATTGCACTTTCATAGTCCAGAGGCTGCGGAAGACAAAAGACAAGTGAAATTATGTAAGAGTGATCAAATAACCAGCAAATGACTCTTTATTACATTACTTTTCAATTAGTACATACTTTCTTCTACAAAGCAACTTGCAGCACATTTTTACAACATGAGCAAGAGTAGGGCATCCAGTCCAGTTTCTGGAGGGTCACTTTCCAGCAAAGTTTAGCTCCAAGACACCTGGCTGCAAGTTTCTAGTAATCCGGAAAATCTTAAATAGCTGGTTTAGGTGTGTTTTGGGTGGCACAGTGGCTCAGTGGGTAGCAAAAAGGTCCCGGCTGAGCCAGGAGTCCTTTCTGTGTGGAGTTTGCATGTCGAGTGTATGTGAGTCCCGAGCCGTGTAATGGGGAAAGACCTAGCAACCTACCCTGGAAAAATCATTACCAAGAAAATTCCTGGTCAGTCTCACGCGTATAGCAAGAGCTGGCCATAGAATCACCAAGAGTCAGATACGACTGGAATGGTTAATGAGAATATGGTGTTTTATTTGAGTTGGAGCTAAATTCTACAGCAGGGGTGTCCAATCATGCTCCTGGAGGGCCACTATCCTGAGTTTAGCTGAAACCCTAATTAAACCCAGTAGACCCAGCTAATCAAGGTCCTCAAGATTAGAAACCCACAGGCAAGTGTGTTAGGGCAGGTTGGAGCTAAGCTCTGCAGGACGTTGGTCCTCCAGGAGCAGGCACACCCCTTCTCTACAGGAAGGTGGCCCATTAGGAGATTGGGCAGACCTCCCCTAAAACTACTACTTTATCTCTGCAGTTAAGTAGTTACATTAAGTGGCCTACATTAGTGGCTCATGAAGGTCTACTTCTTGGGCTTGAGCTTTCAAAATTTCAGATACCAGTCAAGATCCTTAATCACTTTTGGGTAAGTGGGTGAAATTCTGGGTGACCTATGCATTGCTAACCTAGACTTTAAAGGTTCGAGCCCAGAAGGAGACCTTCATAAGTTTTCACCATTACAAGGCAATCAAGTAACTGAACCAAACACATGACAAAAATTGAAATCACACACCTTTACCACTGATAGCATCCCTTCATTGTTGTCCAGGTTGGTCTGTATCTCAAAGTTCTGGTTGGGATCTCCATTGATGATGGAGTAAATGGCTCTCCAGGCTCCAGTGGCTGGGTCGTCTCTGTCATCCACTGTCAGGTTCACTACCACCCCAGTTGATCCCTCATTCACAGATGCCTGGAACTACAGCACAGATTGCTTGATCTGTCAAATGTTTCAAACCAGGAAACTGTATTAAACCAACAATTTAGCATTTGTTATCACATGTACATTGACATGTTATTTGAATTTGCAGTCTGTAATCAATATCTATAATTCTCTTTCCGATCTCTTAAAGCAATAAGAACGAATGCGCAGTGGAGGAGTTGCTGGCTGTGGAAATAAATGCTTTAACTAGATCTCTATAATTGTGCCTCTCATGTTTACAGAGATTAACGCAGCTAGGGGGACAGGGTCTATTGTTTTAGGCTAACCGCGCACCACCTTGAGTAATGGAGGAAGCACTGATCAACCTACGGCTGCATCAATTCCTTACTTTCTTGTTTGGTACACGCAGAATCTCTGTCTTACATTCACCTCCCCTCCTATCCCTCTTTCTGTCCCTCTGTCAAAGATAAGGCTTAAACTAAGCCTGTATGAAACAGCTCTTGTCCTGTTTTTGTCACTGGATAAAAGCCACTCTTTTCAGAGTGTCGGAAATCTCCACAGTCCTTGCCCAATCCAGCCCAATGTCACAGGCGTGTTTGGGGAGATGAAGTGTTCCTAGAAGGACCAGATGAGCTCTGGTCCCCATCAGCTCTGCTATCATTCCTGTTTAGTGGTTTGTGAAGTGAGCACCCCTTCTATGCCTCAGGGATGTGCTCCCTTTATAAGAGCTGTCCAGTGGGGAGGGTGTAGGGGGCCAGATGCAAAGGTCATCAGCGTCCTGAAGAGGGTGCTGCTGGATCTAGGTGGCAGGATGAATTAGAGAAGTTTGGAAAGCGAAGCTCAGCAGTTTAAACCTCTGTGGACTGAAGTGCCACTAAGCGCTCTCTCCAACTTAATGCTTATTGCTATTGAGTTAGGAGCCACAGTTGTGAACCATCCAAGATTAACAGTGAAGAAAACCATTAATGTCATGGAGGCACATCTACACTGACAAACATTCACGCTTAGTTTTTTTACTTGCCATCTGTCTCTCGATACGCACGTGCATGCTCTCTCTCACACACACACACACACACACACATGTTGGGTTTTCATGTTTTATGGGGCCTTTCCATAATGATTTCTATACTGTACAAACTCTATATTCTATATTCTATCCTCTAACCCTAAACCTATTCCTAAACCTTCCTATCAGAGAAAACATTCTGCATTATTACATTTTCAGAAAAACATTACTTATCATTTATAGTATGATTTGTTTTTTTTTTTGGCCTTTTATTGTTTTCTGTTTTCAATCACATTCAAATAAACTATACAAAAGGCACTTTTTACATATAAAGTGCAATCTAAAAGCCTAGAACCACATTGATGATTAAATGTTCTTTTCTTTTATATAAACCTGGAAATAAACAGAAATTTGTAGGATGTAGTAAACAAACAAAAAAACAAAGAAAGGTTTAAAAATGATTTAAAAATGTAATGTAAATCCATAATCAAGAAGAAACAGAAATAAGATTCTGTAGTATTTATTAAAACATTCGTTTTGTAAACATGGAAATAAATATGTAGGATTTAGAAACATTTAAAGCAAACAAAAAAATTACATGAACGAAAAAAAAAATTCTTGAAAAACACCCGGCACAATGCGGGTGTAGTTTTGCTAGTTTCAGCCCGACGCAGTTATCATTTTCACGTCCTGCGCCACATTTTTAAAAATGCAAATGCGTTTGCACCCATTTGTGCGCCCATGGTCTGAAAACGAGGTGTGTTCATTGCATTGTTGGACCGTTACTATTTTGAGGCAAGATCGTTAAAATAAGGGCCCTAAGTGTAAATAGGTACTGCTGCCACGATCAGCTGTAGACACATCAGGTAGTAGATGCAAGCAATGACTTACAGCCTCAGTCTCACCTGAAAATATAGATTTTTCATTTGTAAAGGCCCATCTCCCAAGAAGAATAACTCCTTCAATAGTAAAAAGAAAGAACCCAGTGATTTTGTTCCTTACAAGAGAAAGAGAGAGAGAAAACACTCTTGGAGTCAGCCTTACATATAAGCCATGTTTCATCCTCTCCTGAAAATAGATCTCCATTTCATTGTTTCATTTCTGAAACACAGACCCGGCTCACCGTGTCCTTAACACCTGTGTGTGCCTCAAAGAAGACGAGATTGTATCTGTCTGCTGAAGGCCATAGAGCGATTACATCACTTACATATTACTTCAGCTCCAATGAGAGCCTTGTGTCTACATTGAGCCCTGCAGGTGTATCACTGTCAAAATCACAGCGGTGGGAGATACTCTTCCGCTATCAACCAAGATTTTATCATGTGTGGAATAAACAATTAAACAAACATTGTCACAAATGTTTACAGAGGGACACAAATGCATCCACACAGCCTCACGCTGTGCATCTTCACATCGCTGACTGGTCGTGTTTCATTTAATCATCTGGGGCAGTGAAGCGGTCAGATGGATGTATTCAATCTTTGTTGGCTGCTGATACCCTGGCCCTGCCATACCACTGATAAGACCCCAATCCCTACAAGTTCACAAAGCAGTGTGACAAACAGGGAAGTTATCAACCCGAGGCTAGACCCCAAAACTGAGAGTACGGGGTGGGTTTGTGTGTGTGAGGTAGATGTCACCTAGTTAAAGCCCTCCAGCAGCAGAACACAGGGTAAGTGAGGAGGAGAGAGAATGTGGCCGGAGCGAGATAAATCACTTCCTACAGAGCTGCCGGTGCGGCGACGCCTGGAAGCCAAGAATAACTGGGATTATTTGGCATTGCATTCATTATCAGTAATGTAGCACAGTGTGAAGGCATCATTGAAGATTCGTTTTGAGCTGTGCTACTGCTTTTGTAACAAATAGCTCAGAAAATTCGCACCTGATACTGTAACCCCCCCTTCGTCATGACATCTGTTCGAGGAGTCAAATCAACATTCATGACCTTTCGAAAAACTCTGCTTGACTTACAAGTCTCAAATTGCACATCTCAAAGAGGGAACGTGAGGAAAAAAGCTGCATACTGTTTTCACAGCTTAACGAGATTCTAGAAAATAACACTTTCCACGTGTAGCCAAACTGGGAACGCTTTCGAGGTGAAAGGCACTCCAGAAGGCTTCAGAGAAAAAGATTCATGTGAAGGGTCTCTCTTGATGTGCCTGTGGATGACAATACAGGTGCCTTTTATGCCACAGGAAACCTCACTCATACTTTTTTCTTCACGACTGAGACGTTCCACGTTCCTTCATCAGGAGCCAGCGGCCCCGACGGTGTCAGTTATTCCATTAGAACTTACAGTAACATTTTATAATGACTAAAATAGGGCCATTCAGATTTTTAGTTCTGATTGGAAGGTCTGAAGAATGAATTTAAATATGGTAAAATATTTTAAAGGAATAGTTCACAGCAACATGAAAATTCTGTCATCATACTCATGACTCATGATATTTAGATAAAATATTTAGAGAAAAGTCTCAAAAATAGTCGAAACATTCTTCAAAATATCTTCTTTTGTGTTCCGTGAAAGATGAAATGACATGAGGGTGAGTAAATGGTTGAACTATCCCTTTAAAAACTGTTGCTCCATCATGACAGCATTTTGGAACTCAGCGATGCATGAAATCAAGCTTTCATAGCTAGTAGCCTGGTTTCAGGACTTATATTAATGAATTCAAATTAATTATTAATAATAGAAGAAATAAGTTAATGTCAATACATTGCACTGAAAACCTGCCATCTTCCTTTCTTAACCAGAGAAAATATATGTGGAATAATGAATAGTGTAGACATCATTTAATTAAGCATATTGCACTAGCCGAGAGAGTTGCTTATCAAATCTGCTTATGGAGATTTTCCTTTCTTCAGAGTTTAAGGTGCGTTCACGTCACCTCGTAATTCCTGTAGTTACGAGATTCTAGCTTGTAAAAAGTGTTCACATCCTCGTAGAGCTTGTAATTACAGCTTGTAAGCTGGGAGTATTCTGAAAGCTCCCACATGTACCACGTGGTTGCTATACCACCTGACCACTGTAGATTAATTTAGGCGTTGATAGTCGTGCCATAGAAATGCATAATTCCCAGTCCAAGGACGTGAACAGCTCCGAAAATAACGTCACGTGTTATCATCTTAACATTCCGGTAAGTAAGAGGTGGCGTGAACGCAGCATTAGATCCAACTCTAATCAAACACACCTGAACCTGTTAATCAATGTCTTGGGCTCACTTGGAAATTACAGACAGGTGTGTGAGAGCAGTGATGGAACTAAATGCTAAACTAAATGCCAAACCCACAAAATGAAGTGTTGCATCCTAATTTGTTTTCTTCTGCCATGCACTATAAGTATGCACTTTGCTGGTAATGGGAAAGTACAAACTTTTGAGTATTTTAAAATACAGTACACCAGTATTGTGGCATAATTCTTCATAAAACCACCATATTTTGGCATATAAGCTTAGAATCTAAGATTTTAAATTCATTTATAGTATACCATCAATGCACCTTAAGCATATATTTTATAATTTTGGATGCTATAAATCTAATTTTGAATACAAGTAATCATGGATAGTATGCAAACTGGAATGAAGCCTAAGTGCATCCCTTATGACAGATTTGCAAGTGGACATTTTTACATACAGATAACAGCCTTGTCTAAATGTCTGACATCTTGCTATCTAGCAATTTCTATAACTGACACATTACTTCATCCTTAAGGACACTTTCTGTTTGAAGATGTCATGACGATATATATATATATATATATATATATATATATATATATATATATATATATATATATATATATATATATATATCACTGCATCCTCTGAGATGTAATGAGAATCCCTGACTGTTCACAAACTGCCTTACACAGCTGATTTTATTTATGAGGACATGTGAAATAGTTGTACGTCTCTGTAGTCCATTAATTACCAGCTGGACTTCACAGGACAGATGGGACTCATAAAAGTATCTTGAAGTTATGACTTGTAGTCTTACATTTAGGGTTGCCAAACGTAAGATGGATTTGTTCTGTACAACAGAATTGTGTTAAATCCATAAGGATGCAGTTTGTCACAGTCAAACAACTGAAAATGCTTCAGTATTTAACAATCTGAATATGTTTGGAAAGTGTCAATGCTACAAAAGAAGAAAACAAAACAGTAAAACTGTACACGTGGGAGAATGTGGAACTACTACTACCACCAAACTGCTATTTGTTGGCTTATTGGATGTTTGGCTGTACTATTCATTAAAATATCATTTAGTTTAGTAAGTGGTGAAATATAAAGATAATCATTCCCACATCATTAAGTTTCAAATGATTTGTAGCTGTTAATTAAAATGACTAAAATATAAAGCATTTAAAACTGCAATTCTGTTCATCTTGAAAGAATTATTTATTTGTTTTGTGTTATAATTTGACTTGGTGGAAACTAAATGTATATACGTGTAATGGTGTGTGACAGTACAATAAAAAAAAAATAAAAAAATCATTTATTTTTACAACAGATACAAATGAAGCTATATGTCAGTGTGCCAAAATCGAAGTGAATTCATCTAAAAAGTTTAGTTTCCAATTGTTTTAGTACTTAAATATTTGGAAAGTAATAAATTAAATACCAAATGATGAGATTAATTCAATAACAGATAAATGTGTTTACACAATCCTGTTTAACACTTTAATGAGTCTTTTAGGAGCATAAATACAGTTCAAAATTGGACAACTATATTAAACAACAATATTAACACCACCATTTAATCTATTAATATTTAAAAAAACAACAACAACAATAACAAAAAAAACCCTACATTGTCATATAAACAAATCAGCAACTCCACTGATTTTCTCACAGTTATGAAGATATTGCTGATAAACTATCGCTGCTTCTTTTATTCTGCTGACTATAGTGTTTTACTTCAGAATATTTTCTACAAACACTTGCTTAGAGCCAATTTGAGCGGAAGGTTCAATCCATAAAATTATGATAGTTACGTATGTAACTAAAAGTCTCAAACAATAAGAAGTTTGGCACAACTATATTGATTCAAAATATTGAGTGCAGTGCTTTCAAATATAACAACCATTCAGTGCTCTCCATGAACAGAATAACAAAAGCCATGAGAGGAATAAAAGCAAACACCCACACATCACTTCACAAGCTTTGACTTTGCCTCCACAACAGAACTGTAAACATGCTAATATCCACTAATTGAAAATTATAGTTAATAAAGCTTTCACTCTCTTACTCTTAGTAGTGGATATTAAATGTGTTGTACTATAAAGGGTGGGTGTCATTTCTACTCTGTACACTCTAAAAAATGCTGGGTTAAATATGGACAAACCCAGGGACTGGGTTGTTTTCACCCAGCCATTTTTTTCAACCAATTTTGGGTTTGTTTTAAGCCAGCCATATAGTAATATAGTAAACGGCACGTTTTTGCATTTTTAGCTGAAACTTCACAGACACTTGACCAGACCAGAGACTTATATTACATCTTGTGAAAGAGGGCATAATAGGTGCCCTTTAACCCAACCTGCTGGGTTTGTCCATATTTAACCCAGCATTTTTTAGAGTGTATACAATGCTTAAATTGTGCCTGAATAATCCTGAATGTCTCACCTAGGTCAATAGAATCACATGTTTCATCACCTTAAAAATACCAATTAAATCTGTCTGTATATAGTAGAAGAACAATGTTCAACACTTGATCTTAACTCTCTTACTAAACTGATGTATACTAGCTACTCAAGCTCATATACTGAGAGACAAATGAGGGCATGATCAAGTATGAATATGTCTGTTCTTGATGGATATGAAAATGACATATATATGGCAACAGATGCAGTATAACTGTGGCTCATGATGAGTAAAATCATAAATGTATAAACATGCCAAAAGAACTAACAAGCTGGCAAAGTGATCTGGTACATTGTGAGCTACCATGTTGTTTTGTAAACAATTTAAAACGCAGAAATGCAAATTAAAGATTCCAAAGAAAAGATTTGCATAATATGAAATATGCTAAACAACTATAATGTGGTCTGGTGTTTTCATTATACAAACGGAAAGACTGCTCAGTCCTGTCATACACACTGATGAGAAACATTAATTTATATTAATGCATGCTAAATATGCTGAAATGACTTCGCAGATTTGATAAAGGATTACACAGTGTTAGAAGCTGGTTTCCTTTTTTCGACATGCCATGTTAGCACATTATGAGTAAATTAATTTAAGATCTAACTAAAAGGATATCCTATTAATTTTCAAGGGAAATAATGTATAATGGTGCTTTGATATTAATATTAAATAAATATCTAAAACATACATAGATAAAACTTCATATAAACGTTAACAAAAAGTATTTGGTGCTTAACAGATCAGCAGTTCAAACATGAATTTACATGGATATACTGTACATTCTATACATAAAACTAGTAACCGAACTGTTAATCGTTACTGTTAATCATACTGTTAGTATTGAATAATAATGTATCTTAAGAAAGGTTATTATAGTGTTATCTATGTACAGTATGCACTTTAATTTCCAAGAAACCTCTTGCTCTAATCATGACATTTGTGAACCATGAGCCACTGTAGTTTATTCTACAAATCTGCATGTGTTTTTCAGTCCTGAAGATATTTTAGAGAGTCTCTCAGAGTCCTCATAGACACTAAATGGCAGAACATTGCTCTGAAAATCAGTGTTTTTGAAGTATTGTCATTATTAGTAGTGCTACTGTGGATCTGAAAGTGCCTTTCGTGATTACTTAGCATCAGGGAGCAAACATAGTCACCTATTTTTGGGACCAGAATTGTCATGGGTATTTATCTTTATTTGACTTTTCAATAGAAGTGCCTTTGTCAAGGACAAAGAAATATGTTTCATTTAAGACGTGCTATTGCAATGCACACTACACATACACATTTGGTCAAAAGTTTGAAATAATTGTTGATTTTTGTAATTGTATATTCTTTTACAGCATTTATAAACAAAACCAGCCTTGGTGAGCATAAGTGACTTCTTTCAAATAATAATAATAATTCCATGACCATCAATAATTGCTAGTGTAGCTGTAGGAATTGAGATACATCAGAAATGGGGTTCTGGGGCAGTATGGAATGGGACATAATTTAACATCATCGACAGTATTAAGGCTAAAACTGACTTTGCTCCTGTTGGTAACCAAATTGTTTTCATCTCACAATAGAACTGACATCTGGACATGTTATCTGTCCTCTTGCTGGAGGGGAAAAAACGGAACAGGAAAGTGGGAAAGGTTGCTAAGATTAATAATGAAGAAAGAATATTTGCAGAACCAAAAGGTCATTCATTTATTGAGAAAATCAAGTGGGAGTCAAAATGATTCAATCCATAAAAATATTAAGTGAGCCATGGCTCTATTTGCACACAATGCACAAAATTAGGGAGGAGTGATAGGGAACAACTTTACCGCCCCTCCTTATTTTCCTCTTTCCTAGGTCCATCATAGTCAAAATGACTACAGCCCAATTATTGCATATGGTCCAGATCCCTTGGCTCTGTTCTAAAACTAGATAAGATGCCTTACTGTCTAGTGCCTACATAGGCAGCTTCGTTCTACACAGCATCCAAAGCTAAACTATATATATATATATATATGAACAGTTTGGTTCCAAAACGCGATAAATGGCATTTTTATTTTCCCCTAAAATCAGTACAGTATCTGGTCGGAATTGAAAAGTCATTTATTAATTTTGCGCAAAATGCGATATCCGTTGTGTTATTCTGTCATGTTTTCTCCCTTTCTTTCCAAACTGTGACAAACATCAGTCTCCCTTCTCTGCAGAACGCGATATATCCGCTCAATATCGCACCATTCCACACATTGTAAACAGTAATGGTGCTCTGAATACACCCGGCATCCTAGTTTTCCTCATCTACTTTGTACTTTGTGATCAAGAAAAACAGAAAAATTTGTAATTTTGACGGCATTGATGAACCTGTGGTGGTTTCTGCGGTGGGGAAGAAACGCAAGTCATCGAAATGTAATAATTTACGTGAGGAGATTAAGAAGATGAGGCACTCGAGTCGGGAGGAGGAAAAAATGCCGGCTTTTGCTTGTTCCACGACAGCATCAAAGTTCTGTCACGCTCCCCAAAACGGAATCATGAACAGTTTTTAAAAGCCGTTTTTAATACCAGTGTACTCGGCAAACAGAGACATAATTCATTTATAACATTAACAAGATGACTCGTTGAATTTATTTTGGGAGCGACGATATGTTTTTTGTTAAATGCCTGTATATAAGAGTAGTATTGGCAAAGTTCAGAGGCTGTCAAATATGTGAATAAACTTACTTTCTTGTGTGTTTTCAATATGAAAAATAAGTTTTATATTGATGGATTATTTGCATTTAAAAAAAAAATGTGTGATGTATTTATTGCATTTTGGGAAAAAAATTATCAGTTTTTATAATAAACCTTTGAAAATCAAAATCTAGATTTTAATTTTTAATGTTTTTATAACCAAAAGATGCTATGTGAAAGTTTGAAATTGTGTGTGTGTGTATCTTCTTTTTCTTTATTCCCTTTAATCCTTTATTTATTCTAAGACCTCTTCACCCTTTTCATTTCTTCCTTTTATTTTTCACTGAGCTTTTTGCAATGCACTCTGGGATGGCCTTCTCTGAAAAGGATACATGCAATTCTGCCCTAAAATTTGGCCAAAATTATAGATATCTCAGAAGGCAGTATAATTATTCTGAGATTGGCAGCCTACATAGGCAGTTCACTAGACTTTGGAAGAAAGCCAGTCACACTGAGTAGCAGTATTCCTTTTCTATGTTTAAAATCAGAACATCTGTGAGATGTGAGAGAGACCTTGTATATCAATGTGCCATGTGTGGTTTTACCTGTGGTTATCGTGATCTACAAATATATGATACTGTGGAAGACCAATGGTTATTTTTAATAAGAGTGGATTCCTAACTCTGACAGCATATTTAAATTTTACCCTATCAAAATTTACTGTTGTAGTTCATGAAAATGAATTTGCATTCACATCCCAACTCAACTGCTACTGCTACTGTCAACTCAAGTTGCTGTCAAATGTGCCTTCCCAAGAGACAAAACATGTATATTAATAGCCCCTGTCACCCCGGTGCTACCAAATCATGTGCTGGTGCCACCATCAATAGAACTTGGTCTTAAATGTTAGTCTGGAGCCCTGTAAATGCAAAGTCAATTGGCCATTGAACAAATAAGAACATCCATCCGATCAGAGTCGACCCCCAAAGCGCACCCGACTTTTGTTACAATCATGTTGCAGACTTGTAGCCATCATATTTGATGTCATTAGCATTTTGACGGAGGCAACGCCGTACTGTCACTGCAGGGGAGAGAGGCAGCTCAGATAAGCTGTCACTTCCCTTGAGTGACAGGCATGATAAGCCGGATCAGTGGCTGCTGCAGCACTTGGAAGGGGTTCATCGGAAATAGATGCCAGTTATCACAAAGTGCCAGTGGGTGAGCGGGCATGTACATACCACCTGCAGCAACTACCAGAGCCTCTGGCATCTCCCTCCACAGCTCCAAGATCCCGAAACAGGAAGCAGGAGTCAGAGGGACCCAGGGACACAGAGATAATAGAGGGAGCACGGATAGGTCTGCTATTATCCTAATAATACTCCCGCTGCGGGACACTGTTACGTGACCCCATACATTGACCGAGGCCTAGAATTATCTTTGGGCAGACAATAATTCCCTTGTCACACACTGCAGACATTTATTTTAGAAGACGAATGTTCAATGGTGGGTCGGATGCTAAATACATTAAATGAATTGAGGTCAAAGGAAAACCAAAAGCTCTGCTGTGCTGCTTAGTGGAGGCCAGGCGATTTGTCGATGTGCTACAAGAGATGCAGATGGTTCCTTGATCTTCTTCAGGTTCATTTGAGGATATGATCTCAGTGGGGTAGTTTAAATTCCAATTGATTGTCACTGTGATGAGCAATTTACAACATAAAGAACCAGATATCGAATAAAAGATCTTTGGGATGCTGTGCTGCTGATGCAAATAAATAATACAGCTTCATTGTGTAGGCCTTTTAGTTTTTATTAAGAGTTGTATTGGTTTTACAACAGAGTGAGCTAAAGGGTGGATTCACAATGGAGTAGAGATAGAAGCAGTTTAGACTATTTTTTGATGCTACAACACTACTAAATGTAAATGCATCTATTCCACTAGATCAGATTGGACCAATGAAAATAAATGACTGGAAATGATAACCTGTGGCTATGATCATACAGTATACTCAAAATCTTTTGGATAAAGACTATGCTATGACTGTAAATCCTAAAGTTAAACATTTGCTATTTAAGAAAAACGGAGGAAATGTGTGAAAGTGTCATGTTTTTCTTTGCTTGTTTCTTTTAGAAATTCTATTTAAAAGTTAAGAGTTTTGTGTGATTTTGAGATTAAGCTTTTCGCTCTTTTGCAAAATTTGTGGGAGATAAGGAAGTAAATTATCTCACTTCTGGGGCAAGTAACAATCTGGGCTTTATCGCAAAAAGATAAATGGTGAAGAAATTTAAATTCTGTCGTCATTTATTCACCCTCATGTTGTACCAAATCTGTATCACTTTCTTTCTTCTGCAGAACACAAAAGAATATTTTCTGAATTTTGGTAACCAAACAGTTTTGGTACATATTGACTGGACATATTGGCTGAACTATCCCTTTAAAACCTCAGGTTGTCTCCCAAAGAAACAGCCCATGCTGGTTTGCTGCTCTTAGCTACATTAGTTCAACTACGACCAGCAAACCAGCTTAGACATTTTTCAGAAGGACTGAAATATCAACCACTTTCAAAGTCGTTTTTTAATGAATATTTACTGAGGACTGTCAGATACAGTGGTCTGTAAGAGGAAGAGGGGATACTCTACTGATCCACTACTCTCACAGCTCTCTAGTCTCGTATGGTGGACTTGTGCCAAAAACAAAGACATGCACTCAAAAAAAGCACCTGTGAGTAGACAGCATGCTTTCCTACTTCTGAATTTCACAGCATAGTCAAGAGTGTTTTCAAGCGTCTGCAAAGAAGAGGTGCTGCAGTCAGCTCAGACCCTGTCAGACTGGTAAATGGAGGAAAATTATCATGGAAAGTGCTTGTTAAAAACATACTAAACACAAACACACTTCTTGTTAAGGAGCGGGGTAAAGTGACATGAGAATAAAGATACTAATAAAAATGCTCACATAGATGTCACTATCTAAAGTACTAGTTCTAATTAATGCTGATTACATTTTTATCTTCTAGTCGCCATTATGATGATAAGTGTTCATGTTGGTGAACCTGGTACACTCCGCTCATTTAAAATAAATTTTCTTTATGCAGATACAATTCGCAAGAAAAACATGTCGTTTTTATATTTGATATTCTAGTTTTATCTGATAACAGATCATTTCTGACATAAAATAACCCACTTCTAAATACTCACATTAAACGTGCAGTAAGCGATTTCTGAGAAATTCTGCTGAACGTGGATCAGACCGAGCACCATAACAAACTAGCCAATCAGCAGCAGGGGGCATATAAACTCTTGATGGGGGAGGAGACAGAATGAGAAAGAGGGTAATTTGAAGAAATGCGTTTGAAAAAGAGTTGGCTAAGAGACATTATAAAAAGAGAAAATTGTCAGAGGAATATCACTGGAAAAAGAAGAGTTATGATCAGGAGAGAGCTATAGGACACTCGTTAATATTAGAAAAGCTTTCCAGCACTGGAGAGACCTAAACGGAAGGCCTGAAAATGGACAAAGAGTTTGCGCTGTTTCTGATCCATACGTGAGTGATATTGGTTTTGAATGCTACTGTTTGTCTGGAGCTGGTGTGCTGCTGGCAACTTACAACAAACTCTTGCTTGTATATACTCTTGTGTAATGTGTGTTCATTTTTGTTCTTCCTTGTTGTTCGTCATCTTCACTTCTTTTTTTTTTTTCCACAAAGCATTATTTACTTCACTTCTGCTGTGATAAAGAGACACTCTTGCATTGTGTGTTCATGCATTTTAGGGGCGAAACAATGAAGGAAGGGGTGTGTTTGTTTGGGTTGATTTCAAATATCAACAGTGTTCATCAATGATTTTCAGAAATCAGTCTCCACATTACAAATTTTAATAATAATTTTAATGTAATTATTTTTTATGCAAATTCTTTGCATATAGCCTGTTCATGGTGTTAGTATTTACAGTAAACAACATAACGCAGCAGCATTTGTCATGAGTGTCCACATCAACCAGTCACAAAGCCCCTCTCCCTGGCACAGCAGTGCATCTTGGGAATGGGCCAAGTGAGGGTGGATGTAATGTCTCTGGGAATCTGACAACAGCCCAGGGCACTTCATCTAAAATAACCATACAGCTCAAAATAAGTGTCTCTGCATCAGCCTTGCATAGTTGTTTTCCCTCCGCTGGCTAGCAAAGTGCAAGTGTAGCATTTTCTGACAAATTCATCACAGGTGGGCTCAAATGGACATGCAGCTTAAGTTTGCACATAGCATAAGAGCAGTTTTCTTGCCCTCTGGGTTTTATATTGCTGAATGGCAGAGGTGGCCTCTATTTGTGACTGTTTAGCAAAAGACTAAGACTAATATGTATTTTATAGCCTATAGCTAAAATGCGTAGCTAAAAAATCCTGAAATACCAATGATTGCAACAACAATACACGTACAAACAATACACTCCATCCATGGACAGACCATTATTGCTAGGGCAGACCTGAGTACTATAACACAATCATTTCAGACTGCAAACAGGAGGTCGCAGAGGATAAGCGAGCGAGAAGGACCCAGTCCATCACCTTTGTGTGTGAGTATTTGTGAAGCACAGCTGTCACTGCAGCGCACCTGAGATTAAAGTGATTGATGCAGGGGGGGCTTTTTCTCACAAGGTCAGTGTATCTGAGTGAATAGCTGAGGCCCTGGCCGAGCACCGAGGGCTTCTGTTTGTATATGTGTGACTTGAGTGATTGACAATTGGAAATGATTGGTGAAGGCCTTCTGGACTGAGAAGCTTGAGTGTTTTTCCTCATGGTAGATGACTGCAGGTGTTAAGCTGCTTCAAACTGCTATGAATCATTTCAGAAGAAAGTGAATGCAGCACAATAGTCAGCTGTTCATAGGGTGAAATATTCAGTTACAAAATGTGGTTCAACCTTAATTTTATGAAGCGAGAAGAATACTTTTTATGTGCAAAAACAAAATAAAAATAATGACTTTATTCAGCAATTTCTTGGGCTCAGTATTGGCTGACGCTGTACACGTTTGCAGCATGACGCATGTGTGTGATGCTAATGCAGGAGCCGGCCAATAATGAGCCACCATTCTGACGTAAACACGGAAGCACTGCACTGCGTTCACTGCATCAGCTGTATAGAAGACTGACATGGGAGAGAAGAAATTGTTGAATAAAGTCGTTATTTTTGTTTTTGCGAAGAAATAGTATTTATTGTCGTCGCTTCTTAAAATTAACGTTGAACCACTGTAGTCACGTTGACTATTTTAACGATGTTACAATTACGATCACAATTTTGATTTTGATCAGATAAATGCAGCCTTGGTGAGCATAAGAGACTTTTTTTTTTGGAAATAAATCTCATTATTCTGTCTAAGTCTGAAAATCAATTGGAATCTTTAGAGGCCACTTTCTAAAAAATTATTTAACGACAGCCATTAAAATTATTATTTACAGTTTGGAATAGAAATATAACACTTGTATCACTAGAAAGCTGTGTTCAGTCTTTCTGGGTCCCAACGACTGAAAATTATGGAGAAGGTTACATACTGTCAATAAATAACATCACTAAGAAGGGAAGAAAAAATGAAAAATAGGTTCCTCCTACCAGTGAGTGTGTAAACTCAGGTGCGTGGTCGTTCCTGTCTGTGATGGTGATGGTGGCTGTTGCTGTTCCTGTCAGTCCAACCTCACTTCCTGCCATGTCCTTCGCCACAATCTCCAGCTCGTACTGCGTGGTTGGAAGAGTCTGCGGACACATAAGAACATAGTTGTGAACAGTTAGATAGAGGGAGTACAGTTGTGATAACAACTTAAGTGGCTTAAATGGAGAACAAGTCATTGTTTCACAGCTGCTTTAGCGCTGATTAGACTCTGTAAATATGCACTGAAAAGCATCACATACTTTTAATGAGTGCTTACTTTGTAAATTAACTGGTAAAGTGAAACAAGTAGGATCTAATTAACCAATCATTGTATTGAATCATGGCTTCAGCTAAAAAGCCGCAGTTCATCACTGACATTTCAAACGCTTAAGTCAATCGGTACAAAAAGTTCATTATTGCTTATGATTGACCGGTGATCTATGAGACCAAAATATCCTTTTGTTTATTTATCTTTACTCTTGTGTAAGGCTTCTTCAGGGATGGTCATGAAACAATGATAAAGGCTTCATGCGAGAGCATTGACGTTCCCTGACAGGTGCTAGTCTAAATAAATGTCAAGTTTCAGTCTCTTTTCAAAGGTAATACTGAAAGAAAACACCTAAATGTCAATTAACGCCCACATCACCTTTCCTTCAAGGCCACGTTCTTAACTGGAATGTCAAGAGAGAAAGTGAGAAAAAAAAAAAAAATGTGTGGGCTTAAACTTTGGCCTCTTTTTTTTGTCCCAATGGTGGATTTATATTAAAACTAACAGACGTTTTTCTTTAAGGTCACATTAAAACTGATGCGGATACATATGTCCCAGACCCAGACTTATATATATATGTACTGTATACACATTTTTTCAATCAATATAAAAATATGATCAATGATCAAAACTATGATAATCTAAGATCAAGGTAAATATCACTTGTGAGTAGAATATTTCTATTTTGTGTCATTTCCGACTAAGCTGTAATTATGTCAAGTTATTAAAATATTTTGATAAACATCAAATTAAATAAATACATGCACTTATTTTCTTCAACTATAAGCCACAAGTTCTCACAGTTTTAGAAACAAGTTCTCGGGTGAAAGACAGATACCAAAAACACCTACATTGTCAGCATTTTTATTCAAGATGTGCCTTTTTTTATAAAGTGTACTTATATTACATAGTTTTCTTTAGAGATTGTAAAAGACAGCAGACAGAAATAAATTCCTGAAATTAAGTTGAGAGAAGCCAAGGTTATTTTAAAGATATTTCAGGTGAAATATCATGCAATCACTGCATGAATTATACATAAGCTAAAGAAATGGGCACAAAATCTTAATACTGTATAGACATATGGTTTCTCTGACACAAACGAAAAGGTATAAATGCATCAAAACAAATTTTCGGAGTGGCTGAAACCGCTTCATCTCTATCAAACACCACCTACTCATCATATGGGAAATAAACCTTCTCTAGACCAAAAGCCCAATATTCATAAATCCAAGACAACAAGCATTTGTTAAAATAAGTCAACCCTACTGGAAAGCCATGATGGCACATTACACAGGGAGGTGCTGTTAATGCTAACATTTATTTCCTTTATTGAAATCCCACTCAGCGCAGTGTTAAGTACCACATGCTTAATAAAACTCATCCATCTGTTTCACATAATGCCCAGGAGGCCCGTGCTGCAGTCATTTACCCATGGTGCATTGCCTCTCTGTATAAATTACTCTTGCTATCTCAGGCTTCAAATAGTGGCTCAGAAGTATGTCATTCTAACAAAGCTGCAATTAATAAAGTTTAAAATCACAGTATATTGCAGATAAAAAATAGTGACTTTTTTTTTTTTTTTTTTTTACTTTTTAACTGAGGCATAACATTTAAAGAAACCCAATGATCTAATAAATGTGAAAAACTCCTCCAGACTTATTTAATTTTAATTCAAATAGGATAACAACTGTGAAATATTAAAGGATTAGTTCACTTAAAAATGAAAATTACCCCAAGATTTACTTACCTTCAAGCCATCCTAGGTATATTTGACTGTCTTCTTTCTGATGAACACAACTGGAGTTATATTAATAAATATTAATAAACCGCTGTCCGTTTTCAACTTACGAAGAAAGTGTAATGCCTCTCGCAGTTCAAAATTCTTACAGTATGCCCTATGCCTTCCGTATGAAACTTACGAAAAAAGCATAACTGATGCACCGTCAGTTACACTTTTTTCATAAGTTGAATATGGAAGGCGGTCTGGTGGAAGCTAGATATTTTATAACTTGTTAAATATGGATATTTTTCTTACACAAACGCAACGCTTTGCTTCAGAAGGCCTTTATTAACCTTCTGAAGCCGTGTGGAGTATGTTTATAATGGAAGGATGCGCCTTCTTGAGCTTTATACTCGTTGGTCCCGTTCACTGTCTTTATAAAGCTTGGAAGCATCAGGTTTTTTATTAATATAACTCCGATTGTGTTCATCAGAAAGAAAAAAGTCAAATACACCTAGGATGGCTTGAGGGTGAGTAAAGCTTGGGGTAATTTTCATTTTAAAGTTAACAAATCCTTTAATATTTTGACCATCTCGTTCAGAGACACTGACCTAATATATAATATAGTATAATATAATAATGATATTAAAGGGTATTAGAATGATACTAAAGGGTATATGGTAGCCTAATTTTCATATTAAAATCAATGATCTGCGTAAGTAGCCAATTGACTAAACTGACTAAATGTAGACATATTTTTTTCTTTTTGTGAGAATTGCTTGCAAGTAAAGCTGCGATTAAAAATCTCAAACATCTGAAAACATTTGAACAGGCATGGCACATAGGAACTATGTTGTTGATGTGATTCAAACTGCTCCACTCAAACTGCTTGTAATTCACAGGAAGTGGAATAAGAAATGCAGAATAAATGCAGAAGTTACCTCTAACAGTCTAGCTTTACACCTCATCAGACATATCATCCTGAAATCTTTTTTTTTTTTTTAAACCACCATGAAGCGCAGTGCTTCCGGTGGCTGAGATCTGCTAGGATGGCTGTCACTGACGAACGACTCAGAACTTATTTACTGCTGATAAACAGATGGTACTTCACAGACCTGTGACTTGAAAAAAAGAAGAGAAACCCATCTGGATAAGAGGGAGGTGAGCGCAGATTAAATCTTGGTGCCGTCAAAGTCTCGTGCAAAGCTTTTGCGTAGCGTGACAACATCTTAATGAGTCTCCCATCTCTTGCGCTCACCCGCTCAAATCTTTCGCAGTGATGCACCTGTGACCTCCCCATGTGCTTTTGAAGGTCACAAAAACTACAAAACCTGCTAAAACAATCTGGAAGAGTGTTGAAACATCCCAGGTCTGCCTCTGAATGTGAAACGAGACACAATACATTAACTTCACATTGCATAACAATTTGTATTGCGCCCCAGTTATGTCAATCATTTCAACATGCCGGATCCAGTTTGCCTGTCTTTTGAGATTCTCTCTACGACAGATCCATTTCATGTCGGCCGTCCAGTAATGCTCATTATGAATCAGTCTAAATTCAATCAAGAGCATCTTGTATAATAGATCAAGGCTTTTCCCATGGCCAGAGTGTCTAAAGAATTAAATAATATAGCCTTTGGAAGGTGGATATATATGCACGGAACTGGCTCTGACCCGCTGAACGAGATACCACCTTGTCTGCTTCAATGGATGTGATGTCATAATTATGCTTATGTAGCCGCTTTTTGTTCTCTCAAACGCTTTGAAAGAAACTGTCTGCCTTTCCTAACCTCTCAGCCTATTCACCGGTCTACCTTTCTTTCCAAAGAACATAATGATCCATACAAAAGCCACAGAAGAAGCAGCTGAAATGATGAATAAAGCTGTCTAATAAAGGAATCTCTCTATCTTTCTGCTGGCCATGTCTTCGTCTTCCTTACAGTATTTCATTTTTATTCCAGCTGGTTCTCTCACACCTTTCACTATGTGAAGCGCTGTTTCACATAGCTTTAACTAAGTTGGTGTAAGTTGTAGATATGCTAATGTCTCTTGTACATCTCACAGGCGGTTTTAATACTTCTACATGATTGCAATCTGGATGGTTATATGATTCCGCGTTTCCGCTCAGTCCCTGTAATGTTATCCTCATTTCCTTTTTTTCTGATTTTTCTTATTACTTTTTATCATTGTCATCCACACCTTGAATAAATC